>JAHLJT010009436.1:162251682-162403774 GCA_031308135.1 Acheta domesticus
CACTCTAACGCCCATATTCTCATACCGTGTATACGAGAAATTATCGTCGGGTTCAGATAATTCGCGAATCAAGGCAAAAATCCTTATTCACGAGGCCGGATCAGTTGCGAATCGGGGGAACGGTTACACACCCAGAACTCTACACAATTTCGATCCGTGGGTTATACCTCCGATTTCGGCGTATAATTCGCGAATTGCACTTGGTTGCCATTGGCTACCCTGTTATACATTCAGACGACTCCGCCAAGTAACGATTTTGTTTGCTGTTGAATTTATGGAATGCGTTTGAAATAAGAGAGACCCTTCTATTTGCTTCCTTTTCGTACCAGTAATATACATCACCTGAGTAGTCAGTTACATGCTGAATAATTTTGAATAATAATATTGTTTCTAGTAATGGGTTCAGCAATTATCGTATTTAATATTATATATTTGGACTTATCATTCTATCAGTGTAGGTTAGTTTTAATAAAATCACATTATTAGCTTTTGCTTTCAATTAAAGGTATGGTCACAGTGTATCTTACTTTCATCTATTAGAATGTCTTTTTTAATTTTTACATTCACTATAGGAGATCATCAGAAATATATACTTGCGACACCCAAAAACAATGTAGATATTGTTAACATAATCAGGCAAATGAATGATCAAGGAATTTCAAACCTAATATTTGAATAACCATAAATTCAAATAAATTGAAATGGATTACAAGGGTTAAAAGAAAGAATACAATAACAATTAGACAAATATGCTACTAAGTAGATCCTTGGTTAACTTGAATTATAAGTTTTTTTCATTTGAAGTAACATAAATAAAAACTGACTTATTAACAAATATTTTTATTTATTTCATTAATGTACAATATTGAAACAGAAACTTTTCTGGTAAATAAATGATACTTTTGACAAATTTAATGCCCAAATACAGGAATATTACTAAACCCTAAGTTATAAACACAATTAACAAAATAAAAAAGAAGAGACATAGCAAAATGTGCTGAATGGTTTCAATGTAATGAATATTTATTCCTTTGCTAACCATTTGGAGAACAAATATAAAACCTAAAATTGCTAAAAAATAAACAAATAAACGATGTAGTCCATGTTTGATTCCATCACTAATTTAATGTATAGACAAAATTTAATTTTTTTAAAGAATTAATTGTTCGTTTCATCATATATCGATAATATTCAAATTTTAGGTAGATAAACATTGCATTCTCAACTCATGTTCCTTCATAAACTCAAATTCTTCTTGATGCTTTAAGAATGTGGAATCCTTGAGGTAAAGTTTGCATTCCTGGGAAGTAGATACCATTCTCATAATTTCTGGTCCCTCTCACAGCTGCTGGTACTGGTTATCTATCTCTAACATTTCCTATTTGGAAATATAATATTCATTTTGAAGGATATCTTTATGAGTCGCTTTTTTCTAAATATGAATATTATTGCATTAAGAAAGGTTCCATTCATTATAGACAATCAGGTGATAATAAAATATATTTCATACAAGGTTGAATTTGTACATAAAACAAAGTTGGAGTTTTTAACATTTCAGAGATCATTTGTCTTCACTCATCAGGTACTTTTTGGCTTTTATAAGTTTTAAGTTTGTGAATCGTAAGTAAGTAACTTACTTTCTTTATGTACAAACTTCAACCTTGTATGAAATATATTTTATTATCACCTGATTGTCTATAATGAATGGAACCTATCTTTATGCAATGAAGAAAGACAATCAATAAAAACTTATGAATATTATTGACATGAATATGATTTTAGATATTGTAAAATAACTGGTTTCATCACTGCCAACAAAAGTTTGCTCATAATAAAGGAATGTGTTTCATTTATCTACAATGTCAGCAATATGTCACAAATCCATCAACGTTATAGTAAAGATTACCAAAGATGAACTTCAGGAAACATCAGTGTTTCAATTCATTTACAATTTAGAGTGTAGAATTAGATTAAAAAACAGAATAAATGAAAAAATAATTCTGCACTTTACAAATGCTTTAAAGGATGGTTCGATTGTTAAAAAAATGATAACAAAATTAAAAGGAATAAAAAAGAAAGAAAGAAATTGAAAAACCAAAACAATTTTGTTTTAATTACTTCCCTTATACAACAGATCTTAAATTTTTTTTAATTCCTAAGTTCAGGATCCTGCAATCAGTCCTGCTATCAGTCCAAACATAAATAATGTTCTAAAAGAATTTTTGACACTGGAATCCCAATCTAATTTAGACTATGCACATTAACAATACGCACAATCTATTTACAAAAGTAGTGGTATCAGAAATCATAAGGCAGATACATAATCACTATTGATTGTTGACATTTAATTAATCTTTCTTTAAATTCAATGGTATTATAAAATGTAACTGAATTTTAAAATTCAATATTTTTTATATTAGAATACATTACATTTTCAGTAATGATTTAACAATAATCTGCTTCAGCTTCCAGAAATAGAAGGGTATTTTTCATTATACAAGTATATATTACTATGGATTCAGAAAAGCACAAAACATAAATATGAATTAGTACATTTAACAATAAGAGTTAATGAAAATGTGCAAATAATAGTTTTGGAATCTATGTGAAAACCAAAGAATGTTTTATATACTATTTCACATTTTTTCCAGTATGTCACACCAAAACAAAAATAAAATTTTATTTTGTATCTTCTGAAGAAGACAAAATAATTTTGACATCTGGGCAGGATTATTTCCAATCTTTGAATTTTATGACAATTATGCTGAATTTGTTTTTGATTTATTAAAAGACATGGTTTATCATAATGTTTTATTAAATATATTTCATTTTAAAAAATTGTCCAAGTATTACTTGCATTTGAATGTTCCATGACATCAGATTTTATTTTATTTATTTATTTTGTTTGTTAAAACACGGTTTAGGGTGGCACGATTTCTTTGAAAATAGTCTTGACTTCCAATGAGGTGAAATTATTTTATTAGTTGCACTAAAAACTACTGAAATAACTTTTGCATGTAGCACATCACCAGAAAACAAAGTATCAATCTAAAATATTTGTAAAACTCTTGGTAGAGAGCCAATACTGTTGTTTTGAAAATTAAATACACAACTTGCAAGGTAAATAAAACCAAAAACATTTACTTTGAATCATATTAAGTGCCTTTTCATATCCCAAATCATAGTCACATGCAGTACGTTCTTCGGGCGGATGAATGTAGAAATTTTCCCATCCAATTAAGTACTCAGCGTTGTAGCTGCTTCTAATCATTGTAAATAGGAACTTTATTATCACGTCTGCCTTTTGAACCATTCTTTTCACGCCTTTATAGTTGTTCTTAAACTGCTGAACAATACTTACTGCGTTGAAATTCGTTTGCAGGTTATGTGATGCTTCTTTTTGCTTTTGTAACTTTGCTTACAACAGTATTCGCGTATTTGTCAATGACAATTCTGAAAATATCAATTTCTTAAATAGAAATGTTAGATTGGTTGGCCCTGGGTACATTACTCAGTACGCGAAGTGATGACATTGGAGATCGCGTTTGAAGTGGCGCTATTACTAATGTTTACAAACAGAACCACGACATCGAGATACTCCACAGCCAATCATATTTCCTGTAACATTCTGGCCAAGGGTAACCCTCGAATCCGCCAATTCTCTGATGACCGCGGTTTGTGAATAAGAATAGAGAGTTATCCGAGTGATAACCTAATCCGCGAATTCCTCGATTCACAGATTATTTTCGAAGTAATCCATGATTGAGAATACGGCCGTAAATGTCATTGAAGTGCGTTGCTGGCGTGCGTGCGCAGGCGCAAGCGGTGTCGGCGCTGCTGGCGGCGGGCGCGGCCAAGGACGCGCGCGACGAGGACGGCTGCTCGCCGCTGCACTGCGCCGCCGCCGCCGCCACTGGGGGCGGCCGGCGCAGCGAGGCCCTGCGCGCGCTGCTCCGCCACGGCGCAGACCTCCACCTGCAGGTCAGCCTCAGCTCTCATTCCATAGAAACGTTATAAGTAGAGACCCGGATTTTTATGTAATTACATATTTTTTGTGTTTCTACTTACCGTTTTCTCAAAATTGTAATCTTGGCAAATTATCGCCCTCCTAACACAATAAAGGATTTTTTCGTTACATATTTTTACATATTTAGAACTATATTACATATTTTACATATTTTGCTGTTTTCAATATATTTTCTTATTTTATTGATTTTCTTCTATTTAATTCCATATTTTTTTATGAAAAGATGTATTTTTTAAATCAGCATTTTCCCTACATTATTGGGGAAATCTATGTGTCCAAAATATCATTGACACTACGTTTTATGATCTGTAATCTTAATTTCGGAGAAAAATTTGCGATCGCCGACGTGTAACACTTCGATGAAGATGCTACAGTTTGATACTGGTCGTAGATCTCGCCAGTCAGTGCGATGTCTTCTATTGCGATTAGTCCGGCTGCTAAACTACGGTCCTGGATTACAATAGATTAAGCTTTCACTACTGGCGAGAAAGTTGTATGATGTTAAGTGAGCAGTGAAATGTAATTTCTTGCTATGTAAATGATTTTAATTAGAGAATTTTAATATTACGTATTATATCCGATTTTACATTTTTATTACATACTCTTACTGTTTTCATTACATATTTATGTACATATTTTGACGTTTAATACTACATATTTTTCCGGTCTCTAGTTTTAAGAGTAAGGTACGGATGTTTATGACCTGAAAATGTTAGAAAATTGCAAGCATTTATGAACTAAAAATATATGAAAATATGGCCGTTGCATTTTCGAAACCTCCAAAATCTTTTCGTTGTTTAAATAGCCATAATCTTGAAAAATATACTTTTAATATCAAGCACATTCACAATTCACCCCTACTTCTTTGGCGCCCCGTGAAGACAATTCTACTTGCTACAGTTATTAAATAAATTTTTTAGAGAAGCGGTTGACCGCGGCACAAAACCTGACAAAACTAAACAAACTCTCCCTTCGCATCCTATATTTGTCTCCCTTTATATAGCTTACCCTCGAAATTCATATCATATACAGGTGTCTTACCAACTATGGACCACCCTCATAACTTTTAAACGGTTCAGGATATCGAAATGCAGTTTTCGCTGAATATTGCAGAATCATGGGGCAAGTAACATGCCGTAGAGACATTGTCTATAATATTTTTAGTTTTCGAGAAATGTAATCCTATTTAATTTTTTAAATGGATCTATGTATTTTTCTCACCACCAATGGATAGATCATGAAAAGAGGAATAAAATGATGTATCATATGCTAGTATTTTGATAATAATTTGCGTATAAAATTACACTTTCTAATACGTGATTTTGAATGAAACGGACAAATAGACTGTCATAAGTCTCACTGAGTCATTCCGGGTGGCAGAGGAATGCTATCAGTGCATGTGCGCAAGCCAGACGCCGAGAATCCTGAACGGATCCGTGCTATTGCGTAATCCAGTGATGTGAAGGTCTTTTACTGGTGGCACTGGTACGCGCCGTGGCACTGTAGCATGACACAGTGAATGACAGTCAAGTCAGGGTCGCGGGAAAAATAACTAGCTTACCACTATTTGCGAGCCATGCGAATGATTTTAAGATACGGATTGTATAATGCTCCGGAGTGGCCTCGGTACGTCTTTGGATACGCGATCCATAACGGTCTTTTGTAAGTTGCCACTTACATCTCAAATTCAGATCTACTAATTCCCATTTCCTCCCCAAAAGAAAAGGTTTTTTTCCATTGAAATGAAATAATATATCAGCCAAAGTTCAAATTGTCAATTGCATGTAAAATTAAATATTTTGAAATCAAAAGTCCGAGTATCTTTATTTTGTAATTGTGTTTTCTTAAGAGTGCTTCCTTCGTTCAGGTTAGGAGGTTGACAGACAACGATTCTTGCCTCTTAAGAGCTCTCCCCTCTCAAGAGACAATTGCTAACTTCTGTAGAGACTTGTCAATTTATTCCACATTATTGCTGTAAACAACAAATACTTTAATGATTTAATAAAATATACCACAAAACGAAAACAAGGAAAAGATTTTTCATTCAATTTTTTATACATAACAAAACTTAAAAAGAAATGGAAATCAATAGTAAAGAATATAAACATAATTCACATCTCAGTTGTTTGTTACCACAAATCTGCCACATATTTTCGTATGAAGCCACAATTACCCGCCTGGCGCCGCTTCAGCTTGCTCATGTACATATCAGTCATGATTTGAAAGAAATTATAGCTGAGTCAGGGGAAGTTGCCCGTGCTGCTACGAGCGCTGGACTTCGCAAGCAGGCAAGTAGCTCGTGCGGGCGTGGTTTGATGTGCCTGAACTTCTATTCAAAAGTATACTTTTTTATTTGAAATTATCATAAGAAAGTGGTAAACTAATAGTATTGAACGTCTCATGGCCGATAACTTAAAAAAAATTATCCGATTTTGTATAAAGCTAGTCTCTCGCTAGGATTTACATTCTTTAACCTCGTTATTTGTTTTAAGCTGACATAACGACGTTAATAACTAAATCAGTGACATAGTGTTAAAATCAAACGGATAGACTGCATCAGCATGGCAGGGAAATTTCGAAAAGATGGTACTTTAATAGAGATGTTCCATAATTAACACTTTAATCTCTATAGAAACGAATCAGATGAATATCTTGAATCGCATTAATAAGAAAGTATTGAAATGAATACGCAGAGACCAATCACAGCTTACTGAAACGCTCCCGAGAAACATAGACATAGTACTTCCGACACAGATTTTTCCTACGTTGTAAAAACCAAGCTCTAGCTTTAAGGTGTTCTACATGTTTAAGGTGACTCGGTTAAGGTGTCTGTCACAATCGATATTCCTCAATCAATATGAATGATCTCGAGCTTTGGAAGTTTGAAACGGATATTTTGATTTTTGAGAATACTTAACACGAAGCCTCAAACACATCAAAATTTTCACAAAAATGGTACTAAATTTTTAGATGAAAGTTTGTCTTAGGATAATGTAAAGGACGCATACGATAATGGTGTGTGTCTCATGTTCGTTGATATCCCAACTTTTTTGGAAATTGCAAATGCATGTTTTTGGTCGTCTTCCTACTACTATAATATTGAAGCTAAGAGCTCATTAAGAGATTTTTCTCTTAATGAAATCTATTCCTTAAAGACGGATCTTTAAATAAGTTCCTATTACCTTTTTTCGAAAGTGAGTAATTTTCATGTAATTTGGAGAAAAATATAGGCAATTTAAAATATTAAACTTTTTTTTCTCAAAGCGCTAAGAATTTTTCTTAATTCCCCCACCAGGGGTAGAAGAAGGGATACTTAAAATAATGGCATGGATTTCGTTTTCGTAGAACTCTCTGAATTTTCGAAAATTACAAGTTTAGAAATAATGCGAGAATGTTTGAGCTGTGGTAGCACCACTGGCTTTGAGCCACCACCGCAACCTGCGACCGCCGTTTAATATATACTGCGATTTTCGTAACTTTGTCCCTGACAGAAATCAGCTGTTCATGGTTTCATCCAATCGGGAGCTTGAACGTCACCATAGTGACGTCACTGTCGCGAAATATAAGCTCCTGATTGGATGGCAGCGAAACAGCTGATTCCTGTCAGGGACAAAGTTACGAAAATCGCAGTATAGTGTATGGTCCGGCGCGGCGGTCGGGCGTGGGCGCAGGACTTGCGCGGGCGCACGGCGCTGCACTGGGCGGCGGCGTGCGACAACGCGTCGGCGGCGCGCGCGCTGGCGGCGGCCGGGGCGAGCCTGCTGGCCCGGGACGGCGCGGGCCGCACGCCGCTGCACGAGGCGGCGGCCACGGCGGCGGCGGCGCCCGGCCGCCGCGCGGGCGCTGCACGCGCTCCTCTCGCTGGCCGACACCCACGACGCCCGCGACGCCCGCGACGCCCGCGACGCCCGCGACGCCCGCGACGCCCGCGACGCCCGCGACGCCCGCGACGCCCGCGACGCCCGCGATGCCCGCGACGCGGCGGGCCGCACGCCGCTGCACCTGGCGGGCCGAGGCCGGGCACGCGCACGCCGTGCGCCAGCTGCTGCGCGCGGGCGCCGACCCCGCTGCGCGCTGCGCCCGCGGCCGCACACCCCGCGACGCCGCCGCCACCGACGCGTGTCGGCGCGCCTTCGACGACCACGCCCCCCCACACCGCGTCTGGCGAGGCGCCGCCGCCCGAGCCGCGGCCTCCCTCGACCCGCCCGCAGACGAAGCGCCTGCTGCCTCCGCGGCGCCCGCTGCTGACGCACCTCCGCGAGTCGGAAACTGGTGCCCCCCGTTCGTCCTCTCCTCTACTGAATCCGATGGTCCCCTCCCCGACTCCGCGGCTGCCGACTCGGCCCCAATCTCCGGACCCGCGGCCTCGGTGCGCGCCTCTGCGTCTGCCGGCCCGCTCTCCGTGTCGGCGTCCATCGCATCTGTCCGGGGCGGTTCTCGCGTGGCCGTCCGTCGCACCTGCCGGCGACCTCCTCGCCTCGGTGTCTGCGTCCGCCGCAGCCCTCGCAGCTGCCAGCAAACGGAACAAGCTGACCATCATCACCACCGCGCCGTTCCCCAAATCTACCACGATTTCTTCTCCACTTCCCATGGCTTCTATTGGCAAGCTCTCGCCAATACCCAAGGACGTTCTTCCTGTCGTCGCGGGAACCGGTGGTAACGTTGACGAACACGCTGCAATTCTTAGCACGTCCCCCACGTGTGGTGACGAACCCCCGGAAACATCGTCTGGTCCGTTGCCAGCTTCGCCCTCCTGCCCGATCTCGCCCCCAATTTCTTCTCCTTGTGCTCCTAGCCCTGTGACGCGTCCCGCAGTGCCGTCGGCCTGCCTCGAGGCTTCTTCTGCATCTCTCTTTATCAGCGCCACGTCTTTCGAGTCGCCCCCCTTACCCTTTCCACCTGGTTCGCCGCACGCGCCGCGTTCCTCTCCAGAATCACCTCTTGCGTCTCCTGTTGAGCAGCTGCCATCCATTCCGCCTGCGGATTCAGATTTACAATCTAGTGCACCACCTGCTTCTATTTTAGAACAACACAACTCTCATTCAGACATTCTGTCAGGGTTACTTGGATCTTCTTGATCTTGGGTATCGTTATTGGAAATATCGCAAGCTCTTAAGCGTTAACACACTGACAACGAATGATATATTTCTAGAACACACAAAAAAGAACATCTTCATTAAACACAAATGTTATAGTTAATATACTTTACATCAAAATGCCTTATTTCGCGAAAATAAACTATATCATTTTTGATAGTGGTCCTTACTTCAAGAAAATTGTTAACTTGATTTTTTAAAGAAACCTTATGATTATTTGTTCAGTTCAGTTTCTGAAGAAGAAAAACGTTAGTTAAGTTTGTTAATTATACATGCTTGATTCGTCAAATGAATTTCACAATGTCGACGCACACGCATCATTGTTTATTGGGTTCTTTGATTGCCTTTATGTTGTGAATAGCCAAAAGATAATTGAAAATTAAAACAAAATTCAATTTTTGAAGCATCAGTTTTGTGAACCTGCAGAGTAATATGTGTTTTGTTTTAAATTATTCTGTGTTTAAAATGTTTTTAAACGCTGTAATATACGTTAGCAAACTAATAATTTTCTGATTTTATTTTTATTTTCTTTCTAGTAAATCTGTAAAGCTTTTTCAATTCATTTTTATTGATTCTATTATTTGATACTAACATTATAGGCAATTGACCTTGAAAAACGCGAAAGTTTTGTAGTGTGAAAATTTAGGTAAATTTTTAACAGAAATAAATCTACCCCTGTGGTTTGTTAATTTCTTCAAAAGAGAGATTTACACTTACACCGTCTGAAAAATTCTGGTATGTAATTACTGTACAATATTGACACATATACATATTTTCCTTCTTTCCTTCTATTAAAAAAATATTTTATGGATGTTTCCCAACTCCATTTTGTTAGTTCTACGTAATCTCAGTGTCTGTTTATCGAATAATATTACAAAAAGGATGAGAATGTCTAAGGGAAAGTTTTTAAATTGAAACAGTAACACAAAATTTCAATAAATGTGAGTTTGAAACGTCGTTAATATATATTTTGTACTTTGACATTGTGTAACTTATTAGGCATTACCAAAGAGAAATACTAAAATGTATGTGAATATTCAAAAAGAATTTTAAAAAACAAAAATGAAGTAGAAGGAATTTTCTTTGATCAATATTTCAAAACTGTTTAGTAACAGTGAACGATAAAGAGTTGCGTAACTATGAACTTTAAATACTGTTTTCTTTAGAGATGATAGTAATGAAATTTCGTAAATTATTTCTTCCTTGAGAAGGGAATGGTTTTATATCCGTCGAAAAGGTGGATCAGAAGATAATCTCAGTATTTTAGGACCATTTAAGCAAAAAGTTGACTGATTCTTTTTTAACATCAATGAAACAATGTGTGAATGGAAACGTGTGCAGGATATTTTAAATTACGTAAAGCTGAGTTGTCATTAGTCTGTTATGTTTCACCGCCCACCTCGTCCAAGAAATCTACTCTAGGCTCCTCTTAAATGTTTCAAAAAGGTTTGATTCGGTTTATAAATAAAATTTTGCCCGTTTATGCAACGTTCACTGATGGTGCTGTTGTTATCGTCTTAATCCGCGACATATTTTCATAGTTGCCGAATTCACTCCTATTACTCCTTGTTGCATGGGTTTCTTAACTGATTTAGAAAAAACGATATTATTTTGAGTAATAGGCTATTTGACAACTTTTAGAAAACCATCTTAAATTGTTTATTCTATCATTCTATGCATACGATTTCGTTAATTTTCGGTATAATACTAAAATTGCAACACAAATTGACAACAAAGTTTAAATTTAAAAAAGAGCCCGCCAAAACGCTATCTTCCGCCAGAATCGGTTCGCATGGCTCCTGTGACGTCACATGCTTGTAAACAAGCGACCAGCGAGTATTGTAGCCAGCAGGAGAATAAGCGGAGAAAGAAAGTTAAGCGATTGAGTTTTATTTTGAAGATTAATTATGGTGTATAAATGGTGTGCGGTGCCACTGTGTACAAATACATCGATCAAAAACCCCGAGAAACTGTTTCTGTGCCAAAGAACGCTAAAATGCGTAAGAAGTGGATGCTACTCGCCCGTAGAAACCCGAGTGATATAAAGGACCACTCGAATGTATTTTTCTGTGAAGACCATTTTATTGTAAGTAAATGTTTTATATTTTGTAATATGAAATTTTCTTAGATACTATGTTTTGCCATATATCAGTATTCATCAATATAGAAACAATTTCACAGGAGCATGGCAGATGCAAAGTATAAAGGATCAGAAAACAATTTTACTGAGGTCTATCAATATTTATTATAATTTATCAATATTTTTAATAATTGTTAAATTTGATAATAGTTCTTTGACAACAAAATTACAACTTTCTTTTACATTATGCTAATATCAAATTTAATTCAAGTGTTTGTACCAATAAAATCATTGTACCTATAAATCAGTAACTTGACAATAAACCTTACAAAAATTTTATTGTACTTACCTGGCAATTCTCACGTTTCTCAGTACCTTAGCGTAAAAATTTGGGGTTGTTTTTGAAGAATTGTCCAACCATTACTGTGTCTATTTTGGGCAGGTTTCTACTATCCGCTTTCACAAAATGTGTCTCCATTTTAGAAAAATAAAATAACTACCTAATTCACCATTAGCATGCAGTTGGCTTTTTTGGCAAAAAACTTTTAACACACAACGATCAAAGAAATTCCTTTCGCCTTACTTAGCTCGTGCTACACACGCGGAGATCAGCTTTAAGCGTGTTACATGCTTGTGACGTCACATGAAATGCGGCCAATCACAGAGCGTTTTCGATCACGTGACTGAACCCTCAAGAACATTAATTTTAAACGAATAATTTAATGTAGATAATGCACATTTTTTTAGCAAATATGTAAAAAAAGGCTTTAATGTGGAGTAATCTTCCAGAATGTCAGCAAGCCGACCTACATTTACAACACAGTCAAATAGCCTATTGAACTCTAAAATTGTTAAATTTTTGTTTAGAAAATTATTTGTTGACTATAATTATTGTAAAGATGAGAAAGTGCAATGTTAGTTAATATATATTACATATTTATTTTCTTAATATCCAATTTAATTGGCGTGTAATACTTAAAATATGTTTGACTTAGAAAATTGTCATGCTACTAAGTGCCATCTTGCAAATGTTTTGGACTGAACCTATAATATTGGGTTGGTGCAAATGAAATGGCCGTTAAGAAATTGCAAATTACAATGCTTCTTATTACTGAAACAAATTAAATATTGAATCAAAATAATTTCCATTCACTTCCACACCATTCTCCCACCGTGCAGGCATTCCGTTTTGAAAAAATCTGGGGATCGTGAGTCAATACGCTTTATAAATGTTTTTTTTAATTGGTGCTTCTTCCTTGAAGTTTGTGCCCACTAAAAATGCATCCAGATGTCTGATGAGGTGATAATCTGTTGATGAGATGTCTGGAGAATACCGAGGATGAAGGAGAATTTCAATGCCCAGCACGGCGAGTTTTTCAACAGTTTTTTGCTACGTAAGGTCTGGAGTTGTCGTGGAACAACAAAACTCTATGCCTATTAACTAATACTTTCTTTCCACCACTGACAACGTGAACACTGGAACACTGTGTTCACAATAAACTGCAACAGCAAACTGTACACACAGGGGCCACTGAGAAATATGTCCTCTGTAGGACATATATGTTTACATGCGGCATATTTACAGAGTTATCTATCAGAAGAAAAAGTAATTTCTTGAGGAGAGAAATTCAAAGTAATAAAACCGGTCATTTCATTTGCATTAACCCAATACTTAATTGCATTTTCAAACTGATCATTTCGCTGCGTCATCCGCTAAAAAATCGAACCTCCACCTGCAGATAAGTACTTTAAAGATCGTTGCAACACAAAAGGCAACGTCATTGGCTCGTTTAAAAAAATTGTTTCATATTAATTCTTTAAGATTACTTCGCCAATAGAAAGGAACTGTATACAAACGTAATTTAAACTACTTGTGCTAAAGCGGCGCAACGTTTCTCATATACATGACCGGTTATGTAACAAACATTATAATATTCCAAATTATGTCCTATGGACACTTCACTCATCATTTGAAATCTACACAAATGACGCAAAACAGAATCGAATCTCTTGTGCTTTCGGGAACAGCTGCTATTTCTTACCACTCTGCAAAACAAACTGGATTAAATTAGAACCGTAACGGTATTCTCAGACTGATATTGATTCAGACAAGTAAGGGAAATTTCACTTTCATTACTTCGAAGAGGCTCCGAACGCTTGAATGATTACATCTTATTTAGCGGAGAAGTCCCTTAAAGAGAAAGAAGTCAAAAAACTAAATACTCAGAGATAAGACTCCAACCAATATACTCCATTATCAATGCATGAAAATACAAACATATATTTTTGTTATTTGAATATTATATCTGGAACAGTATAGAAAGATTGAGTGTTCGAAACTAATTATTTAAAGGAAATATGTCAACAAAAATGCGACAATCAAAACAAGCGTTTTATACAGCAACAAATATAAGTCGAAAGTCGGTTTCACTCGTTCGCTTGCTTGTTGCACTGTCTCGTTGGTTCGAGCCGCAGCGTCGAGTGGTCTGATGCGAGGTCGGTTGTGCTCACGATTACAAATAATAATTACCAAAAACTAGTAATATTTTTGAAAAATGTACGTAAAATTATTGAAACGTTTAGTATTGAGGACAAGATAGCATTAAGACAAATCTCTCAAGGTTCAAAACATACCTAGTGGCTGACTCATAATATTCACTATCATAATTTTATCTTGATATCTTGCCTAGTAGCGAGTCGAATTGATTAAGGAAGCGACAGATCTGAGGATGACGACTAAACTGTATGATGCTGCTACTCTAATGAATAGGGGGTGGATTTTAATGAAATGCTATCTTATACAATGTTTTGTATTTTTTGTCGATCTCGACTGTCATTTTTTTACTTTTCCTGTCATTTTTAATGCATTTTTTCCTGATTTAATCGATTTTAGTATCATTTTAATTGTGCTTGCTTCAAATATTTACGAGACGCAACAAATATTGTCCACAGAATCCCTGATTACCTATACCTGGTAGCTTATTCAATTTCTTTGCACACAAGTTGCAATGTCAGCCATTGTATTTAATCTAAGGTTCAATTGACGCCTGTCAGCGCCATTGACGGTTCAGCTGATTGTGGGAATACGAAAGATATTTTCTGGTAAAGAATAGTCCAAATCAAAAGTTTGAAAGGTGAGTTCACTTGAACGATTACATCAGTAACATATCCAACAGCTTGTTCATCCGAACTGGTTTTGATCACATTTTTAGGACATTTTTAAAGCATTTTTAAGAGCATGTTATTGATCATTTTTGGCGATGTTTATGTCATCGAAATCCCCCTCACCTAATGAATAAAATAATACTTAATAGCAATGGATGTTATCGGTACTATCGCTGCCATAATCCCTGCTTTCTCGCAGCTCCCTAGTTACCGCCTTAGTCACCATCGCGCAGTGGATAAGTATACCGAGTCTTCGATAAATTTAACGATCACGTTACAATAACGTTTCAGTGACCAACTTACACATTTTAGCGAATACGACCACGTTGATGATACGAAGTCGTCGCTGCTTTTCGTTAAGTGTGAACCGCGTCCGCCGCCGCCGCGGCCGAGGGCGCTGGGGCGTGCCAGCGTCGGAGACCCCTTGAGCCCTAATGAGCGCACTTAAAGACGCGCCCGCCCCCGGCGGCCGGCGCGCGCCGAGTAAAATATGACGTCATTCGTCCCCGTCGCGCAAGAACGAAACGCGACGAATGGGCACGGGACGGGCCCCCTCCTGCGCGGTGTGCCCCGAGGGGCAGGACAGTGGGGTGACCGGTGGACCGGGGGATCTTCCAAGTTTCCCTTCGACCGGAATCGGGGGCTGAGGGTGGGGGAGACACACAGATTGGAACACGACGCCCCGCCTCGACCCTAATTTTAAGACGTCAAAGGGTTCGGAATGAATAATGACGGATCGTTATTTACAGAAGGGGGAAGTTTTGATGGGCCCCTTTTACGCGCGAGATACGTTTTTTAAAATCTTCATAATGCCTTATGTTTGCGCAAGGGTAAAGTTTCACTGTGATGAAGGCTGTTCTTCGAAGTATGTGCCTACGTTGACGAGAAAATAATATCGTATTATAAACAAAGGGGAAATCCATCCGAGTTTTTGTAATATTCTTCGTGTAAATATTATTGAAATACGCTCTTTTTTGAGTACTAACTTCTGAGACGCAATTGTAGGCTTTACGGCGTCATTATCTTGCGTTACAAACGTGATAAGATACTAAGTTATTTAAAACACATCCTTATTATGTGCACATTAAACTTCTGGTTTCACAAACTCAATCTCCTGAAATTGCTTTTGGCCTCCGTGTTGCCTCTTCCTCCCCCTGTTTTTTACAACGGCCTATTACCGAAGGCAGTTGATGAAGTTTTCGATGTTGCTAAGCTGTAGATGAAGCGGTTTTCTTCCTTATTGTCTCCGGAGAGAGATTACAGAATGTAGTGGAGCATAAATTTAGGTTTTTCTGAGTCGTTTGTTATCCTTGTTCCTTGTTATTTTTTCTTTTTATTTTTCTTGTATTTTCTCCCTTATTTTATTTATTTTTATTTTATTTTTTCTTTCTCCTTTTATTTATATTTCGTCTCTTATTCTTTTGTCTCCTTATGTCACATTATTATTTTTACTTTTCTATTTCTCCTCACCGTATCGTTATATGCAGGGCTTATGCTATGTTATTTTGCGACGTAGACATAGCGAGAGATTTGTAAAACTGTTTGTACACGTTTTATTTTGAAAAAGGAAAATTAAACAATAACAAAGACAAAAATAAAAACACTATTTCACTAATGTAACAATATCTTAAGAAAAATTGTCAACCTCATCGTCTTTCGCCTGATCTCTCACGAGAAAAGAATGGGTGAAGTTTTGTCTTACATTTTCCATCTTTTCACTATATATTTCTCTGTAAATGGATTGTACTTTTCGGAACAGACTCCGGCTCTCCATACCTTAATATTTTCCAAATGTTTCGAATTTTCGAGAATGGAGTCTCGTTATTGTCCAAAGTTCAGATAGAAAGTATGTTCTGTGTTATTGAAAGTACATTTTTTTAACAGAACAGTTTTTGTTGAATCTTTCATTCAGATGAAGAGGAAGAGGCATTGTGAAGCAAATTTAGGGCTATAGAACGGAATTATATAATTATGACTTAATTTTTATCGCTTGCATTGAGTAGCCAGAGTTCTCAAAGTTCAAATTTCAACTATTACTTTCTTGTAAAGGAAGTAAACATCTTGGAAAATTCTGTAAAATGTGTTGCATATTATACATTGTAATGTTCGTGAAATAATATTCGTAATTCTCTCTCTATTGTTGAACGTGTATTTTCGAAAAAATCAGATAGAATTGAGTGTAGACATTATGACAGATGTTGTTGGGTATAATTGATCTCGTGTTGTTATATTTAATCGTAACATTCTCATAAATATTGCTTTTATTCTATAATAATTTTATTCTATAGATAAATATGACTCCCACAATTGAAACGATGGATTCAATTGTAGATGATATCATGATGTGCAAATTTACCCATTATTTATTGCTTAAATATTAGTACGTAATTCTATTTATGATCACATTAAGCAAATCTCTTAGCCAAGATGGCGCCGTCACGTTTAGCATCAATGGGTTTGTGGGGCCTGCTGGATTAAATTCGACTGACCTGATCAGTAGTTTCTCTGATCACTTCGAGGCACATGTCGAATCACTTGATTTGACTCTGCACTAGACTTGTGAATGCGGCTTCATTAGAGCTCTGTGATTGGTCAGTGATAGCGACGCGGGAAACTTTAAGGTATATTAACATCAGGTATATTAATCTCCCGCAAACACGATTCTCACTTTGATTTCCAGCGGGTACTAGAGTTTTTGTATTAGTTGCCAGTAATACAATTCATACAAAATGACTAACAAAGCTTGCATCAAATGAAACATTAAAATAATCTTATGTGTAATAGTTTGTAAAGGATTCTGAGAAATCAGTACTTTGATTAACAACAATTAAAAGGACGTCACAAGCAGGAAAAGAAATAAAATCCCGAGTTGGAATATTCTGCAAGCTTGCCTAAGTCAAACCTTCAAGTAGACTTTGCATTGCTGAATGTATCTTCGTTACGGATCATATATTTTTATTGAAACTCTAAATAGGAAATTACATAAACAAGGGGCTGGCAACGTGAGCGAAAGGGCGCCGAGGGGGTGGGGGGCTATGACATGTGTAAGGGCACCTGAGCGCTGAGGAGGTTTGCAATGCGGCGGGGTAGACGTGGTCCTCGCACAGGAAACCCGTCGGAGAGGGAGGTGGGCGGAGCGGCGTGGCGCGAACTGCCGAGGCGCAGGGAGCGGGCGCAGAGTCAGGAAGGCGTGCATGCAGATTTTGTAAAGATGCAGGATATTCGAAAGTGTAACGAGGCTGGCAAAATTACGCTCTTTGTTCATGTGTAGCCAACACGAGTATTTTTTTCCCGTTTTGAACGTGTTATAACCCGCTTTCTGTCAGCACTTACGGAAAACTTTTCAATATATAGAAAAACAATGAAATCAACGAAAACAGGTATAGGTGGGTGCAAGGTCGGTAAAGTCGGCCAAAAATAAAAATGCAGTCGAATTGTGTAAATTGGGTGCTTTTTTATTTCTCGCTTAATTTTTCTGTCTGAACAAATATATTCATTTCTTTTGTAAATAATAAACAACTTGTATGTTTCTGGAGTGTTTCTATGCTTACATAACGCAAATTTTTGCCTAGAAATCAATTTTTCAAACCAAATTTTGAGTGCTCATTGCAGCCCAACCATCCGGAATATCCACGTAGTTTATTAGACAAAATATGCTTAGAATTGTCTTAAGGTAGTATGTTCGTTAAACGACCACGGTGAAATACCCCCCAAAAGTATTTTAAATTAAAGTAAAATCGCTGTTCTTCAAGTTGGTGAGAAGAAACTAGCCCCTTACCGGCCTAATTTTTGAATAAATTAAGTTTTAATTAGCACAGGCTCTTATGGAGAAACTTTCGCGGGCATAGGTTTTTCCAAGATACCGGAGAAGTTATACGGTGAAAACTCGCTTTTTTTTATTCAGTACACAGTAAATTTTTTGAGGAATCAGATGGTATTTAATTTAACCCACCTTACTGAGGAGTAATTAATAAAAAACTGTAGTGAAATTCATGGCAGCCGGAAGTGACGTTTCTCAGCCGACGAGGTTTGCGTCGCAAATCATGCTATTGACAGCACTGTTTCTCTTCGGGAATGATCGGAAAGGCGCTAAAATTCAAATTTTATATTCACGTCAAAACATTAGTCCAAAAAAACAACAACTAGTAATTCTAATAAAGAAAGGCGAATAATTTAATTGCTAACTGAAATTACTTATAAGCAATGAATATTAGGGTGTTGTGAACTGAAGAACACAACTATTTGTACTACTCAACATAAAACTAGGATTTTATAGTCACAACTCTCACGTGTGGTTGCCAATTAGGGTGGACAGATTGTTCCACAAAGTTATTGATACTCCTGCTGTGAACTAGTTATTACAAAGCCATATTAACTACTATTGTAGTATATGAAAATAGTGAATTATGTAGAAAAACTTCAATGAAAAAATATTTTATGCTTATGATCAGAAACAAATGAATTACTGCCTATAAAATAATTTCTGATGTGGAAAAATTTAGTTTGTACCTTTAAGAGCAAATTTAACTCAAAATTAAGAGAACTTACCTTTTTTTCACCACTTTTAGTCTTTAAACCTTCAAAGAGTTGAAATATATTCTATCCACTTAATAAAAAGTAATTCATAAAAAAATAATCCAATACCATATAATTTATTGGATGAAATCATTTTAGAATGTCAGTTATTTCTTATGATACATGAAATGCGATACTTAAAATTTGAACAATTAAATGAAATTCTCAGTGAAGATTCTCTTTTCTTATACTTTCCCTCATATTGACAAATTTATTTTTAATTCTTGAATCCATGTTCATTCTTTAAATTTAGAAATAATAGTATAATAATCATAGTTTAACAAAAATTCTATTTAATTATTGTTAATTTAGTTTAAGTTAAATTAATTCTTGTTAATTTAATTAAATTCATGTTATTAATTTTTTGTCTTCCACTATAAGTAAGTTTGCAATACTATTGTACCACTAAATGTAAGTTAGCAATACTAAATTTACAGATTCTCACATATCTTTTAAAAATAACAGCAGATAAAACTTTTATGATATAGCCAAATATATTACAAATTTTCAGAAAATACTGAGAGGCTACAGTACTTTTTCAGAAATTTTAATTAACTATAAATGATGGGCAATATCTGGAAGAACATGGAAAGCATTGCCAATTTGTCTAACTTTCATTCCATGATACCACCCAATCTTTAAAAGTTGTTTTTGCCCCATTATTAAAAATGCATCTGACAAAGCTTTTGAAAGTAACCACTTATGTGAAATGCTGACAACTGGTTTACTAATAACTGAACACAATTGTTATGTGAACAAATGATCACAGGGATTCAAATTGTCATGGGCCCAAGCAATAAACACATCTTCATTAAAATCACATTAGCACAAACTAAAAAGCTCTGCTGAATGAAACACATATTTTTAATTCAATATAATTTAATACCATAATTTACACAACAAAATTGAAGCAAGTATGAACTTTACATAAACAATATTCTTTGCATTGGAACTTTTTATATTAATAATGTTGTACACATGAAATGAAGAAGTCATAGTTGGCTGAATAAAATTCTGTTACAAAATAATGCAAATGTAAATAACAATTTTTTCCCCATAAAAAGAGAGGTTTCAAAAATATGCCAATTGAATTATGTAGGAAACGTGGAAAAATTAACAAATCACAGTTGTCGATATACATTTTTAAACATTTACACACCAAATAAGAAACAAATTAAATACAATGAAAACAAGATGAATAGGCTCTTTAATCCATGATCGTTAATTCATTAACAATATACATTCTACTAAAGCAATAAATACTTCATTAATTAAAGAATTACAGGAAGTAAATACATTTAATAATGATAATTTATCAGAGTATCAGCATTCACTCCATGCATCACAGGGTAAATGAACAAAAATCACTCTGGAGATGGGAGACTACTATAATCATGGGTTCATGTTAGTAATTTTTTTTTTAGATTAATTCCAAACTTAGAAACCAGTTTTCAACACCAAAATGAGAATGAAAGCAAACATAATTTTAAAATATTGCCATCCAGAAACAACAATTCTGAACAAAAGCACATTAAAGTATTTTCCAAAAAGCAGCATGCACACCACTCAAAATCAATAATTGTTAATTTTCATTATTAAAACACTCATAACAATTCAAAAAACTAAATATTTAAACAAAACCAGTCTTCACAAATACTGCAACTAAGTACTGTATGATTACAGTACGCGATTCTTCAAATACCAACACCAAAAATTTTGCCTTTGCATAACAATACATTAATAGCAAATATTTAAAGATGAGCATCATCTTCCTCAGAGTCCTAAAGTCACAAAACATCAATCGCCATAGGCAATGATGCACCGAGTGTGAGAACTCAGTCAGTATGCACAGTATAATAGGCAGAATGCATTGGCAATTAAAAATTAATTTTTTAGTCAAAATTAAAACAGTAATTGTTCTTGATTTTCATAAGTTCCAAAATGTAACAAAACCATAGACAACCCACACATGGCCCAAATAATGGCACAGTATTCTTTCAATGTCTATGTGCATTGGAAAGTAGTAATTTTAAATAATTTTCAATACAAATATTGAAATTAATACTATAAACAAATACAAACATACAAAGTACACATATTCACAAAAATAATAGATGCAAAATAAAGTATGGGAATACTTGAAATTCATATTGGATCATATTAATAATCGATTTCAATTAGTGCAAATCAACATAGCCCTGGCATATGCAATAACACAACAGGAAAGACTTGCCAATTTTGATGGCCTGCAATGTATTTACATTCCTAATTTTTCCAGTTATTTAAGAATCCCAGAAAAATAAGTAAATGATGAAATAAAATATCACCTGGAGAAAGTTGCAAGTTTTAACTTCCTGGAATACATGTCAAACGGAAGTAAAAATCTACAGGAGAAAATTGATAGAGAAATTCATGAACAGAACATTCTTAGGAATTCTAAAACAGAAATAAGGTTTAAATTCTACAAAGTTATATTTCCCAACATGCCTACATGGAAGTGAAAATCAACTTTGACCTAGAAAGATCACCCAAGACCACAAAATGCTGAATTGATATTACTGAGATCAGTAACTTGTTTAGACTATCAGACTAAATATGTACACATGAAGAAACAGTCCAGAAGACTGAATTTACTGAAATTCCTTGTCCAACATATTGGAAGGACGCAGGACAAAAATCAGGCAATGAGAATTTTACAGTTCCATCCACAAAGAAATCCTGAGCGCCTGAGGAAGTGATAGAAAGAGCAGAGACAAACTACCTGTATACCTGTACAAACTAGTGGTGCTACAGAATGGCACAGACTTTCCCGCATTAGTTTTCTATTTCCTTTGGTCTCGGCTAGCTATTCCAACTTGACACATACTCTTCCCACCTGCCATCTATCGCCGCCCAAACTACATTTTTTTGACATTTTCTTAATTTATCGGTTTCCTAATAGTAGACCGGGAAAATTATTGTAAGAATATTAAAGAACTGTAAAACCCCGTCCTAAATGACAATTTTCTTTGAAAAATTTGGAGGCGTTTTTAAGAAAATGGCGTTTAAGCGCTACTTTAAATGTGAAATTTGAGGCTCTATTTCACAGAGATTTTTTAAATTTCGAATAACTTCATTTGAAGTCATTTGAAGCACCTTTACTCACAAATACAATACGGTTTCCAAATTGCTGTAAATGCGCACATGAATGGTGTGAAAGATCTTTCAAAAAAATTACATTTGTGTAATTTTTGTAAAAACAAAAAAATAACCCAAAATGAACTTTACGTCATATTAAAGAGTTCAACCTTATGTCAATAACACTATCCGTTCCAAAAGTTTGAAGAAAAAATTTGGAGCCGTTTAGTAATATACCAATGTATATTACTCCGTATATATATTGTGTATATGGGAAAGTAAAAAAGGAGGGAAAATTCTACACTATCTGGTAATTAATTGAAGAGGCTTGGATAGGTTGAAAACACAGCTATGAATGGAAATGCAAAAGACTAAGAAATCTATAACAGACCCATGAAAAATGTTAAAGGGGTAAACTTATGTTTTCTTCATCTACCAATTTTTCAATGAAACTGGAAATTTTTTCCACAATTTTCTTGTTCATTGTTGCTCTCGGTTTCCCATTTACACATATTCCTAAACAGGCTGCTACACCTTCTCTGCCATTTTCTAGAAAAACCTTCTTTAATTCTCTCACTGTCAAACCTTGCCGAGCCATTTTTTTCAACATACGAGTTGACACTGTTGTTTTCAGAGGCCTCTACAGAGGCAAATTTTCCCGCTCCTTGTTGCACAAGGCTTCATTTTCAAAATAAGCTTTTGTGGACAAAGCCTGTCGTTTCAAATCATCGTCAACAATATTAAAATGATCTAAAAGACCTTTCAAGAGTATGCAATCTGCTTCTGCATTATGCGCTCTGGAATGAATTGCCTCCCATTCATCTCCTATTAGAAAATGCTTGGCTAAAACGACTAATTTACCTATTTTCCCTGGCGAAGTAAAGGAATGGTATCAGTGAATCCAAACAAAACTAGTGGTGCTACAACAGCACTTACTTTCCCGTATTAGAGGAAACAGCTAAGTAGTACTGTAATATTGCACTTTATGCGCTACTAACATCTTCGCTTGGAACTCACTATTTCCATTGCAGTGTTGTCAGAACTATGTGAATTCTACAACTTCACAAAAATAGAATGCAAACGTTTTGTAGCCCTGTATTGGAAAAAGAAGCCTGATACCCTGGAAATATAGAAATGCCTTCCATTGGGCCATGATTAGGGAAGAGTATTTTAAAACCATGCAACAAATTCTCTACTCACTACAAATGGTACAGCATTTGGTGCAAAACTAAATATTTGCCTGCAAATATCAACATAAATTAGACAATTATAACTCCTTTTCATACAGCTCCATTAGGTCACAACAATGACACTAATTCACAGATATTCGCGAGCGCAAAGTGAATTCCATTGTTGCAGACCCTGCATTGTCGCTATTATGAGAGCTATTAATTCTTTTTACTTATTTCAAATATTTCAAAATAAACAATTTCTAAAATATTAATGTGTAAGTCTATAACAAAGTTCGAATGTAAGAAACGAAGAAAGAAATAATATACAAAATTGCACATTCTAATTTACGACGCATCCAGCTGTCCGAAGCGCAGTAAATTTACAGCGGCCTATTACGTTTGTCACAAAATTAAAGAAAAACTACTCGTATTTTGAAAAAATTAAGCATGACCGTATTTATTTTATTTATTTATTTGTCAAAAAACAGAAACAGAATGGCACAGACTTTCCCGTATTAGTTTTCTATTTCCCTGGGTCTTCGCTAGCTATTCGGAATTGCCACATACTCTTTCTTGCCAGCTACCATCTATCATCGCCAAAAGTACATTTTTTTGCCATTTTCTTAATTTTTCGGTTTCCTAATGGTAGAACAGAAACATTAATTTTAGAATATTAAAGAACACAAAATCCTAGCCGTAAACGGCAATTTTCTTTTAAAAATTATGTGCCGTTGAAGAGAAAATGGCGTTTTAGCACTACTAAAAATGCGAAATTTGAAGCTCATTTTCACAGAAAATTTTTGAGTTTTCAAAATACTTTATTTGAAGTTATTTGAAGCACTTACACTCACAAATATAATCATCTTTACAAATTGAGGATAATGTGCATATTAAAGATGTGAGAGATTTTCAAAAAATTTACATTTACATAATTTTTGAAAAAAAAAACAAAAAAAACTCAAAATAAACTTCACGCTATACTAATGAGTGTAATTAGCACTATCCGTTACAAAAGTTTCAAGAAAAAAATTGCAGCCATATACGAGAAAATGACGTTTGAGCATTTCTGAAAATGCCGAAATTCGAGCTACTTTTCACAGAAAACGGTAGTGTTTTCGAGAAACTTTACTTGACATTATTTAAAGCATATATACTCGTAAATATAATAATGTAAAAAAATCGCCGATAATGTAAATATTAACGACGTGAGAGACAAGTAAAAAAATTTACATTTTGGTAATTTTTGAAAAAACCAACCGATAGACCAAAATGGCTTTTATGTCATTGATAGAATACATTTAGCACTATCCCTACCAAAAGTTTAAAGAAAAAATTTGGAGCCGTTTTTGAGAAAATTTTGTTTTTGTAATTTTTTAAAATTGCATATATTGCACCCAATATTGCACGAAAACTACCAAAATTGTGAAAAACATTTACATGACCTTTATTAAACAACTCAATATGCAGAACAAATTTTATTTGAAGAAAAATCTCTATCTTCAATTTTGTAGTTGGAGAAAGACGCCGAAAAAAATTCAAACTTTCACAATTTTCGAAAATTCAGAGCTGTACGTGAAAATCGGACCTATGCCATGTTAAAAAGTGTATTTTCCTCTATTCATACAAGAAATTTAAAGAAAAAATTTGGAGCCGTTTTTGAGAAAATGTTTAAAATCCCCGGGGGGCTTCATATAAAGTACCCCCAAATTTTAAAGAATCTTTTTCAAAATCACAAAGCTTCGACTAGAATCAGATCGACTGGGGAATATCAATTTTGAAGAAAATCGACCGAACGGTTTAGGCGCTAGCGTTGACCACAGACGGACAGACGGACAGAAGGACGGAATGCCGTCAATCGATTTTTAAGTATATAGAAGCAACAAATCATGGATTTTGACCACACCACGAGATATAGGATTTTTTTTTCTTAATTTAGCAAGTGGTTTTATCCACTTATTCGTTTTCACGGCCCGGCAATTAATTTTTTTCCGCCGAAAATTGGCCATTTTTTCGCGCAGCATTACATAACTTTCCCTATACTACGTATATCACTCTGTGTATACGTACGTATACGGGAAAGTAAAAGAGGAAACTGCTTTTTCCATGTTGTGTCGCCTCAACCAAGCAAAAATTTTGGGAGCACCAAGTTTTATTAAATTATGACCAACAAGCAAAATTTGTGAATTAAAATTTTGCAGATAGGTCACAAAATCTTCCGCAACTTGTGCTGAGGCAGTTGTTTGTACTGGCTGACCAAAATGTACCAAACAACCATTGTTCACTGTCAATCCAGTTGCAGCAGATGCATAACGGTTAATCCTCTTCTGAGGCAACATGTAGGCATTGAAGGAGGAAGTTAAACTGTATGCTGCAATCTGAATAATTTCAGCATCCTTTTCAAACCCAGTAGTTTCAGTATCAATAATAACTACTGTGCACGTGTCTTGAAGAGGAGACAAGTCAGGGATCCACGTATCTGATGCCAAAGTTGCTGTGGCTGCTTCCTCCATTGTGCTTCCCATTCCACTTAAATACATGAAACCTTCCAGGTGGGATTTCTGCAGGTTCCTATTACTTGATTTGCCGACAAGACGTCTTCTTTTGAAGACGACAGTTTTTTGCTGTCTGCGGACTCTTTGCCGTTTTGCTTCCATCCGCTGACGATATCTCCTGGCCATATTTCCGGGCGAAAGACCCACTTTCTTGTGGATTTTGACCAGATGATCAGCCTCTTCATTTTTCTGCAGTACAGCTGCAGATATCCTGTAAGCCAAGGATGGTGAAGATCCATAAAAGCGGCTCTTTGGAGCCCGAGTCACAGCCATTTGATTAAACGACTCGTTCTGCTGTGATGAACCTCCTGGCGCAATCTTGTCGGCTTTATCAATATACATTTCCAACAAGAATTGAAAATCCTTCTCCCACCTTTCACACGTGAAAGGTTTTCCTTGAGGCAAATTCTTAAAAACATAATTCGCATCTGAACGAGCCTTACACCATGTTCCACAATTTTCATGACGACCAAATGTATGATTAGCAATATTCCGAAGGGAATGTTTGAGGCCTGAAGGGTTGTGCTCATTCTGGGCAATAGCATACGTGAAACATCTTTTCAAATATTTTATAACATTTGATGTTAAGAATTTATGTTTTTTACTAAGTCCATACAAATGGCCAGAAAACTTTTTTACCGTATGGTTTTTGTCATTCCATTTCACAACTTTGTGGCTGGCAGCTTGCTGCACATGTGACATTGTGGCAGCATCATCATCACCAACAAGGACATCTACCCTCACATTGCTGTCTTTAAATTTAGTATTGTTAATCAGGAGATTAACAGCGGAGACAGGTTCCATAGATTTAGAACTCCCATTGTGGTTCTTCCTGCAACCATGGTCTTCTGGTCGATTTCCATGGTTGCACAGAGCACAGACAGTGCTTAATACCTCGTAAGCAAGGACTTTATGTGACAAATGTCCAAATACAGATGCTCTCCCTAAAACAAAATTGAATAAGGTAAAATATTTGTTTTAACATAAAATTGAATACTGCGCCAATTTTACCTACCACTTTTACTGTCATATGCAAAGCCAGTGCCTCTCTTATCCCAGCCAAAATCAAATTCGCAGGTGATTCCAACTTCATTTGAGTCTGGTTCCTGGCCCCCATCATTCTCATCAGTAACAGATCCGCCAAGAGGAAAGAAAATATAATTTTCTGAAACCTGCTCCATTCCATCAGTTAAATTATTTTGAAATATTACTTTACTTTTCTAAATCACAGAATTTTAATCTATATAATAACTGGAGTAATTTAACCTTTTTAAATACAATTTTAACTGATGGAATATGCACAAGCTTAATAAAGTTACACTTGAAAACAATTCTGCTGAATTATTTGTATTTACTTACAAATGTAAATACAAAATTTAGAACATGGAAATGAAGTAGTATACTTGAGAGAAAATAAGTGCTTCCAAAAAACCATTGTAGCAATTCTGCAGCACATTAAAAATTTCTATTAAGAGACTATACTTGCGAAATAAACTTTACTAATAAATATCTTCAACCAAATCTAACATCTTTTATTAAATTTACCTTTGCAACTCAAGAGTTAACTTTCTCTCTTCTTCAATTGCTTCAGTGCAAGATTCATCAGCAACCGCTTCAAATGCAGGGCCAACCTTAGCTTGGGCTCGCTTCTTGGTGGTTGGATAAATAATGGGCAAATTCATGGCCGAAAAAATGTATTTAATTGGTCATGCCCAATCCCAGAATCTAAACAACCTAAAAATAAACAAATTGATTTCAGATATCCAATGCCATTATCTTTAAAACTTAAAGCACTTTAGAGAATATAAGAAAGAGGTTAAATACAAATCATCAAAATGTTTCTCAACATTTAGTGACAATTAAATTATTAGATAAATTTCTTTCCCCACACGTCATATACAGTTTTTACTGTTTTTTGACAAATAAGTAAATAAATAAATAAATAGATCAAAATACTAATTTCAATAAGTCCATTATTTTGTTGTATTAACACAGGGTATATTTTTACATGAATAACATTTTTATTAGAGTGACAATGGTAATATCTTTTAAAACCAAAATACGAAGTTATTTTTTCTCGCTCCAAAAGGTCAAATAATATACCACCTGCTTATACAAAAATTAATTTTAACACGTGTTATGAGGGTAAGATTTGATAATAAAACGACTTAATTACCATTACATTTGTTAACGAAAATGAGCTTTAGAGAAATTGTTATACTTAAAGACCCTTATGAATATAATGAATATTAAAAGAAAATTTCAGTTTTTTTGCACTTACCGGCTGCTGCTTTGCAGTTTACAGCAGATAAAGAAGATCCGTCCTCAAAATGCACAGATGACGATGTTGGAACTTGAACAATTTTACAGCACTTGTAACAACTCACGTGAAATATTGAGGCTAATCCACGCCGAACTTCTTTTTTTAAAAAACGGAAGCTCAGAGGAATTTCACAATCGCCACACCACATTAATTGTGAAATTAATGCGACATCCACAATTCTTCGACCAATTGAGTTTATGGCCTCACAAGAATCTGCGAAATTGCCACACTGTCTTCTTTCGTTCAACGCTTTCACGATATCGCTTGCTTTTTGACGACGCTCCAACTCTGATTTCCGTAAAAATTTACCGTTTTTATCTCTTATCGGAGCCATGACGAATCCAATGCGGATAAAAAAAATACCCAAAGGCAACAGAACGCACGAAATCGCAAGCACAGAGGATGGGAGATCACGAAGAGCTCAACCAACGCACTCGCAGAACGAAAAGAATTGTTTTGGTACTAGCCGCTGAAGCCGAAGACACCCGAAAGTATTTTAGTTGTGCCAACTTATGAAAATGAAAAATCATACGAGATACTAATTTTAATTTCGAACATTGTTTTTCTAAATCAATATTTCCAAATTCCTCTTTTAAATATTTCAGAATCATTGTTTTATTACTCCATTGACAGTTACAAGCAGCTATTGTTAATTAACTGATGGAATAAATGATTGAGTATTTGACTAGCGACTAGCTCGAACATTCTACCCCTATCGGCCATCGGTTCCGCAGCGCATGACACAGGAGCAACGCGACTTTCTTTCGCTTTCGGGCTTTCGTGTGGGGGAGTGTGCTCAAACACAAAAGACAGCGGGAATAGAATTCGAAAGAACTACAATAGATTTAGTGATTTTTAAGAACATGGATGGTTTTGTAAAACATACTTCAAATCCTTTTGCTGTGAGCATCGTAAAAGCCACATCAAAAAGCAGGGCGAACTTGCATAATTGCAGTCTATCACGCAGCTAAAAAAAATGTGCAAAAACTTGATTAGTACTTCAAGAAATTTGGAAAGTATTTGTTATAGGAAAATACTTTTTTATCTGAATTACCAATATAATTCTTAAAAACAGTTATGCATGTTTCTTATTTAAAACGTAAGAAGCATAAATATTTTAAAAATATTGTAAAAAGGTTTTCGAAGATGACTGTTCTAGGAACGAACAGAAAATTTATTTTTCACCAAAATAATTGTAGAAAAGTTCTTTATTTGGCTTTTATTCTGTCTTATACGACTAGAACGTTTGTTAAAGATGAACAATGAATGAATAACTAAAGAATTTGGTATTGGTATTGCGTGTAAATTAATATTAAATATTTCCCATAATTAAGAAAATGACCCTATGAAATAGCGACGCGTTTGCTGCGTCCAGCTTCCTTTCTCTGGGAATTTGTCTTCCGGTTTGCGATACACTACGCGTACGTCAAACCGTTCTGAAGGTCATTTGCTTGGCCTGTCGTCAGAAGGCGCTGCTTACTGTTCAACTGCCTCTCCCCACCACAAGGGACGGCTGCGACGGAGGAAGTAAAGATCGCGCGCAGTCCGTGGCCCGTTTGTAAGAGAATCGCTTCGGCAATCGCTGGATATTGATCGGAGAAACCACGGAAAACTACCGACCAGAGCCGGAGGACTCTAGAATTCTTCTCGAAATATCGGTTAATTCGACCTAGCTTTGAAACTAGAGCAGAAAACCAGCCTCGAACCTCTCAATCAGAGACGGTGCGGAGGCAACGAAGCTGGCACTGAGCGAACTCCGCCTGTAGGCCCATGTGCCCTATACTTCGGTTTTTCTTTGTTGACGGACGGGGGGGTGTCATCAAAATGGAATATCTCACGGTATTTCGCGTCGTTCTCGGTTGTGCCGCTAGGAGTCACATGATCGCGACTGTATCGAGCAGTGCTGACGATCATGCGATTCCTGGCGGCACAACGGAGAACGACGCGAAATACCGTGAGATATTCCATTTTAATGACACCCCCGTGCGCCAAGAAAGAAACACCGATGTACAACTAATCAGGACTTCAGAGGGCAGGATACGTGGATCAAAGGGTGAAGGTTAGTTGGGGAGTGTCGGGATGGGCTACAGGATGGGAGTGGTTGAGGCGGGACAAGGTGGGAGGGGAGGTCGAAGGAGCGCAATGAGCGGGAGGTGGGCGGGTGCGAGGGCGAGGGCGAGGGCGAGGGCGAGGGCGGCGCGACGTCTGGTCCGGTGGCGGTGGCCGCGGGGCGTCGGTAAGTGCGGTGGCTGCGTCTTGCAATATTGATCGTGATCCAGCTTAGTCCAGTGTACACCGTGTATATAGACCCCCAAACAAGCGCTGTTCTGGTTGGGGGGTGACGGCGACCCGCTTGAACCCTATCACGTACCATAAACACTGCAGATTAGTTTGCGCAAACTTAATGGCCCGCTGCTGTTATTTTCATTATTGACCGGACCCGTTGTCGCCGTGACCAGCATGCCGCTGTCTTTCGTAGGCATCGTCGGCGTCGCGGCTGTGAAGGGAATGGAAGGCCCTCCAAGCTGCGAAGGGGCTGCTGGCCAACGTGCCTCGTTCGAACCACTTGTTCGCTTCCTAGAAAATTTGTCTAGTCAAGAACTTCTCTGTAATTGAATGCTTCTCCCGTAGGAAGGGGAAAGAATAGGTTTCTTTTAACCCGAATGTGCGAGAGGATGGTAATATTTTGTGTGTTCCTTCTTACCTTCAAGAGGGTTGAATCAAGAATCAATAGACTAATTTTGAAGCTCGGAGAAGAAAACTATTTGCAACGTGGGAATGTGCATTCTTGTAACCAAAAATGTATATTTTATTTGAACAATTTTTACAGTATAGCGGTTAGATAGTAAACGTCTGTTTTAAATAAGGAGTTTTAACAACATTTACTTCGTTTTAACAATGTTATCTTCTTAGGAAAGAAAGATTGTAAAGAACTGAGATTGTTGAAACTAAATGAATATTCTGAAATTAAAACTCGTAAGTTATTTTTGCTGTATCTCAAAGCAAGATTTGTTGTTTAAAATCCCAAAATTATCTTGTCCGAACTCGGCCGTTATTTCGTTCAGGGCTGTAAATAATTAAATTAATATGAACTTCTTTGTGAATTACACTACATCAATTTCTGTTATTTATATTAGCAGTAAATACTACGATCTCCACCCCAGTTTGTATTCAGAAAAGCGAACGTTCCGGCTGGCTCGTAGGGGAGACGCATTAAACCTCCTGCACTCCCCTGATGTGAGTGTGGATGATTGTATATAAAAAAGGAAACAAACTTAGGCGGACAACCAGTAATGTCTCTGCCCACTTTTGCCACTCCATAGTCTACCCACAAAGTTTCACTACCTGGATCTCAGTCTGATGGGACGTACTCGAAGTTTTGAAATTAAAACAATATGATATTCCTTAACAAATTACTCACAAATTCACTAAAACGTTTAAACACAAATACAACAAACCAACAAATAAAATTCTGTAATCCCGAAAAAAACACAGAACTATATGCAATTAGGTCACCTCAAAAGTAACTCTCTCTCTCTCTCTCTCTCTCTCTCTCTCTCTCTCTCTCTCAGTAACCAAATCAATCACCTCTTTGGTTAGCGAATTTTACCTTTCAACAATTTCAGTTAACTACCCAGAACTCATAATTTATAATTTTGGTACCTTTAAAACACTGCCAAAATTCTTTAACACATGCCTGACTGATTCTTAATCAAGTTAACTTTAATTACAATACTTTTGTCTTTAACCCCATTCAAAATTCTATTTGATTATCAAGATATTCCTAGTTACAAATCCACTGAAATCATTCAATTTTATCTTTCAATGGACTCATAAAAATGTTATAATTCTACTAGATTTTAAGATAATCTTTCATTTACTTTAATTTTCCATGCAATCGCAATGGTAATCAGAGAGATTATATTACGCAATAAGTATCTGCGTTTTCTAACGGTTATTTTACGTAATTAGAACTGGTGAACTAAACATATATTTATTGCGAAATTAACCTGGATTACACTTAATTGTTCTGTCCTAGTTTCTTTACTGGTTATAACAAATGGAGGCAACAATCTTACTCTAGAAGGCTTTGTTTCCTCAAATCACCTCTGAAGGACGTGTGGTAACGGGATGTAGCGCTGAAGCTCCCCCGTACTGCACAATTACTGATAAAATCCTCCGACCATGTGCCAAGGAAATTTGTCGCCAATGTGGAAGTCGTGGAACCCAATACTACCGATTAGAATTATAGAAATTACAAAAAATAGGTCTTCTCTTTTGTTCTCCTAAACTGTTTTACAAATAACTAAATAATTACCTCTGTGAGCTTTTTTAAATGCTTCTTTAGCAGGTATCGCTCCGATTCCAAACTCTGCTGGCTTTCTCGACGTTTAACTGCCATATTTGCGTGGAGTGTCCCACGTAACGACGGCGAAGGAAAGGAGAACCAGGGTAGAGTTGCGAGTTGCGTGCTTCCCCTACATTTCCCCACTCAACTCCCTCCGTCGCGCCCCTTCGCGTGAAGATCGGTGCCTCTCTCCTCTCTTGTCGCGCGCCTGTACTCCGCCGCGCGGTGCGAACTCTACGCGCTCTTTGCCGTTCGAAAGGAGGGCGTTTAAACATTCTGAGGAATGTGTCGCTCCACCGGCTCAGGACTCAATTTATGAGCACAAGAGTCTATAAAAGAATGCCAGAGTTTCTGTGCTGCGATTACGCATAGGCGACGGTTTCGACTTTTTACTTTCTCGTCTTACTTTGGAAAAGTAGAAAGTATTGTAATCGGCCCAGAAAACGACGATTTTTCGACGGTAAAGTTCTTGTTGCAGGGTCTTGGAAATGAAAGAGTGGATAAAAATTCCTGTATGTAGTAAATCTAACCCGTTGTATAGTCAGAATCGCAGTTTTGTGGGTAGTTGTAGGATGATGCCGACAAAATTCGGCATCTTCCTACAACTACAGTATTGAAGATAGAAATTTGTTTCCTTAATGAAATTAGTTGTTCATTTTCAAATTATTATAATTATGTATTGTATACTTTTTCGAAAATATGAGTAGCTTTGCGTAATTTGGCGTGACAAGGAGCCAATGTTTAAATATTTATTTTCTTATAAAGATTTTGAAATTGTTTCTTTAAATTATTTTTTGCATGTAGCAAAGAACAGTCAAAAATGGTATTAACGAAAAAATCCTACGAACGGTTAGTCGCTAGTGGTGTTCACAGACGGGCATACATGCAAATCGGTTTAAACGGACTCTAAAACGTGTATTTCCGTTGAAATCTCGAAATCGATTTTCCGCAGCATTACATTACTTTTTCTATTTCTTCTACTTCCTATATACGTACGTATACAAGAAAAATAACTAGTGGTGCTATAGAATGGCACAGACTTGCCCTTATTAGTATTCTATTTCCTTTGGTCTTGGATAGCTATTCGAACTTGCCACATTAGGGTGTCCCTTATATTGCCCGAAAAAAATTTTTTGCAATTTTGCCAGCTACAATCTATCATGGAATTTTTTTGACATTTTATTATTTTTGTTTTATAATAATGGAACGGAAATATTCTAAGAATATTAAAGAACAGTAAAACCTTGTCATAAATGCCAAATTTTTTGAAAAACTTGAGGCCTCTTTTAGAAATGGCATTTCAGCCCTACTCTAAATGCGAAAATTGAAGCTCTTTTTCACAGGAATCTATTGTGACTTCAAAAAACTTCATTAGAAGTCATTTGAAGCACATTAACTCACAGATACAATTGTGTTTACAAATTGCTGGCAATGTGCATTTTAACAGTGTGATAGATCTTTCCAAAAAATACATTTGTGGAATTTTTGAAAAAAAACAAAAATAATACCAAAATGAACTTCACGTCATATTAAAGAGTGCAATTTGGACTATTCGTTCGAAAAGTTTGAAGAAAAAAGTTCGAGTCATTTTTGAGTAAATGGCATTTGATCGTTTCTGAAAATAAGTAATTTTTAGGTGGCTTTAACAGAAAACGTTCCCAGTTAATGTGAGAATGTGATCAAGGCTATTAAAATCAATCATCTAATTGAAAAATAATAGAAAATTTTGACAACACTACCAAGGCATGTTGAAGAAACGAATTAATTTTTAAAACAAAAAAAACATATATATATATATATATATATATATATATAATTATATTGCGAATAATTGTAATTTGTAAATGTTCTGCAGAATACACTTTTTCTTCTGAGCTCACAGAACATTTTATTTCTTATTTTTAGGGAAAAATTGACAACGCTCAGGAGACCAGTATGCAATACCGAATCTCACAATGAAGTTATATTTATCATTCACAACTCATCTTATTATGAAATCATATAAATTGGAGCAAATGAATTTGGGTCACAGAAATGCACAGAGAGGTCTAGTCTTCTTTGTTTCATCGCAATTGTCCGCTTTGATTTGTGCTTAGAACAGCGACTTTTGAGAACAATTTCTTTGAAATTCTGCTTTACAGTTTTCTGAAATGATTTTCTTGCATTCTGCAACTTAATAACTAACATTTTTACTGATGTACTGCGGTTTTCCGAGAGCATAATTCTGAATTATTAGCTCCATTCTAGGAGATGTTATCCGTTTTCGTCGGCATCACCCGGCACGCCGTGACCCAAGAGACTGTTTGATTTTACTTCTTTGACAATATTTCTCACAGATGACTGTGAAACACCAACAATTATTGCAATCTGACTCTGACTATACTTACAGTGAGCTAATAATGTAGACATCATAGTTTTTTCCCTAGGGGTTAAGTCAACTCTTTTTCCAGTTTCAATTTCGAGGTTAGAATTCCTTGAAATATGTTAATTAGTGGTGCTACAGAATGGCACAGACTTTCCCGTATTAGTTTTCTATTTCCTTGGGTCTGGGCTAGACATTCGGAATTCCCACATACTCGTGCCAGCTGCCATCTATTTCCTTCCTAAGTATATTTTTTGACATTTTCTTGACTTTTCAGTTTCCTAATGGTAGAGCGGAAATATTAATTTTTAGAATATTACAGAACACTAAACTTCTTCTTAATGGCCATTTTCTAAAACAAACTTTTACCCGTTTCTATGAAAATGGCATTTAAGCGGTACTAAAAATGCGTAACTTGAAGCTCTTTTTCACAGAACATGTTTGAATTTTCGGAACACTTTATTTGAAGTCATTTGAAGAACATTAATTTACAAATACAATAGTGTTTACAATTTGCTGGAAATGTGCATATTAATGATGTGAGGAGATCTTTCAAAAAATTACATTGATGTAATTTTACATTTATGTAAATTACATTTATGTAATTTTTGCAAAAACAAATTAATAACTCAAATTTAACTTTACGTCATATTAAAGAATGCAATGAGCACTATCCATTTGAAAAGTTTGAAGAAAAAAATTGGAACAATTTTTGAGAAAATTGTGTTTGAGTGTTTCTGAAAATGCGAAATTTTGAGCTAGTTTTTACAGAAAACGGTTGAGTTCTCGATAAAATTTACTAGACATTATTTAAAGCAAATGTACTCGTAAATACAATAATGTAAACAAATCGCCACTAATGTAAATATTACCACAAATGAACTTTACTTCAAATACTTTGAAACAGGGAAAGCAATAGCACGACTAAACAAAATATTTTATCTACAAATAAAAAAAATTATAAATGCAAATTATAGTTTTATCACTCATTGTCTAATTTTACGTAAAATTGCCAAATACCTACGAACTTCTTTGACTTTCGGCACAAACAGCAAGCGAAGGATTTCAGTAATAAAATTATTCGAAAAATACACACGAAATAAACTCACAATATAAGTAAACATTACGATGACCCTAAATCCACAACACTAATATGTATTTTGACTTATACACATATACTTATTTTTAATTATAAATTTCAATTATAAATATTCTATCGTGTTCATTTTCTAAATCGAGAAATAAACACACATTGTTTAATAACAACTTTCTTGTCATGGTAACCAATTCAATTTAAAATCACTGTCCCTCTTTGATCGAATACAACAAGTGGAAAAAATAACATTTGCGGGAATCTTTACAACAATTCGAGAAAATGTTATAAAACAAAATATTTAGAAAACTTTTCAATGGACGCAATGGTTTACTTTTCGTTTCAGTGCAATGCTTACTTTTCATTTTGAGTGTGATTGAACAACATCTACATTTTTCAGCATTATTTTGATTTTTGGGCTCCAAATATCGTGGCCGAAATCAAGCTTCTGGAATGTGGGAGATAATTGAACTCTTTGCCATTGTTGAGAATGTCAGCGACAAATTTTCAATAGTGTTTGAGAAAATTTCCTACGAACATTTCAGAAATTTGTTCCTTTATTATGGACCACTTATGGACATTTCAAAAGCAGTCATTGGAGATAATTTGAAGCTTATGTTTAAAGAAACGCACTAAACAATTAATCACATCGATAATGTAAATTTTGACGACGTGAGAGACAAATAAAAAAAATTAATTTTTGTAATTTTTGAAAAAAACAACGTGAAGACCAATATGGCGTTTATGTTATCTGATAGAGTATATTTAGCATTATCTTCGCCAAAAGTTTAAAGAAAAAATTTGGAGCCGTTTTTAAGAAAATCAATTTTTTTAAATTTCACATATTGCACGCAATATTGCGCGAAAACTACTAAAATTTTCAAAAAAATGTACATGACCTTAAAGAAAGAACTCACTATGAAGAAAAAAGTTTATTTGAAGGAAAAATCTCTATCTTCAATTTTGTAGTTGGAGAAAGACGCCGAAAAAAATCAAACTTACACAATTTTCGAAAATTCACAGTTATTCGTGAAAATCGGACCTATGCCATTTTAATGAGTGTATTTTCCTCTATTCTTACTAGGAATTCAAAGAAAAAAATTGGAGCCGTTTTTTTGAAAAGTTTGAAAATGTCGGGGGGGGGGGCTTCATGTAAAGTACCCGCAAATTTTGAAGAATCTTTTTCAAAATCTCAAAGCTTTGACTAGAATCAGATCGACCGGGAAATATCCATTTTGGAAGAAATCGTACGTATGGTTAAGGCGCTAGCAGTGTTCGCAGACGGACAGACGGACGTTTTCTTTTCAATTGGGTTTTCGGTATCAATGACCTAGAAAACAGGGTTTCTGGCTACACCACGTGTTAAGGGATTTTTTTCTTAATTTAGCAACTGCTTTTATCCACTTTTTCGTTTTCACGGCCCGGCAATTAATTTTTTCCGCCGAAAATTGGCCATTTTTTCGCGGAGCATTACATAATTTTCCCTATACTACGTATATCAGTAGTATAGTATCTTTCCCAATACTCCGTGCATACGTACGTACACGGGAAAGTAAAAATGGAGTAAATAAAGAAATGAACATGTTTGAAGTATTCCATATTTTCAATTGTTCGAGACATTTGAGATACTTGCTTTACACGTAAATGAATACGTGAACTGCAAATGTACTGTACTACAGTAAATGTACTACAGTAACTGCAAATGACCAAACTACACTTACCCGCCAAGTGTACTGAAGATCCAAGTCTACCAACTTTCGAATTTTTAGAGCGTACTAACTCTTTACAATACATTGTATTAGTTGTAAGAATAACAACACAAGCATGTGCAAGTCCTTGCGATAACAGTTGACCAAAGTTGAAGTTTGTATTGTCTTCAGAAGATGAATTTGTTTGCACTGAGTATAATAATACGGCCGACCATTTGTCTTTCGATGCTGTCAGTACTCTCTACAAACGCCTAAGTAGTGCTGTCGGCCTTTGTCTAAACCGCTGAGCCACCTTTTGTTTATGTCTGTGCCCGTTTAACGCTGCGTAAAGAACGCTGTGTTGGTTTGCGTCTGTTATGGACGAATCGGAGCCAAAAATGGAGCAGTAGTTCAAATTCTGCCTTATAGAGTGCAGTAATGGTCAGGGATAGGGCGCCGTGGGCGTAAGGGTCCCCCCTTCTTACCGTACACTTCTTCGGCGAACTCAGGAAGCTCTGACCGCTTGAGATGACTGTGAGGGCTCAATCTTTCAGGATGAGTATTTTTATTTGTTCTTGTTATTTTCAGTTGTTTTTAGTTCAAACTTCATTATACATGAATAAATATGGTCACTATAAAATTATATTTTGTTGCCCATGAATTGAATATTAGAGTTTACTAAATCAGCTTTAAAAACCTTGATCTTTAAAATCATCGGTGGTTTTTAATCGACCTTTTATTATCATCGATGTTTTAATTTTGAACATCGATAATTGCTGACATCGATGTTTTGTTATCTATGTCTCAACACTAATTGGCACCAGCAATGTAATTCCGATTTAAGAGAGAGATTTAGAAGAAGAAATTTCAGTCACGAAATCTGGGAAAGATGAGAAGGCCCGTCGGACGGAGTTCTACGAACAGAGCCTCGAATGCGCTTCCCGGAACAGAAATGCTAAGTTTAGCGGCGCGGAGGGGAGGGGAGCGTCCGCATCTCGGCTCCCAGGCCGCCTCGCCGCCTGCCCACCCACTTCGGCCGCGCCGGGCGTGCAAACACTTGCCCACTGGCGCACGCCCTTGTCTCAACGTACTTCGTCACGCCCCCCCCCCCCGCCACGGCGGTCCCCGTCCTTCCTCAGAGGACTCGCCAACCTCGCCACCCCTGCTCTCCGAGACGGCCCCGTCTCCGCTCACCCGCCATCCGCAGTGCCCGCCCGACCCTGCTGTCTCCGCCGCCCCCACCACCCTCGCCACCCCTGCCGCCCCCCGGCCCCCTCCGCCCCCGCCAGCCCCCCCCGCCTCCGCGATCTCCCCACTGTTCACAGCCCGTCTTCGTCAACCCACCACCTCCGGCGCTCGACTATGCTTGCTGTCCCCGCCGCCCCCGCCGCCCCCGTCGCCCCCGCCAGCCCCGCCGCCTCCCGCGTTGCCCCCGTTGTTCACCCGCCGCCTCCCCAGCTCACCATTCTCGGCGTCCGACCGTCCCTCCTGCCTCCACCGACCCCGCTGCCCCCGTCGCCTCCTCTTCCAACGCCGCCCAGGCTCGGCGGTCCCCATCCGTCCTCACAGGACTCGCAAACCCTGTCACCCCTGCTCTCCCAGACGCCCCCGCCGTTCAACCCCGTCCCCGGCGACCCGCCGTCCCCGCCTCCCGCCCACCCCTTCTGCCCCTGGCGCCCCCGCCGCCCTCGCCGCCGCCGCAGAGCGCTCGCCCGCCCGCGTTAATGCAATTAGACGTGTTTGCGCGCGCCCGTGTACACCGCGCGATTATCTGGAGGTGCGAGAGACAGCTAATGTTCGCGCTATGGAGTGCTGTTGACACGGTAAGCCGCCTCCCGCAGCCAGCGCCATCTCCGCGCGCTCCGCTCTTCCTCCTGGAGTCCCCGCTCCGTCCAAGAAGACGGAGCCTGCAGGCGGCTGCGAAGGCCTCGACATTCGCATTTGCGTTTGAGACCCTCTTGAAGAGGGGGTGCTTGGCTGCTATTCTGATGGCATACCGATAAATGTATCAATTTAAGGAATTATTTGATTTGATTGATTTTCTTGAAAAACAGTAGAAACTGTACGTTATGTATCGAGTGAGTACAAGTAAAGGACGCTAAATACTAACAATAAAAAGCCTGCAGCACCAAACCTTCTATTGAACAAAACCATACAAAATACAATGAAGACGTGCTCATCAACAACTCTCGTATAGCACTTCAATGAATTAAATATTTTAACAAATGCAGTCTTTTAGAATATTTCAATGTCATAGTATACTATACGGGGTTACCAGAAGCTCCCGTTACAAAAAATACCACAAATTCTGTGTTGCCAGACAAGAAGAACGGCAAGTCCAGTTTTTCCGATAAAATAAATTTTCTTTGAGAAAATTGAGTTTAAAAATCACTTCCGGGGCCCGAAATTCAAACCGGCCGCAACGACACCAGACAGAGGCGTCTCCTTCTGCGCGGAGCATTTCCTCGTATCTCCGCGTAAACGGTGAAACAGTCGAGTAATATTCTGGAAAGCATCGCGTTGCTTACACTAGAATACTTAATAGTAGCAAGTATTTGCAGGTTCTATTCAATAAATATTTGAAATGTACGTTCATAATATCGACTTTTATTAAAAATGATAGCCACGGTATATGGTGGCGTAAACATAAATGATGAACACAATCCAACATTTATGAAAAAATTAAATCTTCTGGAATGCTCGAATTGTTATTTTTAGCACATATTAATATGAACTAGTGTCTTGGGCTTAAGATTGCCACGTAAATGATAGTCTCGTGTAGATTATTCTAAGTATCGTGATACACTATGAAGCATTTAGGAGATAAAATAGATTAGATAGATTCGTTAATGAAAAATACTGAGTTTATTGATTATCTTTGGAATTTGAATTGATTCTCCCGGCTGTAATTTTCTGAATTCTCAAACTACCAATAGCCGGCTTTAAACTTCTTAATAAACTACTGCACGGTTTATCTAATATGTAACCCTAATTGATGGAAATCAGTATTCCCCCTTCAAAAATATTGCCGAAATAAAAGTATCTGTTTGTGCCGTAAAAGATCTATGAATTTCCTTAATACCAGTACCAAGTAATATGTGGTACAGTAAGAGCACTTCCTGCTGCCGTAGCGAAAGCGTTCCGAAATAACTGCTATTGCAAAATGTGCTAAACTGTTGTACGTGGAACATCGAAGTTAGGGCAAACGACCTCGACTACCCATTTCTCGAAGTTGAGTGATCATTCTACCCGCCGCTTTGCTTTTACAGATGCAAGAAGAGAGCATGTCTTTCTCCCAAATCTTGGAGTTACTTCGTGTAACCATTTTATAAGACAGTTGACAGCTACCCGGAAAAGTATTCTTTGAGTTGTTTTGTTTCTTTAAGCTTGCATTGTAGTTAGCAGATACGTACACAAATGAGTAACGACCATTTCTTCAATTTAATAGTGTATCGATGCCGACGCCGAATTTTCTCTAATACCTGTTCTGTGGAACGATGAAACTCAGTATGCGAATAATTGATTGCAGAACTGATACTTTCTAAGCGTTTTCCAATTCAAAGCGAGGACGAGTTTACGAGGTTACTACATAGTACAGAATGTAAAAGAGTGGAAACAGTTCACTACTACACTACTTCAGTGTTGTAATTTTCAATATTTTTCTCTGACATTTTCATGATGTACAACAAAAATCGGCAAAGAGGCAAACAAATTATGCAGTATAATCAATTTTTAACCCCAAACCTTCTTTTGAATTATTTAATATTTTAAATTTATTTAATGCATAATCATTATCCTCACTACTTAAATATTTTAGAACATGCATATTTTGCTGCTTTAAATTAGTTAAAAATACTTTACATGCAAGTCCTAAATCTCTCAGTTATATCTCTACACGTTCAATATTTTCATTTGTTTAAAAAATTAATCAATTTACAATTTTTCCATTTAATAATTGCATACTTTTTTGAACTGAAAAATAATAATTGGATAATTTTTGTACATTTTACATAAAAACACCCTTATAATTATATAGTTTTATGTTGGTTATTTTTTTTTACTTATGAGGGATTTATATCTCAAAAGAATATTTTATGGGAAACAGGAATTAACAAAAACAATATGCAAATTAAATCATAAGCGCAACACTATTGCTTTGTATATTTTTTCTCCAAAACATATCTGATAATACATAAAATGATTTTCACATTGAATATTGAATTCTTTTAGTTGGGAGGAAAACATTTAATATAAATAAGGAGGGAAAGAAAGTAAGAAAAGAAAAATACGTAAATTAATAAATGCACTTATAAAAAAGGTTCAAAATGCCCTCTATGCACATGCTGACATGCTAGCGCACGGGCTGCGATGGAGCGTTGCACATTTCCCAATACTCCACTCGCGTTAATGTGAGCCACAACTGCATGTATATGCGCGACGACCTCGTGTGCATCGGCTGGCGTCGTCGCGCGTACTCTCGACTCTTCACATAGCCCCAAAAGAAAAAATCCATGGGTGTCAGGTCGGGCGATCGTGGCAACCAGGAGATGGGACCTCCGCGACCTATCCACCGGCCTGGGAAACAGGCATTCAGGCGAACGTCTTGAGTGTAGTGCGATGGCGCACCATCGTGCTGAAACAATGTTCTACTGCGAAGGGCCAGGGGCACGTCCTCCAGAAGATCGGGGAGAACAGTTTGAAGGAACGTAAGATACGCCTGCCCATTCAGGCGACACGGAAGGACGTACGGACCGATTATTCTGTCTACCCAGAATGCCGGCCCAAATGTTGATGCTCCATCGCACTTGATGCCTATGCGAACGCGTGACACGTGGATTTTTCGCCGCCCACCAGTGCTCATTATGCTGGTTGAACACACCTTTTCGAGTGAATGTGGCTTCGTCTGTCCATAGCACGCGGGAACTGATGTCATCTTCTATGGCCTGCTGGCTCAGAAGCCACTCACAAAATGTCACCCGCCTTCGTTCGTCGCCACTTAGCAGTCTATGTGCACTTACGTAGTGAAATGGGTGCATTCCATCATTTCGCAATATGGCGTGCACAACCGACCGAGGGAGATTTGCCACCATTTGAAATCTCGCATACCGCTCGAAGGCTCCTGTTCGAAATGTTCCAATACTGCTTCCTCTGTAGCGACAGATGAGCGAGACACACCTGCATCGACACTTCCGCCCGGTAAAAGTGACCCCGACGCATGTATTCTTGCGTCGAGGCGCAGAAAAACGCAGTGGGAAGGGTGTTTTCTGCTCGGGTATCTCTCGGCGTACAATCGAGCTGCCGCACGAGCGTTGCTCCGTCTCGCTCTCAAACTCGATATTTCTACTAATTTGCCATGACGGCACTTAGCTTTTAGTATACGCTGCCGGCGGCGGGACGCTGGGGGTGGTGCGGTGGGGAGGGAAGGGGAAAGATGACTCCGTACAGCTGCTTATTCAGCCATGACCGTTGTGCGAGCCGGGTTTCGAACAGCGCAATCTGTTGTTTTGAGGCAAAATTAAAATGCGGCTGATGAGCGAATCACTTGGCGGCGGTGTCACGTTCGCCAAACGATATAAACCACGATGTGACGCGGCAAGTGACAAATGCAAGGACACCGACCATAATACGAGCTGCGAAATGGCAGCGGTCCGGTAACCTCAGTGAACCACGGTCGAACTTTTGCCTGCTAGAATGTTTGAGTTCTTTTGAAGTATTTGTACATCACGCAATGCAACATCACAGTTTTTTTCAGACTTTTACCATTTCACAGAAATATACTAGTTTTGTATTTCTTCATTGTTGCATGGCACATACGACGACGATATTTTATCTCTGTTGATATTGACCTGTGGGTTTGGTTAATGGCCTACGTGCCCCTACAAAGATTCTTCAATGCACTGTTCGGTCTGCATCTCCACAAAATGACTCTAAGAAGCATCAATTCAAATACCGCGCCCAGAGATAATAAACTCAGTATTTTCATGTACGAATATTTCATTTCCAAAACGCTTTTAGTATATCACGATATTTAGAATAATCTTCAGGAGACTATCATTTACTTCTTTACTGGCAATCTTCAGCCCAAAGCACTAGTTCATATTAATATGTGCTAAAAATAACAATTCGAGCATTCCAGAAGATTTAATCTTTTTCATAAATGTTGGATTGTGTTCATCATTTATGTTTACGCCGCCGTGTACCGTGGCTATCAATTTGGACAAAATTCGATATTATGTACGTACATTTAAAATATTTATTGAATAGAACCTGCAAATACTTGCTACTATTAAGTATTCTAGTGTAAGCAACGCGATGCTTTCCAGAATATTACTCGACTGTTTCACCGTTTACGCGGAGATGCGAGGAAATGCTCCGCGCAGAAGGTGACACCTCTGTCTGCAGTGTCGTTGCGGCCGGTTTGAATTTCGGGCCCCGGAAGTGATTTTTAAACTCAATTTTCTCAAAGAAAATTTATTTTATCGGAAAAACTGAACTTGCCATTCTTCTTGTCTGGCAACACAGAATTTGTGGTATTTTTTTGTAACGGGAGCTTCTGGACACCCTGCACATCGATACACAGATCAGCGGTTAATAACATACCCACAATATCAAAAAAGTTCCATAACAATTTATTTCTTGCAATTCTTTACCAGAGTGATCTGCAGCCCCATCGGAATTATCCGATATTAGCGTTTCAGGAGAACAAATGACTCCACCTATTGTGCATCCAAACATTTGATTGCAGTACCGCGTCTTATGGAGTATTGCCCTCTCTTTCTATCCAATGCAATTTTACATAAGACTCTCTCTTTCTATCGCAGGCTGTGTTGCCGATTCAGGAAGCTCGGAGTTATTCGACTCGTCCATCTTGTTTTACGCGCAAATACTTAACAAGTTCATTCAACGATAGCTTCAGTTGTGTTAATCTTAGACAATTGAGTTTTTTACCAGTTATTCCCAGAACTCTTATAAATGTGATGGTCATTTTGTAATTTAGTTTTATGGTTTAATTTCCATGAAATTAATTATAAATGGTAGCCAAATGCTTATTTCTACATTTTGACGTCCCCAAATTTTCACTATGCGAGAAACTTTTTTATTATTGCAGAAAAGCACAAACACCCAGCGGATGAAATGAAAAGGGAAGTCCAAATTTTGATATGAGACCAACCACATTTCTGTATGAATCATGGTTCTTGAGTTAGACGGCAATAAAAACAATATTTCGTGCGCTCCGAACGAACATTTCATGTTGTTCAGTGATCTTTAATACTTCTCAGCGATTCTCAACAGGCGATGTGAAAGGAAAAATAGAGTATTTATTTTTGAATTTCACTTACTCAAAACAGTAAAATACATTTAAACATAATCTAAAAATGAATTAGAAATTTTACAGTTAATAATATTAATGCCAAAGACATTCAACCAGTAGTTGTCGTACAATGTGCTTTCAAAAGCAAATATGAGATGAATTATTAGCTGAATGTTCGAAAAGAATATTATGCATTGACCGCACAAACCCTTGCAGTATTTGATATCATCCATGTCATCTCAACTTTGTGAATGAGCATTTTCCCTTTATTTTACATTCCCTTAATTTTACATTTGGATGTATTGGACGTACAAAATGACTTGGGACTGAAACTTAGCTATAATGACCTTGATATCGATGTCATTCGCGCAAAACAATTCAAGCCTCGTCAGTATGTGACGAATTAACAATGTTCCAACTAGTTTGGACTAGTTTTGCTATTGATATTTCTGTTTTAACTCTCATTTAAAGGTCTGTTTTTTAAAATAATAATTCTAATAAAAATAATACATCTTTTTTTATCAAAAATCTTTAATTTCTAATATTAAGCCATCTATTTAACATGTTTTGAAAGTATTTCCGTTCAAGTGGTATTCTAATTTGCCCCAGGCTTGTAAGTGGTACGTAACTGAAGGAAGGGTGAGACCCCCTGCCGAAATCCCATCTTGCTTATGAATAAAATAGTAGTAAAAATAACTTTGTCCTCTGTGACCTTCACACTTACAGACTGGCGAAACCGCTAAGTTGTCAACGTCTATCGTCCGTGGGAAGACAGCTCCCCTTTCGTGGGACATACGGTATTGGAAACGAGTGCAGCAAACATTCTCAAAGTTTCACCACCTGGTAGAACACCAAGCAAAACCCACATACTATTAAAATTTTGAAGTGTTAGGGAGTATTAGAAATAAGTGTATTAGAGACCGTTTTGCATCAAGATCTTTCATGACTTCCGCGCTTCCTGCAACGAGCAAAATTGCATCGGCAGTGCCAAAAACGTTTATCAATCGATGTCAGATTTTATAGCACGTTCCTTCTTTGACGACTGATGGCAAAGGTCATATCCGTTGGTCTCTTTTAGTTTCAACAGCACAGTATACTAATTTTACGGAAGTCGTAAACCAATGCTTTTTTTAAGAAACGTGAAAAATAAACTTACATACGGTGCACTTGATGTTATTGTTTTGAAACTTTTTTATTAATTATTGTGAAAATTTTGTTTCTAAGCAAAAGTGAAATGTATTTATTTGTTTGTCCCATATGGAGATAACATTTTCAGAGGCTCGTATCTTTGCAATAATTGTATTTGGATTATTCCAGGTATGTGTTCGACCTTCTTGTCTTTCCGAACCTGTCATGTAAACACCCGTTTTTAACCCTCTCCATGGAGAGGGTGCTGCTCAGACCCTGACGACAGCGGCGGGGCGCGACGATTTCCGCACTTCGACAGGCTGCAGGTCATGAAAAGTATGGATACTAATTGTCACAAATTCACTACTTGCGATCTTCTTTCTTCAAAACTCAATATTTATGGATTTTAAAAGGTGCTGAACAAGCTGGCAAAATTTCATGTCAATCCGAGTATCAAGCACGGCGAATGTTCCGTGTAAGCTCTGCTGAGAAGTGACAACGCTGTTCTCCATAAGCTCTGTACTGCAATCAAATCCTTGGACGCTCTATAGGTAGCTGTGATCCGGAGATACGAAAGGAGCGCAGTGTTCCCAGCGGCCTGCTTGGCCATAAAGGATGGCTCTGTCTTTTATTTATTTATTTATTTATTTATTTATTTATTTATTTACGTCAAAAACAGTTAAAAACTGTGTGTGACGAGCTATGGGGAGAAGTGAAATTTGTGCACGTTTTCATAATTCTGTGATCTCTATCCTAAACCATATTTTAGTCGAATTTTGAATACAGAAAAAGAGCATTTTTTCAACTTTTGTTGACAAAATATTCGCTCCCTTATTATAAAATATATTTTCAAAGGTAAATTAGCTAGAAATTTCTGCCCTTAACCCTCATCATGTTCTTCATGAAAGAATAATACTTTTTGCCGTGATAATATGGAAAACGATCATTTGAATAACTATATTTCCCCACTGAAATTCAGAAGACGTGCACAAAGAATGAAGTTACATTTATATCCAGAAGTAAAACAAGGGACCATCTCAGCATTTGCTCAAAGGATCAGGGAAACTGGACGAAAAACCTGATCGAGATGGGGGCCATCAACCCAGAAACTGTGGTACAATACTTGTTTCAGGTTCTTTAGAATTATACAGTCCAAATGATAATTACATTAACTAACATTTTTAAAATTAATGTTACTTTCCTTTTGATGCTTGGTATAGTCTCGAATGGTATAGAAACAGTTATGCAGCAGAAAATATTTACTTGGGTCTTGAACTGTTTTATAGAATATAATCGTTTAATGTCATCTGGCAAAGTGTTGTAGAGTAATGTACATGAATTGTATGTGAATTTTTGTAGTGAGCTGTTGATACTGCCACCTGGTGAATATGATTACTACGTCGTGTGTTATACTTACAGACATCGGCGTTTGCTGAAAGTGTATTCCCGCCCTCAAGTAAGTCATTTTTGACAAAAACTACTGATTCGTAAATCAGGAGACAAGGTAATGGTAAAATTCCTAGATTAATAAGAGAGACTTACAAGAATCACGTGGGTTGGATTTGCTTATTATTCGTACAATTTTTTTTGTAATCTGAAAGTCTGGGAGCTATAATATGTGTTTCCCCAGAATATTATGCCATATCTCAGGCGGGAATGAACATTGGCAAAATATACACAACGAGCAGAATGAAGGCTGACGGAATTTGAAAGAATTCTGAACGCTTAGCATAATGAACTTAATTTGTGTTCAATTCATTTAATTGGGCATTCCATTTGAGCTTTGACTGAATTGATGAACTGAACCTAAAAAGTTTGTTACTTTAACATCAGTCGATGGCACACCGTTCATTTTCAACGGAGTACCGAATTTTTATTTGAAATGGAAAACTGCATTAAAACAGTTTTCTTTTCATTTGCTATTAATTTGTTATTACGGAACCAATTTGAAACATCTGATATTGTACTATTTAGGGTTTCTTTATTGCAAAGATATTTGTATCATTCGTAAAGAGAACTGTTCTTCCGTTTCGAATTGCTAAGGACATGTCGTTTACGTATAATAGAAAGAGAATAGGGCCTAAAATCCATCCTTGCGGGACTCCACGTGCAATTGGCAAAGAACCGGAAAGGTGTGTCCATAAAGTTCCATAATTCCAGTAAGGTATTTCTACTCTCTGAGATCGTTGTTTAAGGTACGAACATTGCCAATCTAGAGCAATACCACGGATTCCATATGAAGGTAATTTTGAAAGTAAAATCGTCAGAAGTAAGATCAATGACGTCAAAAGCTTTTGAAAGATCTAAAAATATTCCAATAGTTGCTTCGTTTTGATCCAGTGATGAGGCAACGTCTTTAAGAAAAGAAAAAATGGCTGTTTCCGTAGATTTTGATTTCCGGAATCCATGTTTGCAATTTGAAAACGCGTCGTGTTTATTGAGAAAGGTTTCCATTCGCACAAAAAAAAGTCTCTAATATTTTTGAAAATACTGTCTAAAGAGAAATTGGCCGATAATTTTGAATTTCATTTTTGTTGCCTTTTTTGAAGAACGGCTTAAATCTTAGCTGTTTTAAAAATATTTGGAAAAATTCCGGTGCATAAGGATGCATTAAATATGTGAGTTAACGGGTGTATAATGGCAGGGCGCACATGTCTTTAAAAAACAATCCGGAAATTCAATCTAAACCGGCCGAATATTTTTTTAATTTACCGATTACTTTGATAATTTCATAGGAAGAGGTTTCGGAAACGAACATTGTGTCTAAGATTTTTAGGGAAACGTCAGATGTTGAATTTTGTGGCTGAAAAACCCTTAGTGAGATTGACAGCAATTCTCGAAAAGTATTGGTTAACGAGACTAGCCACTGTTGCCGAATCGTTCACATTTCTATCGTTATCTTTTAAAACATTCTCTACAATGTTTCTAGTTTTTACTATATCCGTCATTGATTTTGTTTTGTTATTGGAGTTCAAAATATCCTGATTGTGTTTCATGATTTTAGCCTGCCCTGTGACTTTTCCTAACCCATTAAGTACCAGCGTCCTCATTTGAGGACAGTGATTTTTTTCATTATTTCATTACATTAAAAATTGTGTTCACCATCACATTGTTGTTTGGCAACATCGCAAAGGCTCATCCAACAGATATAAACGTTTGTTATCGCTCAGATTTATATTCTTGTAGTTTTTTCAGCTTCCTAAGTTAGTGCATTTTATTCTTTGTGTTGATTAAAATTTGATTACATCTACTTTTCTAAATTTCGGTGAGTTGCTAAACTCAATATGTAGTGTTTGTTTGTGCTCATACTTTACGAAGAATATAAAATTGTGCTGTTATATGATTCAATGTTTTCGAGAAGTTGATATTTTAGTGCCGTCCTCATAAGAGGACGCTGGGACTTTATGTTTTACAATTTTGTCGTGAAGTGAAAAACTTGTGAGAGAATTGGAATTTCATTTCATGTTTTTTTTCGAGGAATCAGATGGATATAGAAACGCGAGGAAGTTGCTTCGTCAGTCGTTGAAATAATGTGGTAAGTTCAATTTTTGCAGTTTTGATGTAGTAATTGCGAAATTTCAATGTGATATTGTTTGAAGGTGGTTGCACGGAAATGAAGTAACGATATATCGTTTACACACCTCAAACAAAGATTCAATACTGCGGGCAAATTTGCTTCCCTTCGAATACGAACATGGCGTAATTGCGTCTCCTTAAACCATCGAAATAGGGCAAAAAACCCTCAGTATTTGTGGGGCAACGAAAAACAACTTTCAAGCCCTTGACAGAAGATTTGCAGGCAGAAACACCATTATTTCATGTGTTCACTAAGCATACTATTTTCTGTGTCACAATGAAAGCCAAACACAATAAGGGAAAGTGCCGAAAGTTGGCTAAAAGTCCTTCAGATGCAGATGCCATGTTCTCTGTACATGACAGCAACTCAGAATTCGAATTTCGATTCAATGAAGAGGAAAACGACGGCAAAGATGGGAATGAGACCTCATAATGTATAGTGTTTTTGCCTCTACTGACAGAATAAAGTGTTATTTCAGGTATTTCATTAAAAACTTCTGCCTCTTTAATCTCTATCAGGGCAATGTCCCACATTGTTGGGATACGCCCCATTTTTTGGGCAAAATCGCGCATAAACGTCTTTAACGAAAAATCGATATTTCTAAGCAACAACCTTTAAATATAATATAATGTTACTTACCTTCATTAGTAGTCTTCATGAACAAAGTCTATCTTTAATTTTGCAGTTGTAGGAAGACGCCAAAAAAAATCAGTTAACCGTGAAAATCGGACCTATGCCACCTTAATAAGGTATTTTACTCTATTCTTACATGAAATTTAAAGAAAACATTTGGAGCCGTTTTTGAAAAAATGTTGAAAATGTCCGGGGGGTTTCATGTAAAGTACCCCAAAATTTTAAAGAATGTTTTTCAAAATCTGAAAGCTTTGACTCGAGCCAGATGAACAGGGGTTTCTTCAACTTGAAAAAGAAAATGGTTTAGATGCTAGTGGTATTTACAGATGGACAGACAAACGGACGGACTGACATTTTTCGGTCAGTTGTTTTTTTGGGCATCAAGGGCCCACAAAACAGGAATATTTGGCTAGAGCACGTGTTAAGAGGATTAAGTTTTGCAACTGAATTAATCCACTCTTTCGTTATCAGTACCCGGCAATGATGTTTTGTCTGCCGAAAATCCGCCATTTTTCGCACAGCTTTGCATAACTTTCTCTATACGTCGTATATTACTTCGTATTAAAGTAGCGTTTATTGTCGGCAAAACAATTTTTACAGATGGTAGTAGTTTGGCACTACTCCGTAGATATGTACGTATACGAGAAAGTAATTAACATACGCAGGACCGCCCATAAATTACGTAACGCAAATTCGAGTATTTTCAATAAACCCTCCCCCTTGTAACGCACTTCCCTATCTCTACGTAAACGCTACCTCGCACCCCATCCCTCCCCCTTTAGCGTTATGAAATTTATGGATGACCCCCTTGGGTTTATTTGCCGCGAAGGGAACTTGAGGGAGGCAGGGGGTCAGGCTTCTCGCCCTGCGATGCGGCGCTGAGGCGGTTTGGCTTAGCTTCCCGTCCCCCTAGCATTGCCGACCCTCATTGCTGACACTACGCCGATCCCCTTCCCTACCTCACCTCATTCCGATCCCCTATGCGTATCCCCCCCCCCCTACGTCCCACGCCGCCCTGGCCAGTAGCCCGACCCTTGAAACCCCCTCTCTTTGTTTTCCTCTACCCCCACCCTCTTTCCACCCTATTTTCATTCATATCAAAATTGCAGTAAAACTGAATTTTGTTCATTGTTTTTAATTCAAAAGGTTTGAAACTTTTCATTTCTCTACTACTACGTAAGTTAGAAGTGTGCTATAGAATTACACATATTTTCTTGCATCCATTAATTTTATAATCTCTTTAGTTTGAACATGTTTTTCGGTTTTTCCTCACCGGCTTCCCAGCCATTAGATATCGCTTAAAGTACATTTTTTTTCAAATTTTCTCTATTTTTTGGTTCTCTAAAGTAGAATTAAAATGTGATTTTAAAAATTTTACAGAAGAGTAAAAACTTGTCCAATATGCGAATTTTCATTGAAAAATTTGAAACCGTTTTTGAGAAAACGTTGTTTGAGCTGTTCTGAAAATGCACATTTTGGAGCTAATTTCACAGAAAACTTCCCAGTTTTCGAGAAATTTCCTTAGAGATTATTTGAAGCACATGCCTTCATAAATGCAATAATGTACACAAATTCCCTTTATTTGCATATTAACGACGTGAGAGATATTAAAAATTTAATTTATGTAATTTTTTGGAAAATCAAAAGAATACATCAAATGATGTATAGGTCATGTAATTCAGTGCTCTTAGCCTGATCCATACAAAATGTTTGAAGAAACAATTTGAAGCCTTTTTGAGAAAATGACATTCGAGAGTTTCTGAAAAAGCGTAATTTTGAGCCCTTTTCACAGAAAAGTAGTAAGTTTTTTGAGAAACTTCGTGGGAAATCATTTGAAACATTATTTGAAGCCCATAATATTTATATTAATCACTTGAGAGGTATAAGAAAAAACCTACTTTTGTGTAATTTTTTACTTTCCAGATACGTATGTATATACGGAGTATAGGGTAGTATACGTAGTATCCGTACACGTAGTATAGGGAAAGTTATATAATGCTGCGCGAAAAAATGGCGAATTTTCGGGCGGAAAAAATTAATTGCCGGGCCGTGAAAACGAAAAAGTGGATAAAACCAGTTGCTAAATTAAGAAAAAACAATCCCCTAACAGGTGGTGTAGCCAGGAACCCTGTTTTCTAGGTCCTTGATACCGAAAAACCAATTGAAAGGAAAACGTCCCTCCGTCGGTCTGTCCGTCTGTGAATACTGCTAGCGCCTAAACCATACGTACGATTTCATCCAAAATGGATATGCCCCGGTCGATCTGGTTCTAGTCAAAGCTTTGAGATTTTGAAAAAGATTCTGTAAAATTTGGGAGTACTTTACGAGAACCCCCCGGGGATTTTCAAAATTTTCTCAAAAACTGCTCCAAATTTTTTCATTAAATTTCTTGTATGAATAGAGTAAAATACACTTATTAACATGGCGTAGGTCCAATTTTCATGGATAACTCTGAATTTTCGAAAATTGTGAAAGTTTGAATTTTTTTCGGCGTCTTTCTCCAACTACAAAATTGAAGATAGAGATTTTTCCTTCAAATAAAATGTTTCTCCAAAGTGAGTTCTTTGTTCATGATCATGTACATTCTTTTGAAAATTTTAGTCGTTTTCGCGAAATATTGTGTGCAATATGTGAGCCATTCCACGTCAAATCGCACAAAAAAGACCAAAATTTGACCTTCATATTTTATTTATTTTCTAATTTTTTCTATTTGTTATATGGATGAAATAAGTGAACACGTGTATTTTTATTTTTTTCTAACTTTATTATTTTCGGAAATATTGTATAATGAAATTTGCTAAAAATGACGCGCATCACTAACTTAAAAATATCATATATTTGAATACACCAATTATAGAAATTCCGTTCAAATTCCATTCGAAACTTAAAAACATGTTTAATTTTTAAGATTTTGCAAAATATTTAATTTTTTGAATTTTCATTTTTTTTTTCAAAAACTGAAATTTTGAAAATTGAATATTTTTGTAAACTCGATGAGCTAAAAAATTTTAAAAAATATTTATAAACGCACTAGAGTATTGATAATAAATCCAGAAAAAATCAAAGTGGGATCTCAGTAACTTTAAAAGATATTAATATTTTACGAATCAGTGTGTAATAGATTGCTGCAATAGACACGTTTTTTGCGTTACTGGTCGTCGGTTTCTTTGGATGAAGCAGTAATCTAAGTACTTCTTGAGGTGGCGAAACTTCATGATTGAATTTATAAGTAATAATATTTATGTGTATTAATATACATGAAAATAATATTAATATATTTATAAATAATGAAATGACGGATTCTTGACTCAGGTTTTGACTGGCATTTTGAAATTTTCTGGTCCCTCACAATTCACTTTAAATACAAGTACTCGCGTACCATAGGATTTCGATGGTACGCCAGTACTTATATTTAACTGTGCGTCACAACACACAGTTTTAATGCCTTACCGAATCTACTTCAGTTCTGAACAAAATTCCATTTTCTTCAGCGAACAGAAACATCTATCTCATACGCTGATCACCACTCATGATACACAGTGTACACACGATTCACAGAACAAATTCTAGCAATCTTGTCTTCATAAGTATTGCGTATTGCGACTAATGTTGAGAAAATTTTACCATGTCCCTTGACAAGTGGTCGATTGTATTTCACGAGCAAGGTCAGAAGGGCACCCCGTCCCTCGGACGCAGGCGCCTAGGATGCAGTAAAATTAGTTTCGTTGACACGAGGAAAAGCATTGGTTATGCTGTCACCCATCCCTTCTGGGAAAGAGTGAACATATGATTTACTAATGTTTCGTGAAACCCAAATCAGGCAGAGGGCCTTTCTTTTTATTGTTCGTTGGCATTAGTATCCAAGACTGATCGAACACAATTCGTTAGTGCAAGGGCAGGAACCACGCGCCCGCATACCATATTTACAATAGATTTTTTATCTGTACGTGTTGAGTGCCCAGTTTTTTCTTGTTATGTTTTATAGAAAATTGAACAAGAAATATGCCTATTTTTTCAAATTTTAATCTGAGAGAGTTCATAAAGAAATTTTCGTTTTTTAATAATAATTACAATTTTTTAATGAAATATTTATTTTTTGAGAAAGTAATTTACAGGTGAATAAAATACACATATCAAAAAATTAAACAAACCAAATCAATAATTTTATGTTAAGTACATTCAGAGCGTTCATTAATCATATTTTGCAAAGTACGCGTAAATTTCAAAATTTAATATAGGCAAAACTACATAAATAAACAATTTTCAGGTAAATAGAGGAACACGTGACTCTTTTTTTGATGTCCAGAATGAGTGCCATATATTCGTGTCATTTATTTTTTTGAAAATATTCGTGTCAGTTAGAGTGCGATTTGACGTGGAATGTCTAGTATTTCAATTAGTTTCGCTTTCACCCATAAGAACATAGTTGACCCACAAGTAACCCACGATGTTACAAAAGTATGTATGACACAATGTCATACATTCTGGGGGCTGAGTGAACATGTGAAATACTAATAACTCTTGAAACCCTTATCAGGGAGACGGTCATTCTTTTTTTAGTTCTTCAGCACTGTCAAAGAATACAAAAAAAAAACTTTAACAATTTCACAAAACTCTTGCAGTGATGCGAAACACAAAGTTAAAGGCACACACTGACCAAGCGATGCTACCTGACTAACACAGCAAGCAAAAACCAAATGAATGTAACATTGAAAGGTTACGAGGCACACATGGCTGGGTTGTCGAACCACACCACTGTCACAGCACCACCGCTCCTACAAATCACACCGCTGTCTAGTAGAGGGTCTCAAATGCAGAAAACGTGAAAAATGCCCTTCACCGCCGTGGATGCTTCATGCTCCCGGTCCACCATAGCTCCTTCCGCTTGGCCCACACTCCACCAGCTGTGTCGCCCGCTGTCCGCACGTGTTCTGGCGCTGCCCCGGGTTCCGACCCCGGGCAGGGCGCAGAGGGGCGGGCAGCCGGCTAGCTGGCGGCGGGGGGCGGACGTAGGCGGGGGGAGAGATGCAGGCGCGACGGCGCGATGGTGTTGGTGGCGGCGGTGACGGTGGTGATGTAGTGACGTCACCGGTGTCGGCGGCGAGGGTAGCTGATTGCAACCTGGCAGGGCGGCGGAAGAACTGTCACATGCATCAAGGCGCGGGGAAACAATGATTTAATTAATGTCTTCATTCCATTTCATTGATTGATTGATGGATTGATTGATCGATGATCGATTGCTTTTTTTTTAAGTGGGACGCGCGAATTTTGGAATTGGCGCCCCCATGACACCCTGGTCTAGCATGGAACTCCCATAATTTAGCGGGAAGTACCCCAAAGAGTGCCCAGGTGGGCGGAAGTCGCAGGAACTTGTCCGCGCCGACCAAAATGTGCTAACATTTATTGGGGCCGGGCGCATGGCGATGCTCGAGTTCGGCACCGTCCGTCTCCCACTCACTTCTTTCAGCAACAAGCACTGAGAAGTCCACCACAGTTCTGCATTATCTTGAGAGACTCCATTCCTACTATAAACACGTGAGGAGGGCATACAACAAACGAAAGCATAGGCGTTTGCCTAGCGTACATATTGTAATCACCTCTAACCATTACTGAGTACCTCGTAACAATTATCCTAACCTAGAAGTAACAAAATCACATAGAATTTGTAGCAGTGCTTAATCAAAAAATTATACACCAATTAGTACAACAAGGAATTAAAAAAAAAACGCCAAGTGGCAGGCCCACACAGTATGACCTATAAAATAATAATGGCACGCCTGTATACCAGGCGGCAAAGAGAAAGGAAAAATCAGCTGAGCATCTCTGGTCGACCGAGGGGGAAGGAGTAGAGATAAATATAATGGTTTGGGGCTTATTCATGGGAGGTTCTAGCCAGTGCACATAGTTTTTGTACTGGTCGCAATAATTTACCCTGGCTTGTTCGTACTTCAACAGTACGCACAACCCCGGCTTGATCAGGGAACAATTTCTCCACTACACCTAATTTCCATTGAGAGGGCGGAGATTCCTCAATTAAAAGTACTAAATCATTTACACCTAATGGTGGTGACTCCCTTTTCCACTTCACCCTTTGTTGCAAGGTGTGAAGGTAGTTTCGAGACCAATATTTCCAAATTATTGCTAATTTGTTATTTAAATGGCGGAATTGGTGCGCAGGAGTTATCTGCACAAGAGGCGAGTCAGTATCTATAGGAAAATTATTAAGCGCGTGCCCGTAGAGTAAGTGTTTCGGGGTCAAAATCAAATTCACATCCGTATCTGTAGACGTGACTTCAAGCGGTCTTGAGTTTAAACAAGCTTCTATTTTGGCTAAGAGGGTGTACAATGTAAGCAAGGGCACAACTTGTTGCCCTAAAGCGTGACGCAAATGGAATTTTAGACTTTTAACACAAGCCTCAGCCAACGAGTTTCGGTGCGGAGAGTAGGTGGGACAAAAGTGCCAGGAGGTACCCTGCACTGATAAAAATTTGGTGATAACCTCTAAATCCCGAGCGGAAAGAACAAAGCGATTAGCCTCGGCTAGGATACGACTGGCACTTTTGAATGTACTAGCGTTATCACTGTACATGTGCACAGGATAACCTCTTCTCGATCCAAAACGTTCAAAGGCCGCAATGAATTGAGAGGAGGATAGATTTTCGACGATTTCTAAATGCGAAGCTTTCGTGGAATGGCATATAAATACAGCAATCCAAGTCTTCTGAGACATTTTTGATCTCGTGAGAGACGGGCCTTGTCAAAATTGGGCCACAATAATCTAAGGATGTGTGAGCCCATGGCCGAGAAGGATTTACGCGGCTAGGGGGCAATGAACCCATAATCTGGCCAAGAGGAATTGCGCGCCAACGCTTGCAAGTCAGACAAGCATTGATTACTTTCTTTGCTACCCGTCTTAGGGAGGGAATCCAATACTGCTGGCGCACACATCCCATCATCAATGCTAAGCCCGCATGTAGAAATGCGAGGTGTATCATTTCTAAGAACAGGACAGTAAATTTGTGGTTAGGCGGAAGTATAATAGGATGCTTGTTTAACCTCTCCACCTGAGAACTCATTAAACGGCCAGCCACCCGTAAAAGCCCATCAGGGCCTAGATAAGGATTCAAGCTAAGGAGCGATGACTTGGGAGGTAATCCCTTTTCTTTTGAAAGTGCCTTATATTCAAGGGGGTACATGTCTTGTTGAATGAGCCTTATAATAACCACTGTGGCTTCTCTCAATTCAAGCGGTGCCAACCAACCCCTTCTCCGCATCTGAGCCGAAGCAGGGTCAATGCGAGCAACAATTGCAGCCCGTATATTGTTAATGAATCTTAAGCATAGCGCCAACACCCTTATCAATTTGTGATATTTTGAATATCTGCTAAGCAGCACTTGAACAAATGAATTTTGGTTTTCACCTACATCTGACGATGGCATACTTGTTTGGTATGCAGTGAACATACAACAGAGAGCATCTACCTTACCATTATCCGCTACCTCAGCATCGACAAACGGCTTGGCCCACATTGACACTGGCTGCTTCAGCCACGGCGGTCCTACAAACCAGAGGGTACTGTGTTGCAGTGCCTGGGGGGAGACACCACGGGTTAGCAGATCAGCGGGATTCTGTCTCGAGCTTACATGGCGCCAACAAGATAGTGGATAGGATGCCACTATCTTTGAAACTCTATGCGCAGTGAAAGCATCCAATTTATGATTGCTTTTCACCAACCAGTGCAAAACAATAGAACTATCTGAAAAAAGATACACTTGATTAATAGAACACACAATTTCCAATGCTCTTATTACCTTCTTGGTCAATTCTACCAATAACAATGCACTACACAACTCCAAGCGAGGAATAGTAGACCCAGCCAGGGAGCAAGTCTTGATTTAGAGCACAACAAGTGGCTATGCGCGACGGATGCAGAATCATGATTAACTAAGTATAATGCAGCTCCGTACGCCTTATGAGAGGCATCACAGAATCCTACCAGACAAGAGGGAAGGTGACCCTGGGGTAACACCTTGCGTGGGAATATAATTGATGGCAGTAAAACAATCTCATTAACCAAGGACTGCCAACAACAAGTAAGATCAGAATCAAGAGGAGTATCCCAATCCAACTGTAAAGACCACAATTTTTGCAGAAAAAGCTTCAACTTTACCAAGAAAGGATTCACAAACCTAATGGGTCATAAATAGAGGCTATTAAGTGCAACACAACCCTTTTTGTTATACACGGGAGGTTGAAAGTGTTTGGATCGGAGTGTTTGCTGTATGTAATGCAAAGTGTGTCTTTATCAGTGTTCCAAGTCAAACCCAATATTCTGTGTGTATTGTCTGAGGCCAGAGGCGTGGAAGTGTATTGTGTGTGAGTGGTGTTGAGAGTGGCCAGAAACGATGAAGAATTGCTATTAACCTTTCTCAAATTAAAATGAGCTCCCTTTAACACTTTTACAATCCTTTGAAATGACGATGCTGCCTTCTCAGCACAGTCACTCCCAAACAGTAAGTCATCTACATAAAATCCCTGCTTGATGGCTGAAGCCACCTCAGGATCAATTTCATTTATTTCCTCAGCCAACTTGTTGAGACACCTTGTACTCAGAAATGCGGAGGGGGCCATACCATAAGTAACGGTTTGCAAAGTAAAAATTTTAATAGGGTCGTGAGGGTTCTCTCGCCACAAAATTCCCTGAAATTTAGTATCAGCATCATGCACCCGAACCATTCTATACATTTTCTCAATGTCTGCTGTGAAACAAACATTAAACAATCGAAATCTAAGCATGATGTCAATGAGCTCTGATTGCACGTTAGGGCCAGCGTAGAGTAGGTCGTTTAAACTTAACCCAGAAGAAGATTTGGCACTACAATTGAAGACCACGCGCAGTGGTGTAGTAGGGGATTGTGGATTCAACACACAAAAATGAGGTATAAAATAGAAAGGAGGTGCTATCTTACTGACACATTCAACTGCATGCCCCAATTCAATGTATTCTCTCATGAACTTGACATAATTATGCCTTAATTCTCTATCTTTAGAAAATCTGTTTTCTAAAGCAAGCAAAAACTGTTTGGCCACAAAATGTGAATTCCCCAATAATTGTGGAGGACGTTTAAAAGGCAAAGATACACAAAATTGCCCATTCTCCAACCTAAAGGTGTCATCATTAAATTTTTTTCACAAGGATGCTCCAAGTGTGAGAAGTTTTCATCACGAGAAGAGGAAATCCTCTCAGAATTCCAAACATTCTCATAATCATTGACTAAGGAAGGAGAGTGTGCAGTTAAGAAAAAGCACTGATCTGGGGGTGCCGCACTTGGCAACAGTGTGGGCAATCGATCCCCCGCAATGACATTACCAAACTTAGTATCAAGAATAAAAAGCTTTGAACAATGGCTGCTCTTCTTAGTGTTAAGCACCTGAAAAAATAAAGAAGAGCTTAATAAAATATCTAATTTTTTAGGAATAAAGAATTGGTCATCAGCCAATTTTAGGTCAGCAGGCAGCTTCAAGGCAGCTAAATTAATGTTCCTCCGGGGGGTGGCTTTGGAAATAGCAGGGACCACTAAACATTCTATTGCCCTTTTCCACCTACAACACCGCGAGGAGATTAACACATGAACTCTAGCATTTGAACCAGAAGTAAGAGCATTAACAGAATGAATAGTAGCATTATGCCTAATTCTTTTGAGACGGAGGGCCTGTACCAGTGATTCAGTTATCAAGGAAACTTCACTACCAGAATCAAGTAATGCCCTGGCTGGCAGGGTTTGGCCCAATTCATTTGTTGCATTAACAATGGCTGTGGGAAGGAGAGAACCAATATTAAATGTCTGGCTAAGAACCAAGTGTGATAACGTGGAAACCTTACTATCGTGTGATTGTTTTGCAGTAATCTGGGTGGCAGATGCTAGTCCAGCAGAGGTGTTGGGAGCACTAGAACAATGAGGTGATGCCAAATTATGGACATTTTGTGTTGCTTTTTGTGTAGAAAATTTATGAAGCATTGAGTGGTGGTTCTTACCACAAGTTTTACAACTTCGCTGTGAGCAATGATGAGAAGGACCCTTCCTTCGAAGACAGTTGTAGCAGAGTTGATGAGAAGAGACAAAATCCCATCTCTGCTGGACAGCCAGGGTACGAAAACGAGGGCAGGCGAAAAGTGGGTGCTCTCCAGAACTACAGGCAACGCAGGCTTGAGCTGATGATCCCTCTTCCAGCTGAAATACCTGTTTGGCAGGTGAAGATTGTGTAGGGCGCTTAGATTTACTAACTGAAACAGAATTCACATCAGGATTAGCAAGAGGGGCAATGTCTAGGGCTCTTGCCCGGAGTGAAAGAAAATCTAAAACATTTTGCAATGGAACAATATCATTTTTTGCTTTAGCAAGGAAAAATGCTTCCCTTGTTTTGTTATCCAATTTACTGAGCACTAAAAATTGTACTATTATTTCAGCCATAGGGACTGTAGTGGGAACTGCTGACATAGATAGCCAGTGAGAAGTTACTACATTGTGCAATTCTCTTAAGGAGGAGGCATCACCAATTTTGAGGGAAGGAAAGGAGAAGAGAGCATGAATGTGCTCTTCTAAAATTTTTGATTTATCATCATAACGATCTCTTAATAAAGCCCAGGCCTGTTGAAAGGATCTGTCTGATACTGTGAGCACAGAAATCAACTTCAGAGGTTCGGCCTCGAGACTACTCATTAAATGCACCAACTTCTGCGAGTCCGGTATCTGTACCTGATTAATGACTAATTGAGTAAACAAATCACGAAAACGTTGCCAATTTCTATACCTTCCATCAAATTTTGGAATTTTAATGCTCGGTAGCGAGGCATGATGACACGCCGAGGCAACAGTAGGAGGCTTTCAAAGGGCTCGTATTTTTTATTCAATAGCTGTTTTACTGCCAAGTAAGCATTTTCACATTGCGAAAAATTTTGTTCATGAATCGTGCCAAAGAACTCTGTGGAGCTGATCGCATCCATTTTAAGAGCTTCGATATCCTTCCAAACCTCACATAACCTATCTCGCAAGCACGCGAGACTTGCTACCGTTGCTGGTTGCAAAGCCTTCAAATTACTTTCAATTCGTGAAATTTCCCAAATAGCGAGACTCCACCTTTGTGACAATCTTAATTCGAATGCACCGGGCTCTTTAACCCGTGCCTTTGACTGAGACATGGTTAAATAAGCTTGCTTACTAATGAAAAGAACTGAAATAATTCACAATAGCATTTAAAGGGTATCAAGTTTCATACGCGAAAAACCATCTAAAAATTTAAGTACCGACATGTATTAGTTAACTGGAAGTCAACACCACTTTCATAAGCAAAATGAGCTATGTAACTATCGTCAAAATGCATTTAACCCTACAAACTTGAGAACCTAAGTTCAGGAACGTGAAATATGAGGTTAGGAATGTTGCATAAGATTTCCAGGAATTGGAAAGGCGTAACCAAGAACATGCTTTTAATTTGCACCATACAAACCGCAAAAGCAAAGCGCACATAACACAAGTAAATGTTACAACAGCACTGCTAATGATTCTACTGTAATTTTGTTTTTTTTTCACAAAGGCACGCGTTACGCGTGCGCACCACGAATTCGTGGCGTGGCGTGAACAAAAACCTCGCGTAGTCAGTGTTACCAGCGAACGAACGAAGTATTCGTTCCCGGGTTTCAAGGCACCATAAAATGTCAAAGAATACAAAAAAAAAACTTTAACAATTTCACAAAACTCTTGCAGTGATGCGAAACACAAAGTTAAAGGCACACACTGACCAAGCGATGCTACCTGACTAACACAGCAAGCAAAAACCAAATGAATGTAACATTGAAAGGTTACGAGGCACACATGGCTGGGTTGTCGAACCACACCACTGTCACAGCACCACCGCTCCTACAAATCACACCGCTGTCTAGTAGAGGGTCTCAAATGCAGAAAACGTGAAAAATGCCCTTCACCGCCGTGGATGCTTCATGCTCCCGGTCCACCATAGCTCCTTCCGCTTGGCCCACACTCCACCAGCTGTGTCGCCCGCTGTCCGCACGTGTTCTGGCGCTGCCCCGGGTTCCGACCCCGGGCAGGGCGCAGAGGGGCGGGCAGCCGGCTAGCTGGCGGCGGGGGGCGGACGTAGGCGGGGGGGAGAGATACGGGCGCGACGGCGCGATGGTGTTGGTGGCGGCGGTGACGGTGGTGATGTAGTGACGTCACCGGTGTCGGCGGCGAGGGTAGCTGATTGCAACCTGGCAGGGCGGCGGAAGAACTGTCACATGCATCAAGGCGCGGGGAAACAATGATTTAATTAATATCTTCATTCCATTTCATTGATTGATTGATGGATTGATTGATCGATGATCGATTGATTTTTTTTAAATGGGACGCGCGAATTTTGGAATTGGCGTCCCCATGACACCCTGGTCTAGCATGGAACTCCCATAATTTAGCGGGAAGTACCCCAAAGAGTGCCCAGGTGGGCGGAAGTCGCAGGAACTTGTCCGCGCCGACCAAAATGTGCTAACAAGCACTTGCATCAAAGACTGGCCGAGCACAATTCGTTAGTGCATGGATAGGCAGAGCGCGCCCTCATACTTACAATTGATTTTCTTAGAACTGTATGTGTGGAGTGCCCACTTTTTTTCTTGTTGTATTTTATAGAAAATTGAACAAGGAACACGCCTATATTCTTTTCAATTTTTATCTCATCGAGTTTGTATAGAAATTTTACTTTTTTTGAAAAAAATACATTTTTGAAAATGAAAAAAAATTTTTTTTGAAAAATTTATTTACAGAGGAATAAAGTACACATTTTAAAGTATTAAAGGACACAAACCAGAAATTTTTATATTTAGTACATTCGGAGAGATAGTTGATCTTATTTTGTGAAGTACCTGTAAATTCCAAAATTTAATATGGCCATAACTACACAAATAATCAATTTTCAGGCAAATAAAAAAATACGTGTCTCTTTTTTTGATGTCCAGATTTAAGAAAAAGAATATCGTACATTTTAAAAAATGTCGTGTCAACTCTTGTGCGATTTGACGTGGAATGGCTCATGTGCAATTTTAAAAAATTACAAAAACAAGATTTTCTCAAAAACGGCTCCAAATTTTTTCTTTAAACTTTTGGTAGGGGTAGTGCTAAATGTACCCTATGAGATGACATAAACGCCATATTGCTCTATTCTTTTGTTTTTTCAAAAATTGCAAAAATGTACCTTTTTTGACTTCTCTCACGGCGTTTATATTTTCACTAGCGGCGAATTGTTCACTTTATTATATTTACGAGTACATGTGCTTTAAATAATGTCAAGTAAAGTTTATCGAAAACAAACATTTTCTGTGAAAAGTAGTTCAAATTTCGGCATTTTCAGAAACGCTCAAACGCCATTTTCTCATAAATGGCTAAAACAATTCATCAAACTTTTCGATCTAATAGTGCTAATGGCACTCTTTAATACGACGTACAGTTTATTTGAGGTATTTTTTTGTTTTTCAAAAATTACACGTATGTAATTTTTTTAAAGGATCTCTCACATCTTTAATATTCACATTACCAGCAATTTGTAAACATTATTATATTTGTGAGTGTAAGTGCTTCAAATAACTTCAAATAAAGTAAACTGAAAAAGTTTTGAAAAGTTAAAATTTTTCTGTGAAAATGAGCTTGAAATTCCGCATTTTTAGTAGCGCTAAAATGCAATTTTCTTTAAAAACGTCACATAATTTTTAAAAGAAAATTGCCATTTAGGGCTAGGTTTTTGTGTTCTTTAATATTCTAAATTAATATTTTCGTTCTGCCAATAGGAAACCGAAAAATTAAGAAATGACAAAAATGTTCTTTTGGCGGTGATTGATGGTAGCTGGCAAGAAAGAGTATGTGGCAATTCCGAATAGCTAGCGAAGACCCAAGGAAATAGAAAACGAATACGGGAAAGTCTGTGCCATTCTGTAGCACCACTAGTTTGAAATATAAAAAGATATTATGCAGTTGGTCAGAGCATATGTGGGTTTTTGAGGTTTTCTGCGTGCGGATGTCAGAGACATTTGTGGTTATTTGCTGCGTCGCCTTCAGAGCCATATCGGCCAACCATTTTTGATTGTATTAGTGGTATGTTATAAGCATTGAAGTATCGGTTGGCGTTATTCCTGGTGACAGAGGTTCTAATGCGGGTAGTGCATCATTGACTCGTGCTCGCCTTGTTGGTAAGAGTGAAGTTCCCGCTGCTTTTAATGATCAGTAATTGAAATTCGAAGTGCACTTTTCTGACATCAATTATTAAGTTTTCTAATATTTTTTATACTGTCGGAAATGGTAGGGATCGGATTCCAGACATGGCCTTCCTACAATTATATGATGATCTGTAAGCATGAACGCATATCACATGACAAGAACATAGGAAAAAATATCAATCGCAATTTCTCTTTCGCTTAGGGGGTAAAATCAATTACTTTATAACTATCAAAAATGGAATTTTTAATATAAGAGCGAAGTCCTCTGCTCCGACTCATGCGTAAGTTTCCGCGGCCAGATTCACGCAAATGATTTGGCTGTGCGGGTGACGCCGCGTCGAAAGCTATGAGGCCAACGTTTCGGACCATATTGTCGTGGTCTTCCTCAACGGAGCCACCGAACATATATCATTTCTAACTAGACGTGCTAAAACAGCACGTACTTTCGCGCCCGTATTTTGCGCAAAATTACGCGAAAAGTACTCAACTTTTCAAAAAATTGTACATGAGCTTATTTTAAAATCTATCTTTAAGGAACAGATTTTGTAAAGGAAAAATATCTCAATCTTCATAATTGTAGTTGTAGGAAGATGCCTAAAAAAACCTAGGAATTTTATTCGGCATCTTCCTCCAACTACAAAATTGCAGAGAGAGATTTTTCATTTAAATAAAATTTGTTTTTCATAGTGAGTTTTTTCTTTAAGGTCAAGTACTTATTTTTGAAAATGCCCTGTTTTCGCGCAATATTTCGTGAAATTTGTGCAAACAAAAACAAGATTTTCTCAAAAACGGCTCCAAATTTTGTTTTTAAACTTTTGATAAGGATAGTGCTAAATGAACTCTATTAGATGACATAATCGTCATATTACCCTATTCTTTTGTTTTCTTTTCACAAATTGCAAAAATTAATTTTTTTACTTATCACTCATGTCGTTAATATTTATATTAGCGGCGATTTGTTGACACTATTATATTATTCAGCACATGTGCTTTAAATAATTTCAAGTAATGTTTCTCGAGAACTCGACCGTTTTCTGTGAAATGTAGCTCAAAATTCCGATTTTCAGAAACGCTCAAACGCCATTTTCTCATAAATGGCTTCAGTTTTTTTTTCAAACTTTTGAACGAATAGTGCTAATTGGACTCTTTAGTATGACGAAAGTTTATTTTGAGGTATTTTTTGTTTTTCAAAAATTATACAAATGTATTGTTTTGAAAGATCTCTCACATCTTTAATATGCATATTACCAGAAATTTGTAAACATTATTATATTTGTGAGGGTATGTGTTTGAAAGGACTTCAAATGAAGTTTTTAGAAAACTCAAAATTTTTTTGTGAAATAGAGCTTGAAATTTTTCATTTTTAATAGCGCTTAAACAACTTTTTTTTAAAAACAGCTACAAATTTGTAGAAGATAGTTGCCCTTTAAAACTAGGTTTTATTGTCCTTTAATATTCTAAGATAAATATTTCCGTTCTACCATTAGGAAAGCAAAAAATTGAGAAAACGTCAAAAAAAGTACTTTTGGCGGAGATCGATGGTAGCTGGTTTTCTCAATGAAATATATTTTTCAAAACTCCGTCTTCAAATAAGGTCATGCTTAATTTTTTGAAAATACAAGTAGTTTTTCTATAATTTCGCGATAAACATAATATCCCGTTGCAAATTTACTGCGCTTCAGACAGCTGGATGCGTCGTAAATTAGAATTTGCAATTTTGTATATTATTTCCTTGTTCGTTTCATACATTCGACCTTTTGTTGTACATTTAAACATTAATGTTTTGGCAGTTATTTATTTTGAAATATTTGAAATAGCTCTCAAGGAATAGCGAAAATGCGGGGAATGCAAAATGGAATTCCGTTTGCGCTCGCGAATTTCTGTGAATTACGTGTCATTGTTGTGACTTGATGTAGCTGTGTGAAAAGGAGTTAGAATTGTCAAATTTATGTAGATACCTGCATGTATGTATTTAATTTTTGCATAAAATGCTGTACCATTTTTAAAGAGTAAAGTATTTGTTGCATGGTTTTAGAATACTCTTCTCTGATCATTGCCCGATGAAATGCTGTTCTATATTGTCCGGAGTATCAGACTTATTTTTCCAATACAAGTTCACAAAACTTCTGTATTATATTTTCATGTAGTTGTGGAATTCAGATCGTTTCGTCAACTGCGATGGAATCAGCGAGTTGTTCGCTTCTTGGTTGAATTGGACGTTTTCAAATAATAGCTAAGATGTCAGTAGCACAGAAAGTCCAATATTTGAATCCTACGTAGCTGTTTCCAATAACAGGAGAAAGTATGTGCTGTTGTAGCACCACTAGTTCTTGGAATATGTTGACATTGACATCACTCGACGTTATGATCAGATTTCAATTGTTTTATTTTTTAGGCCATTACATAACTTTCTCTATACTACGTATGTAGTTTGGGAGAAAGGAAAACGTAAGTATTGCTGAAAAAATTGAGGTCAAGATTTGAACGGAACTACTCGTTTCGGGAGTCCGTGAGATGTCTGTTCATTAAAGAAAGAAAAGGAGGGTGACGGAAGGGAAAAGGGAAGGATGGGAGGCAACAGGATCGAGGGAGGAGAACGGAGGGAAAAGGAAAAAGGAAGGGAGGGAGGAGGGGAGGGAAAAGGATGGAAGGAGAGAAGGAAAAATGAAGAAAGGACGGAGAAGGGATGAAAACAAAAATGGGAGAGAGAAAAAGGACGGTAGGAGGGAGAAGGAAGGAAATGGAAGGGAAGAGTGAGTGTAGGAGATGAAGAGGGAGAAGATTATGTTACATTTCTTTGAACTGCAATTGGATATGACCCGGTGGCTATTGATTAACAATAATAATAAAAAGATAATAAAAGAGTACAATATAAAACGATACAATGCAATACGATGCTATAATCGTACTATCTCTAATATTAAGTGTTATAACAATTATTTCAACTCTAGTATGATATACAACAATTATATGTTAGTGAAAATAAAAAATCAGTACGAGCTACATAGATATTGGCTCTATGAGATTGAAAAAAAGGCATTTATCACGTTCACTACACTTCACTGCACTGCGCTGTACTACACTGTTTTGCATTGGATTACACTTACCAGCACGCCACCGTAATGAGGTGTAATGAGGACAAAGGTGGCGTGGAAGGTCGTGGAATTGGTTGAAGGGAGAAGAAAAGTAGTCGTTGAGGAGGGCCGCCAGGAAGACTATAAGCAACGGGGCTCGGGGTGGTGGCTGGGGCCGTGGCGGGGGCGGGGGCGGGGGTAGGGGCCAGGGCGGGTGGCGGTGGAAGGGACTGGGGTGGGGGTGGTGGCGGGGGCAGGGCGATGGCTGGGGCGGGGCTGCGCCCCGCCGCCGGCAACCTGCCCCCGCGCCCTGGGCCGGGGCGGCTTATCGGGCCATCGCTGCTAATTAGGACGTGGCTAAGCGCCGGACGCCAGGGGGAGGGGCGGTGCGGGCTACCCGTGACACGCCACTCCCCTACCAGATGCCAGCGCCTGTCAGCGCGAGCGCCGCCTACAAAAGGCCTCGACCACAAAGCCTTTTCTGCTCTTCACAAGCAGCACTTTAATCATAAAAAGATATGTTTTCCTAAATTAAGAGAAACTTGATATTCATATACAACCCATTATTTAATGGTTTTGTATATTTTTATGTCCAACTCTGTATGCTGAGTATTTCGTGTTTCCCTGCGCATTCACTAGTTTGCTGTTCAGACCCGTAATTACTGCATTGTATCTTGCAACTCAGAAGAATTCCCGCCATCCTGCTTAAACGTAAGATCCGGCGACGATCTACACATCGGCCTGCGGTGTTTCTTCTTCAAGGTATCCCCCGGCGGGGCACCGCCCGAACCTGAAAGAGCTCTACGCTTCCGACTGGTCTACCGACATGTGTGGTAGAATACGTCATATGTGTAGGGGAAAAGGGGAGATAAGGTTAAGAAAGAGCAGATTGCGCGGGATCTGTCACCCGTTTTTGATTAATTACTGCTCCAGCATTTGCCTGATATTGACAGGAGAAACCTAAAAAACCTACCGGTCAGATCAACCGGCCGCTAGAATTATTCTCTAGATGGTGGTTCAATTCCACCTAGCAATATATCTTGTGTCGAAAATTCGCCATTCGGGAGTTGAACCCAAGGATCTGTGTCAGGCGCTCCAGCGGCAATGTTCGTAGTCACTGAGCTAACCAAGGCGGTACTTTCATGATGAAATCTACCTAATTGACGTTGTTTGCAATAGTTTTCGAATACCAAAGGGTATCAAGAATACAATGGGTTTCAGTCCTATTTTCCCTTAACACGCAAATAAAAAAAACACCCTAAAGGGAGACTTTAATTGAAATATTATGTATTGGTTGGATCCTATTCCGCACTTTGTAAGGACATTCTTAAGGAAAAACGTCTTCTGTAACGTCAAACACGCATTTCAACAAATATCCCAATGTGCTCGGATTTAAAAAAATCCCTTCTTATATAACAAAATATAATGGAGATAATTGTAGTAATCAGGATTCAGAAGTCGGAGACTTCGAAAATTGTAAATTTCTCTTCAACTCTTCTGTTGCATCTATTGTCTTCATTTCCTTTCCTTCCTTCAATTCCTTCGTTGTATATCGTTCTTTGTTCCCGTCTCCCGTTTCTCCTACATCTTTCTTATCTTTCTCATATCTAATCTTTCTCCTTTCTCGTCTTGTGATCTTCTTCCTCTCACTTCTTTCTGACCTTTCTCCTCACCCCTTTTATAACTACACTTTCTTTTTTAGCTTCAAATGCTTTCATTATGATATTACATCCTACTCCTAGCTTCGATAACCTTCACTCAATCTTCTTCCTTCGCCTCATCCTCTTCTTTTCTTTTGCCTCTTCCTTTCCTTTCCCTTTTTCTCTTCCTTTCCTTTCCTTTTATTCTTATTTCCTTTGCCTCTTTCTCTTCATTTCCTTTTCCTTCTTCATTCTTTTGTCTCTTCCTCTTTTTCCTTCACCTCTTCCTCTTTTTTCTGTCCTTCTTTCCGACTCCTGTTCTCTTTAAATGATCCCTTTCATTTTGGATGTGCCTCTGTAAGATGATTATCAGCGCTGCCCCTCTGCGTTGTGTTGTTGTCGGTCTTAGGGGATGTTATTGAGTGGTGTATTGTGCAGCCGTCCATTGCAAGGAGGAGTCGGGTCGATAGGCGTGATGGCAATCGATGGTGCGGAAAATCGAACATCGACTCACGCTCGAGAGTCCGTCATTGTGCTGCTATCTGCAAGTCGAACGGCATTATTTCCTAGAGCTTGAACACCACGCGAATGTTATCACCTTGACCATTGCCTACGTACGCGTGATCTAATTAGCGGCATAGGGAGAGCACGGAATGGTTTTGCTGTCCTACGTAGCACGTGATGTAATGTTCGGCGTTTTATCAGTTGAAGACATTTCCCCGTCATTAATGCATGAGTGTACAGCTAAGTCATCAGCATTTTCGATGTGATTGTATCCAATAAAACTCCTCCATAATACATTTTTAGAAGCTAGAGACCAAAGATTTTTATCGTAAATGTGGTGCGTTGTTATTAGCCACAACTCTATAAACAAATCGCGAGGATAATTTTTTTCCAAGAGTCTAAAATTATTCTTGACTTTTGGGAAGGATTTCAGATTTTTTCTAAGGTTTTTCGATTTTGGTGTTTATTTGCCCATAAGAATCAATGAAAATTGTTTCCCTTTGTACATCCCTGATTTTTGGAATATGAACGCGGGGATCATTTTTTTCTAAAAGCCTAAAATTATTCCTAACCATTGGGAAGGGTTTCAGATTTTTCGTAAGGTTTTTTTTACTTTGCTGTTTATTCGCCCGTAAGAACCAATGCTAATTGTTTCGCTTTGTACAGCCCTGATTTTTGGAATATGAACGCGGGGATCATTTTTTCCAAGAGCCTAAAATTATTCTTAAAGTTTGGGAAGGGTTTTCGATTTTTGAATTGACTTTGAGATTGTTTCTGGATGGGCGCTTCTAGCTTTAGTCTAAAGCTAGCAGCGCCCACGATTTTGGGAAATTCAGAGAAGCCTAAAATTCGGAAACAGAGCATTTAATTAGCCTAACATTTTGGATATGGTTTGGTTGAGATTGGTTTTTGGGCGCTGCTAGCTTTAGATGGCCTAGGAACTGTCGGTGCCTCCACAATAGTTGGCGCAAAATTTGAGCCGTTCCAAATAAATAAATTTTTTGCACTTCCCAGTCTTTTGAACGACCTGGAAGTTTAGCCAAGTTCTTACACAACAGTTACGGAACAAATACCAGAGCTCCGATAACTATCGGGACGGTCTTTGCTATTACGCCCCACATTCGGCTGATCTCGATTTCCAAACTCTTGAATTTAATACGTTTCTCTGCCTCCTTGGTTACTGGTGTTTTGATCGCAAAACACAGCAACATTTACAAGTAGACAGATTTTTTCTCCAAATCCCGGATAACAATATCCGGTTTGTTTGCCCCTATCGTGCGATCGATTTCAATTTGTTGGTCGTACAATATTGTACACAGTCCAACAGACCGTCACCGGTTTTGATAAGTGTTTGGTACACTTGAGGCATGTGTTTGAAATTTCGAGGGCGGTACACATCTGTCAGTGGACGTATCTACACACCCTGTCTTTCAAGTATTCGGACTTTGCTAGAATTGGACAAGATTAGAAGATGTCGATATGTTCAATGGTTTCTACCTGGCAAATGCGGAATTTATCATTTTGGGAAATTTTGGAATATTTATCTAGAAATTAATAATCTGTATCTTTGGAATTCTCGAATTATTGATTCCAACGGGATTACAGTTGCATTGGCCACGGTTGTGAAACAAATATATTTTATGTTAACGTGTCTTAATAAAATGCACTTTTTATAAAGTTCCATTTAATTAAATTCCTCAAAGGATACAATAGTAAAGATTCTGGTCTTGTCTGTCTTCGAAAAGGGTTTCAGTATTACGAGATTTCCCGCGGCAAGAGTCTATCGAGAATACCTAATTTCAGGTATAACCTTTCACAACGTACACGGCAGTGACCGACATCCTTGACTTAAATACTGAGAGCAGAGGCGTTTGCATAGACTCGTCAGTGCAACAGACAAGCAACATTACGGGAAAAAAAACCCACAGAAATCAATGTTCGACGTACGACGAACGTATCTGTTAGAATAGTGGGGCGAAATTTGGCTTGAATAGACTATGGCAGCAAATAATCAATTCAAGTGCGTTTGCTAACAGCACATTGTCGCCTGCAGCGCGTCTGTTTGGCTCCTGACCACATTGATTGGGCCCTAAACCACTGGAAAAATATGGTTTGGTCAAATAAATCCCCTATTTCAGTTGGCAAGAGCTGACGGTAGGGTTCGAGCGTGGCGCAGATCCTACCAAGCCATGAATCCAAGTTGTCAACAAGGCACTCCGTAAGTTGGTGATGGCTCCATAATGGTGTGAGGTGACTTTACATGGAATGGATTGGGTCCTCTGGTCCAACTGAACCGATCGCTGTAAATGGTTATGTTCATCTACTAGGATGTCATTTGCAGCCATTCATTGACTTCATGTTCCGAAACAATGAAAAGTTTGTGGATGACAATGACCCATGTTACTGGACCACAATTGTTCGCGATTGTTTTGAAGGACATAATGGAGAATTAGAATGATTTGGCTACCCAGATCTCCCAACATGAATGTCATGGAATATTTATGGGTCATAGAGAAGGCCGTTAGTGCACAAAATACAGCAGGAGCAACACTATTGCAATTGTGGACGGGTACAGAGTAAGCATGGCTCAATATTTCTGAGGGGTATTTCAAACGACTTGAGTACATGCCAGGTCGTGTAGGTCCACTTCGGCGGGAAAAGAGTCCGAGTGTGAAGTTCCGAACCTCACTGTGTAGTTCCCTTGCGCGATATCTTGATATGTCTCACCTAATCACCAAACCCTAGGTTGCGTTTTGTACAATAGATTTTCTTTTTGGTCCGTGCAAGCCAATAGACGATTTTTTAAACGTACGCAATTCTAAATTGTTTGGGTAACGCCGAAATCACTTCGCTTTGCTACTAAGATTCTTCCGCCAGTTGCATGCGCTGGAGCGCCAGCAGTAAATGCCTCAATGTGTCAGTTCAATGCGTGAAATTAGAGGTTAGGGACAGGTTTTAGGAGATAGTTAATAGATTAAAAATATATAGCAAAAAGATTCTACGGCCAGGTGCATACGCTGGAGCGCCAGTAGTCAATGCCTCAATATGTCAATTCAATGCGTGAAATTAGAGGTTAGGGACAGGTTTTACGAGTGATTTACGTGGTTTAATATCGTCAATAAAATAACGTAAGAATTGATGCAAATCACGCTGAAAAGCAGATCAGAATGTGTTTGCGGGTGGATGCAGTCTTAAATAATGTAGACGGATGTACAATAATACCAAATTTCACGAAGTCCACATTGTTAACTTTCATCCCGCTTCTAATTAAAACGGCAAATTTTAATCATAGAATTATTCATGTAAATAATATTTCTTAAGAAGGAAGTATTAAACTGAGTACTTTTCTTCGCATGCTTGCTACAACAGACATCGATATACTGCAACCATTTTCCAGTTGGTGGAATGAAAAGAATAATAGGGAGTAAAATTGCTCAAGAAGAAGCTAGCCAATTATGTGAAATAAATGGTAGTGATTTGTAAGTGTTAACCACTGGCCATAAGTCCAGTCAATTTGGTTTGGTATCAAAGAGGGATCAAAATATCGCCCGCGTGACTGAACAGACAAGGACTGGCGACCAACGTTCTGTTGAACAGTGAAACAGATTGGACCCCGATGGCTGTGATGATTGTACATAGTCAATAGCGGCGTCGATGGTGTAACGGTTAGCCTAAGTTAAACCAAAGTTCGCGGGTTCAAACGCGATTAAAATCGTAGAGTATTAAGGAGGAAAATCCTTCATACGCCTTCCTTCATAGGGGAAGTAAAGCCGTTTGTTTCATGTAGTAGATTTTGTGCATGTAAAAGGTCCTCAAGCCCAAAAGGAGATTCTGAGCTAAATTCAAATCGCCTTTCGTCGTCCAAATAATACGTTCTTTCTCCGCTAGTTGGTGAAAGGAGCCTAGCGAAATTTGCGTGGTCAGATGGAAGACCAGGCCTCATGGCCTCGAGTCTCGTCACGTAAAACAGGGCATAACTGAATTGAATTAAAATTATAACGTACGCCCCACAGAAGGCATTCTTCCGAGCAGTCCATAGGTTGTCGTGTAAAACTTGTTTCGAAGTGTTGTGCAATTAGTTTGCTGTGACGGACGAGGCGGGGACTTCGGACATTACCACCTAGATACCAGGCCTCACAACTCTGTAGTGACGTCATCAGCTAGGGGCCGGCTAAGGCCGAACTCCAACTCCCGCGCACGCACTCGGCAACTTGAAATAATTTGCTAGGGTTTAAGTAAATTGATTCTTTACACTATATGTACATAGATTAATAGCAAAGTATATGACACAATCGAAATAAATGTTAAGTATCATTCGTATTGATAATCGGTACCTTCATAAGCTTTCGCGGTTTACACGGGCTGCCTGTGACTACTCAGTTTCTACCTGTGACTGCTACATATGAGTAATAAACTGTTTAAATAGTAAATTCAATTATTAAAGATCTAACACAATGTTGAGTAATTATTTGAACCTCATAATCCTCATACAAGTTAAGTCTCTGGAAAAGTGACTTGTCAGTCAAATATCACGCACGAATAGAGATAATTTCCATTTTATTCTTCAATTTAGAACATTTAGAAAATGCGAGGCATCGTGAAAATATTTCACAAGGGAAATCATGCTCCTTTTATTGCTTATTTTCATGAGAACTATTTCTAAAAAAGTAGAGAAAAAGTGTGATTGGATAGACACATCTAAGAACTCAAAAATTATTCATGAATCTTCTGTAAATGTGCACTATCCATTAGTGAAGACAATTTGATTTATCTTTCTCTTTAGTTCAAGAGATTCAGGAAAAACATTTTCTAAATAAGATGAATGACTCTGCAAGCTTTCTTCAATAACATGCTTCCACTCATCAGATTCTTTCCTTTTCTTCTTAGTATCTGGAACGTTTTCCTTTGATGAACAATATTTCGGACACCCAGGAAAATTACAAAGTAAATTTTCAACAGCCTATTGAAATCTGAATAATGGTGTTCACTACTTTCTCTGTTTTTTTCGTTCACAGCACTAATTTCCAGAGGATATCACGTTATTTGAAATGTTTGTGACAAGCCTAGGAATAAATATTGAATATTAATAAAAAACAAAAAGACTTATAATTATAATTTGTGCAAATTTATGATAGTAGGTTAGTGGTTATGTATGCAGTTTAAATATTAAAATTTTTGCTACGTAATGTTAATAACAAAAATACTCAAACTTACCTTTGAATTTTCAGTTACTATATAATCCTTTCGTAGAATAGCACGTAGGTATCCCTTCCTCAATTCAGGATCTTATGGGCTAACGAATACACGTGCATTCTTGGGTCCTTTTTAGTGTTGTATTATTACAAAATGAAACAGCACTTTTGAACCGTAGTTCCTTCTTACCCTAACAATTCAGTTATTGTTTGCAAATAATATGCTTTTCCAGAATCATATTTCGTTTATCATTTAAACGTGAGATAGACAAATAAATAATTCGAATAACACGCTATAAATCAGTCTGATCGTGAAAATGTTCGTCCCCTGCGTAGTGACGTCAGCAAACTCCTCGAGCTCAGCTGTTAGGCCTTCTATCGAGAAGGTATAGCTTCGGAGCGCCCGTGGGGCGGGCTGAGGGGGGGGTCGGGGCGAGGCCGGTGCGACTAATTGCTGCGCCGCGTCGCGTCGGGGCGGCGAGGTCAGAGGCCGCTGCGCGCGCGGCGACGGTAGAGGCCCTAGAACAGTGTGGGAAAACAGCACTGGTTGGTAGTACAAGCGGAGCCTAGACTGGAGGTGAAATAATTAATTCAATAAGTAAGCGATAATTAAGTTAACTAGTAAGGTAATCAGTAATGCTAATCACTAATGTTAATTAGTAAGTTAGTCAATAATTAAATCAAGGTAATCAGTAGTAAATTGATCGGAGAGGCGGTGGTGCGGACGATCTTCTGTGGCGCTCTTTGATTTCAGGGGCTGAGGAGGCCAAAGGCTGGATGGAGAAGACGTTCACGCCAGGAAACAAATAAATAGTTTAGAAAAAATCTAGTAGCTTCGCATATACTCGTCTTCTGACGGTAGGTTTTTCCCCCTTCATGGTTTTTTTCCTCAGTCGTACCTTACGATCTCCTTTCCGCGCTTTGATGCGATGAAGAGACCATTAGGGGTAAACGCCAGAATTCGAAAGGTTAGAATGCGGTAGGGTGTAGGTATTGTAATGGCTTAAAGGCCTACAGCCTAACCACATAGTTAAAAGAACAAATTATATGTAAATGTGTCATAATTACCTATTAAATAAAAAAATAATAGATCAGTGGTGTCAACGTCTTCTACTGGTGGCAGTGGCACGCGTCATGTCACGAGCTTCTCTGCGCAACTAGCGTCGGCAAAGTAGTAACCCCGCCGTTTTATAATACGGATGGCGTGGTTTCTGATGGCGGGGTAATGAAGTTTAATATTCTTAAAAATCTTTATAACTTCACCAATTATTATAATTTTTCTTCAGCTGCCTGGCTGCCTTTCATTGCTGCCTGGCTTTTCTGGCGGGTGAGAGGACATTAAATGGCGGCGATTGCACTACTCTCTGTATCTAGGTGCTCCAGGCGGGGGCGACCGACTCCACCACTCCCGCAATTGGAAACCTTTTTATATACTAGGCCAAATTCAGAAAAACGCCTCTGTATTCTCTGGTAACACACTCCCTCACAACGAATTAATACCACTTTCAAAACGCACGAAAGGTCATTAGAGCTGAGGCAGTAGTGTCGTGGCGATTTCGGACCGAAGGGTCGCGGGTTCGAGTCTCACCTCGGGCATGGTTGTAGTTGTGTTTGTCCTTTCACCCCCTATCATCACTATTTCATATCACTTTACAGTTACCATAACGTTAAATCCAATAGTGGTTGCTAATGACCTAGAAGTTGATGCGACCTTAAATACCCCTTCCCCGAAAAAAGGTCATTAGACTTGGATGGAAATACGGAGAGGGCTACTAAAATCGACGTATTTTGACTGAAGAGATTCGAGTAGGTTACTGAAACACAAAATTCGAGCCCAAACGCAGCGTGCTAAAACGCAGAAACTGCAAACAAGTTGATTTTGAGATTTTGAAAAGATGAAGTTTCAAGGTTTCCTGATGCTGAAAAAAGCTTTAAAAAGCATCTCATCTTTGTCAAACTGTTAATCCGAAAGTTCGTCTGCTGTCAAAGTAATCCTTTTCCTGAACATTTCTGAAAGTACTGTAGTCGCTATTATTTTTTTAGTAATATCGATACGCGAATGAATTGCTATTTTATGTCGTACATTCATGAAATTTAGGAAGAGTTATATGCATTGCAATTTTATATTCCAGGTAGTGCGGAATGTATGTCACAGAGGGTACCATTTTGGACCTTTTTATAACTTCGTTTCTTCAAAATCATTGCCTATCAGTTCGTATCACTTTCAAGCCTAGACGTGAGTTCCATGTACATAGATTTTTGTCCAGACAAGGATGTTGAAGATGGATGATACATAGATACATAGTATTCTTCGCAGGACTTATTTCAAAACGCTTTGTCTGTTTTCCGCTTTCTCAGGCGTATTATTGCTTGCTCTCATAACCGATTTTATATTATAAACTATAAAGAAATTAATGGTTAATGAAAATAATAAAATTAATAAACTGAGCGCTTATCTGCCGTCATTATTTGTGAGTTGTAATCGATCTATTGAATGCGGTTCCCATTTCCTTTTCAAGAAAACATGTGAATAAAATGTGTTTCGGAAGCTAATACAATGAACTTTCAACACTTTGGAGCGCGATAATAAATACAAAGATTATTTTTGAAGTACTTAAACGCAACACAAGTTGTAGTATGACACATATGTTCACTCTACATATTTAGAAAGAAATCAGTGATTATAATTGAATGTAGTGAATTACTTTTTAAGATAAACGATAAACTGATCGCAGTATTTCTTTTCACATTTCCCCACAACACACAATTACATATCATGGTAAATATAACAAATTTTTAATATATTTGTAGAAATAAATTGAACTGCGTTTTCACGATCAGTAGTGATTGTATTGTTCCGACGTGTGTAAACTTCCTTCATTGTATTAGTTTTAGAGAACGTCATGAAACAATGTTTTGGGGGTTTTCTATTTTCCATATAGTGAAAATACGTAGAGTTCTGAAAACTTTTCTACAGCCACATCCCACACATATCTAATTTTTGGAGTCCATCCTTGCTGCTCGAAATTATAGGACATGTTCCAACTTCGTAGCCATTTTTCGATCATATTGATTCTTATAGCTTTGATGTTTTCTGCGTAACTTCATTCAGTTGCCGATCTTTAAATAATGTTAGGCACTTTTTTAACATCTGTGTGTCGAGTAATAGCACTACAAGCAGGAAAAGGTTCAGGACGCCGCGCAGTCTCACTATACTCCAGTTTAAATACAGTGATACGCGCTGGACGGAGGCAAGGCTACGCCCTGGACGTAGAGAGGGACACTGACATCCAATCGACAGATTCGTTACGACTTAAATTGTTGGTATTAGAGCTCCCAATTGGATGGCAGTGTCTCCCTCTATTTCCAACTCGTCGCCTTGAAGTACCACTACGTTTAAATCGGAAGTTAGTTGTTATTTGTGCAAGCAGATTTGTTTTATTTATTTTATCTCTGATTACCCGATCATCCTTTTCTATTCGTGCTCCTTCGAAAAAAAATCATTAAGCAGTAATCTTCATTCCTCTCAGAAATGGTTAATCTGTTTACTACTGTTTTAGTAGTAGTGAATATTCTTACTACGTTTATTAATTAACATTTGAAGGTATTTTTTGATTATATTGCTATGTAGTTTACTCAACGACTGAATTCTATATATTACTTTTAAATACCTTTTTGTTACAATCTTCATCAATCAGCGAATTTTTAATTATACATTGTAAATTCACCAATTTATTTTCACAATATTGAATACTTTGGAAACCAGTGAGCAGCAGGGTACATAGATCTCTTGCTCGAGATAAAAATTGTATCAAACAACGTCGCTTACCTACTGAATATTCAAACAGCGATTCGATTGTTTATCGTCAATTACGATTTCTAAAAGAACTGCGCGGTCGTATGCCGCACAGCTGCTGTCCACACGCGACGCTAGCGCTTCGCACGGCTGAGTTAGCAAGCAGGTCTCGATCGTCTGCCCGCCACGCCTGGTGAACAATACGCAAATAATTGCATAGGACGCGTGATTTATGCCTTTTGCATTGATTTAAAATCGGATATGTGTTTATGAATAAAATTGTTCGTGATTTACAAACTTTGTAACGTAGGGAGATTAAACGCGACATCACTCCGGATGTATATCAATCAATAGAATTAATACGACAGCGCCGCTGAGTAATGCGTGGAATATTATCTGTTATTTATTGTTCTAAAACAAAACAGTGTGTATTAAAAGACAATAAGCTTCACGGTCGTACTTAACTATGTCCGAATTGATACTGCAAATGTTTATGTGTATCTCTAGATAAACTATTGGAAACCGATCATTAATAATGTTCTTCCCTGTCCCCGCCATTCAAAAGAGACTTGCTTGCTGCGTTAATTTATGCTGCAATGACATGGCAGAAACGACCACTTATAGGTTCCGGTGCCACGTTCGCCGTCAAATGGAGCCAGAATTCCGGAGCTGGGTCATTTGGCAGGTAAATTTCCTGGTTGCAGTAGTTAATCCAGAAGAGGAAAGAAATACGTTATGAAATGGCGTGTTCCAAACGAGCGCTCGAAAATTTGAATTGGGGCGTTTTGATTTACGAGTGTGTTTCGCGTATTCGTAGTAGGTTAAGGGATTTTTCGTCAGATACAGGAACTTCCAATCACGTTTAACGACAGAAAGCACGTGTTAGATTAATTGTCGTTTACGGGTGGATTTCTATATATTGGCATACCCGACATTTTACGTTGTTCGGCTTTCAGTATCTTTGCATAAAGAAACGATACGGAATTTTTTGAAGGACAATGAATTGATGCAGGGATGTGCAATTGATACCTTATGATAAAGCAGGTCGTGATAACACTTTGTACTAGCTAAATTCGTGCGAAAGTTGAACACTCGTTACATAACGTAGAGTCTTTACTGGGAATGAGAATTTTAATATTTTGAAGTTTCTATTAACACAGGCATTTAGATCCCGCTTTGCGATTAAATGGCAAAGAATATCCAAAGTTAGCGTAAATCACGTAGAATTAAAGATCTCCATGTCTGATGCTGCACACCATTCAGTAGGGGTATCCTGACGAATAATGAACCTCAAAACGCAACAGGGAGTCCATAACGGTCCCATTTTGTAGATTACGGTCTAAGTAATAGATGGACAGATTCTCAAACGAAACATTACTATCACAATGAGGGGTCTACATTTGTCTCAAAGTAGAAATTAACTCTCAAGAATATATTTTGTATTTTCTTTCTAGATGTAAATACATGGATAAGATAGAGGAGAATAAAATGTAGTATTTAGTGTTGCGTCTTTTTGGTGATGAATTTTATTTATTGAGGATTCGTTAAAACTAACAATTAGCAGATTGACTTCTTAAGACTAACAAGTTACGAAAGAAGTTATGAAAAATTGATGATTCAGTAAGCATTCATAATCATTGTGAACGATTGTAAAATTTTCCTTCTTTCGAGTCTCTATTTTGTGTGCTAGTTGACAACCTAAAAACAAATTGCAACATACTATTTTTCTTTTATATAGATGATTAATAATACTGGATACATTACATGAATAACGTTCTATAACAATCATTCTGTTTTCCGATATTCGTTAATACTAGTGGAAACCCGTTCAATTAAATCGCACGGGAAGACTAAAGCCGAATCCGTTTACTTCTCTTCATATTTACCTGATTAATCTATTCAAACTGGAAAAGGAATGCATTTTGTCGACAGTGCATCCTTTTCCTAGTCTGGCCTGGTGTGGCCTGCTGTGGCCTGCTCTGGCGTAGTCAGTTCAACCCCACGCTGCTCTGAACGACGTTCTCGCTCTCTACTGCTTCGCCTGGCCCCGATACTACCCGCCTTACCGCCAGGATGTTCGTGATGTCGACATTTCAGCAAAAACATTTTCCTCTTATTACTAATATTTTTCGTTTAGTAAACTAAATATGCTCATTAATTCCATGAAAAATAGTATATTATCTCTATGTTTATGGCATGCGTGCAATTAAAATCCCACCGTGCAATTAAAACTCCACGCCCACCAATCAGAATTCAGAAAAGAAGCCAAATCGTTTAATTAAGAAACTATAAGACAGACATAGCCAAGATATTTCCAGTCGGCCATGAAACATGAACGAAAATTCACATCACAGTTTGCATACCTTCAACAACTGTATATAAACAACGAATGAATAAAACTAAATTGGCGAAGTATACGCTAATCTAGCTAACTAATGGAACAATATACAATATTGAACATGTATAAATTGAATGTTGTACATGTAAAAAATTTGGCCTTAGGATTACGAATGTTCAAAATGTACACATCAGTTGTGTTTACCCGCTCTAAAACGTGCGCTATAGCAAATCTGTGTTACAAGTCACTAGTTGTTTTTACTTCCTAATACTTATCTCTACATGTATTCTCTGTCTTTACTTTTCGTGGGAAGTAATGTTTTCATGATTTTGTCAGTTTCTTCTAATATTTTATCAGCAACATATTCAGTACCTTCCATTTGTCATATTTTTTGCAAGAAAACATTGCAAGGCCTACTAAAATATCTTTTTCAGAAGCAATACGTCATCAAACGTATGCCTCTAATGGTAAATATGTGCTTGAATTTCTCAAAATGTAAATCATTCTTAAATGGAAACGAGAAAATATTGAACGTAACATATGTATAAAGGGGCATAATTGCACTCGTGGTAAATAAGAAAACTCGCTCCTATCATCGCTCGTTTCTTGAAAATACCACTCATGCAATTATGCCCCTCTTTATACACTCGTTTCTTTAATTACTATTATATGACACACAAAATTTAAAGTACACCGGCAGACATCGCTTTCACCTTTCAAAGCTTACTAGCTGCGGTTGACTGAGTAGTTCATCCGGAAAAGGGATATTTACATAAAACGTTATAGAAATAATGAGTAATGAAGACGATTATTCAATTTTTCTCCTCGGTAGCTAGTACAAGTGGAGAGAAACTCCAAGTGAGCAGTGGATTTGCCGGTCCCTCGCCCTCCGGGAGAGCGAACGGTGAGGGCACGGCACGACCGGCTGCGCGCTGCCGTCTCGGCTGCTGCAAGAACGCAGCTCGCGCTATTAATATTGAAGGATGGCCCGAAGGCGCTGAGCACAGCCGAGGGCGTGCTGTTTTCTCCCTACGATCCGCACGCCGCGCCGCGCCGCGCCGCGTCGCTCTCGCTCGGTTTTGCGGGCAGCGCTGGGCGAGATAGGGCGCTGCGAGGAAGGGTTGGGGAAGGGAGGGTCGAACGCCCTTTGGACGCCTTGCCTCCTCTCGCACTTCACAACCATTCTCCTTTCTTCCCTCTCCTTTTAATGCTATCCTTAATCGCCCTTCACCCCTCGAAAAACATTTCGTTTCATCACTTCTCTTCCCCTCTTCACTCGTAACAATTCTGAAATCCACTGTTCATCTATGTGTTCGTCATTTCCCGCTCTCGCTCTTTTTCTTGTCTCAAGAATTTTGCACCCTTCCCCTCAGACAACGCTCTCCTTTATTTTTCTAACTAATTATTTTTCCTCTCCCCCACCCGTTTCTTACCACCCCTACCTCTTTTCCTCTTGTCTTTGGCAGTGTCTCCCCTTCCGTTCCAGCTGCGCCGCTCGCTGGCCCTGCGGCCCCCGGCGCTGCGACTCCGCCACGGCGGCCACTCGCGCACGCGCTCGCTGCACGGAGCACGGAGACTCACGAGGCCGCAGCTTAGGGTGCGGGAGTGGATGTCGCCCACGCACGATCGCTCACCCACCCACACACCCGCCCGCCCGCCCATCCTCCCACCCTTACATCCGCCCACCCACCCACCCACATAATTACACGCCCTCCCGCCCACTCGCCCACACGCCCGTCTACCCACCCTCACTCGCCCACCCGCCCATCCACTCTCTCCGACGATCCACCCACTCACCCACTCGTCCGCCCGCCCGCCCGCCCGCAAATCGTTGCCAACGCATCTGCTCGCTTGCCAGTCTCTCATCTCGTCACGTTTTTGCCTGGTACTGGGAGATTTACTGGTCATGTCGATCTGCCTGCTACCTGGCGATAGACTTTTTGCTCCTCGAGCTAATTTGAACTTAAGTTCTTGACTCTCTGATGAGAGGGGGGATTATTTTCAGAAATAAATTGATTTTCTTTAAAACTTTATGAATAATCTTTTAATAATTGCAAAGGTTTTCTAATATTAATATTAACCCCGTTAATTTGTTGTTCACGTTAATTTGTAGAGTTAGTAAATTTTGTAAAATTGTTAAGTTATGTAATGTTAAATTAGTGTATTCTGCCACCAAGTCTTCAAACTTAATTGCAGAATTAGTAATAAATCTAAATCTAATCTAATATTTAGTGACTAACGTTTCATAAAAATAGTACTGAAATACTAGCTTATGATGAACGAATTTTGTTCAATACAACTAGACTTCCTGCTGAACTTGTATTACAGACAAGCGCCATGTAATTCTTATGGTATTCTGCGGATCTTCTAGACAATCTTGGGCAGATAAGAGAAACATATTTCATATGCCTGAAACTGCGGTGCCTGTCCTACTATCTGAATCTGCGGTGTACTAGTAATATTTATTTGATGGAAACATTTTCAAAATTTATGCAACATATAACTTTACAAGATGTTTTGTATTTGAAAGTGGAGATCGATATTTAAAACGTTTCAGGGCACACAAAGCTGGTTCGTTTTCTGTTCGTCAAGCAATTATAGGTTTATTTAGCAAGGACTGTCAACCACCACAAACAAGCCTAGTTAGACGCAAAAATCGGCGAAGGCAACTGGTAAGGAATACGTCCTTCTGAATTCCCCCACATGTGTATATCAGGAGCTTCCAACGTGACTGAGCTGCAATTGAATTCATTACTAAGCTTTCAATATTTTACTTTGCTGTTTGTATTCCTTCTGCGAATCATCCACTTGCCACAGCCTCCGCCGCTTTTCCTCACTAGTCATCGCTCCTTCTGCTGCCTCCGCCCTACCCGACTCAGCCAGTCTCCGCTCTCTCTTTCGCCTCAGACACTTCCCAGCCCCGTCTCTCTTGCCACTGCATCTCTTCTAACCCGGTTTCGTTTTTTCCCTCACCTCCGAGAATACCCCTTGCGCGTAACCTCCCTACCTCCGCCTTCGTCTACAACCCAACCTCGCTTCGTTCTTTTCCCTCTCCTGTGTTGCTGATTTCTTCTTCTCTCCTCGAAGGCCGGTCCCTTCTCTCCCGCTCTCCCCGCCGGTTCATCTCATTATCCTCCATGTTCACCTCAGCCTCTACTCGCACCCTTCTTGTGCTTCTTAAACTCTCGCATCCGATCTCACCCCCTTTACTGCTTCTTGCTCTCCTCTGCCTACGCTCCCGGCCCCGCCCCCACGCGGCCACACGGTCACGGAGAACTCGTTAACCTGCGCCCACGTGAGGCGGGGAGGGGCGAAGCGGGGCGAGGCGGGGGCGAGGCGAGGCGGGGCGAGGCGGGGCGGGCGAGGCGAGGCGAGGAGAGGCGGGGCGAGGTGGGGCAAGGCGAGGCGTGGCGTGGCGTGGCGTGGCGTGGCGGGGCGGGGCGGGGCGAGGCGAGGCGGGGCGAGGCGAGGCGGGGCGAGGCGGGGCGAGGCGGGGAGGGGCGGAGAGAGGCGAGGTGGGGCGAGGCGAGGCGGGGCGAGGCGGGTTGGGCGGGACGGGGCGGAGCCGGGCGCGGCGAGGCGTGATGGCGGGGGATGGAGGGGTGCGGCCGTCCATCGGGGCCGCTCGCGCTGCGTGCGCTGCCTACAACTTAATTCCGCCCTTCGGCGCCGCGCCTCAAAGTTTTATGGCGCCTCCTAAATAGGCAATTGATGGAAAGGCCTCGGCCGAGGGGGCTCGCCGCTCCGCTCGCCTCCCATGCTCGGCGCCGCTGGGAAGGTACTAAACGTTCGCTCGAGGCGCTGCCTCTTCCTAGGGCGCCCTCTGAGGTAGCTCAGAACCGGCGTTAGTGGCCTCAGCTGTCACTCCGATCGGGAGAAAACTACGGATCGATTTCCGGCAGTAGCGGATTTTGGACTCTACCTAGGTCAAATTCAGTGGCTGTCTGGAGGAGAATGCTATCGGTCGGCTGCTGTAACCGGTAGTTTTCCGATGACAAGCTATCAATTTGATCAACACCAGGCGAATGCCGGAAACAGTATCCTAACAAACGGGCTATGCACCGCTTGCAATATCCCTTCTTCTTCTTTGTCCTATTCCTCAATCCTCACAAATACAGACACACACACAAACACATACATACTTACGTTCCCTACACTACCACAAATTTCAAGAGAGCAGTCGGGTGCTTGGATCTTGTCCCGTCTGGGATAGTGCCCGCTGGAGGAAATACCTGGAGGGAGACATCCTATTTCGCGGCCCTCTAACCATCACGTGATCGCACGCCGTGTTCGCATTCGCTATTTGAACTTTGTTCGAGATCATTATAGGCAACGCTGTGAGGTCATTGGGCAGCATGTCTCTGTCTCTTCCTGGCCTCTACACAAGAGCATCTCATCGGGTTTTTTGATTACACCTTTGTCTATTTGTTCGTGATGGAAGCAAGTGTTGTTTGCACACGTGCTCATTGCCAAATTAAAATAGAGAGCTCAGAGGACTCTGCCTACTGATCGGGTCAACCTTCGTTTAGAGAAGGTGGCATTATCCTGTTTGAAAAGTGGGTGGGGGCGGCTGGTGTGCACATGCAAGCGGAACGGACCCGCAAAGGAACTCTCCTCGGCTCGAAAGAGATCAGGTGGGGTGAGGCTCCTAAGACCTTTCTTTTAGGTGACACGAAGCTTATCACTTATATGGAAACATCGGTCTGACAGGCACAAAGTGGAATTGGTTTATGCAACAATTGCCGATATGAGTGAGAGAGAGCCGTGACAGTCATAGTTGCTTTCCTCCCTGATCCTCGTCTATGACTCGGCGGAGTTTTGTTTAGTTCTGCTGAAGCGGCCGGCATTTGAGGGCAATTTTTGGATATCGTGGCGGTCTGTGAGACCGGCAGTTTCTCTTTCCGGTATGTTTCGTAGCGGTATGTGAGAATCGTTTGTTCCTCTTAGGATGTAAGTGGTCTGTGAGACGGGTGTTTCCATATACGCTCCTGGGGGGCTTTCTCCAAAATTTATTTACTTATTTTTACTTTCAAACAATTGTAACGGCCCGTCCAATTCGTTCGGACGATCCCACCTCAAGAAGAGAAAAATTTAGTACCCTACACAAGCTATGCTTCGTGTATGCAAATGTATTGAAGGGTCTAACAGAAATGTCACTTTAGACAATTCATTTAGTTCTGCAGAAGTTATTGATTGAACAGATGAAGAGAAAATTAACTTGTTGGACAGCAAAAAAGTACAAAACTGATTCCTAAGGAATTTCTTGCTTCCCCACAAAGACAATTTGATCAACTGCTCTTAGGATTTAGTGGTAATTTCAATGATTTACAACAATTAAACAGTTTTTTCAACAATATTACTGTTTTCAAAAATGTCAATTTTTTCAAATATTTCGATCTTTTTCAACAATTTCAATATTTTTCAATTATTTTCATGTTATTATCATATAAAGTATATTGTAGAATACTCTAAAGAAATATAAGAATTGAATTGAAGCAGGTCTATAACTTATTTTACCTTAACATAGCACATCCGACGCCCAATAACAAATGGCAAGTCTCTGAGACCGGTGTTTCTCTTTGCGTTATCAAAATCATGTTTCCATATATGTGTTAACTAATTTAGAGTGTGGAGGTGCTAGAGCGAGTGCAACTGCGCGGTGCAAACCTTTCACATTAGTGATGGTTTACAATATCGAAGATAAGTATTTTTACTTAATTAAACCTTTTCTCGAAAATTAAATATTTTCATAATGGAATCTTCTTCTTCTTTTAATGCCATACTACTGATTACTGCGTAGGCTAATATCTAGAAACCCTCTAGCGCGTTATTGTGAGAGTTACCCTGAGCAAGTGTACCTAGGGTAGTTGCCATTGATTTCCCTAGGGGCACTAGTGCGCCGATTTTGATGTTTGATTTGAATACAATATCCGCAATGTTATCCAGTAATTCAAAATAGAAACTCTGATTGGTGCTGAATTGCTAGAAGATTTAATTTTGCCCCAATCGGCCAAGTGCCTTTCTGGGATGTGTTTTACAAACTTCGCGTATGCATACTGTCGATTTTTGGCACCTCAAAAATCCCCCGACTTCGACCTGGTTTGAACCCGCGAACTTAGGATTAGTAGCCCGGCATGATAACTACTATTTTCTCAAAGCCGGTCATAATGGAATGTATAGTTCTTTGAAAATGTAATAGTTTTTCGCGTAATTCTGAGTGATCCTTACAAATAATTGGAGAAAGGTGGTGCTGTTTTAATACCACTGGTTTATTCTGCTAAAATTAATTTTAAATTCTGTATTAAATTATTTTCTCCTTTGTAAGGGGGCTCTTGGTGCTTATCACAAGTGAAAAACACCGTAACTACCTACAAACCGCACACTGAGAACGCACTGTCGATACCGCCAAGAACAGAGAATAAGTGGTACCAGTGGCGTACCGTTCGGGCCCGCAAGGCCCGTTATGTGGGCGGGCCCACGTAAAAGAGGGCCTAGTTTTGGGATCAAGATTTTGCGATTGTGAGAAATATTAATTACCTGATACTTTCTCTGATACTACTTTGCGATAGTTGTTACAGTAAAATATTAAAAACGGTATCTTCCAGAAGAACACTTTTTTCCCACTTTGGTAGGTTATGTAACCCTCTTTCTAAACCAATAAAAGTAAGCAATTCATTTGGAATTTTATAACAGTCTTAATTTCATAAAGTTAAAAAAACTAAAGGCAGATTTTTCCACCATTATTTAGTTAGTTATAGACTAATGAATTCGAATATGTTAAAGAATATTTGTATTGTTTAAGATACTAACACTACTTGTGTTTACAGTACACTATTATGAAGGGGTCCGGATAAAAGTTTTGCGGATGGGCTCGCACTCATTTCGTAACACGTCATGTGTGCTACCGACTGTTCCAATCCTTCGCAGAGACCTATGAATAGAAATTGAAGACCTTGGGGCAATGACATACTAGGCCACAAGTATGTAAGTTTTAGAAAAAGGAGACTAAAGGTTTAGACATTGCATTGTACATTACTCGAATAAACGAACATTAATTTATGAATTACTCTTGCCGTCTTGCGGTAAATCTTCAAAACAACAACCCAACATCTAGGCACATCTATGCGGCGTCGAAATACACAAATAACTCGGTTTCATCAGAGATGTGGCATAGCAAGTTATTACCCCAAGGTCTTCAATTCATGCGCAGAGAAAGCAGTGAGCGCGCCTTCTTGAGACTGAAAACGCGACATAGAAACAATAATCGATAACACTGGCCTGTGATTATTTCGTTGCCGCCGTCTTGTATTGCTTTTTAGGATGACTTTCTGCACCCTGCATCAGGATCGGACGTTATTTTTCCTACATCACGTCACGTTTACAAATAAATCTTAAATTATATTTTTATCACATTCATGCACTAATGCACTTCTTAAGTTGTAACAGGAGGAGTTGTTTTAATTAAAATTTCCAGATTAGTTTATTCATTAATGTCCTGCAGCAATCTGGAAACCTTGAATAATCCTGATATAGACTACAGACGGCACGACACAATGCAGCAAGTTTTGCCGACTAGCGACAATTTGTTGTGGTTTGTCCGCTGGTCTTAAGTTGTGTTTCTCCTGCTGGTGAAAAGAGACCTTTGTCTTCACAAGTGTTTTAAAAATGAGTAACATACGGTTTTTAAACACGATATTTCAATAGGAAAGATTATATTTTCATTGAAATTATATTAACATGCTAGGTCGTGGCTTCTAGAGCAGTCCAGAAACATTCTGCTATGTGTGTGGAAGTTTCGTGCCCGATAAGACAGCAGCGCAAAATAAAATTCATGAGAAAGCCCTACTACGCCTACTGGTATCAAACTGGGAAACCAAGAAAAGCCATGGGCACCATGCAGAGCTTGTAGAACGTGTGTAGAGTAGTTACGACAATGAATGAACGATGAGAGCACAGTGTTGACATTCGGAATTTCAATGGTGTGGTGAGAACCTATAGACCACAGTACTAACTGCTACTTCTGTTCTGTGAATGTGAAAGGATTTAACAGCAAGAACAAAAGTATTGTGTATTCAAAAAAATGAGATTTCTAGATTAAAGATATTGAAAAGGAACCTAAAATATTTGAGTAAAGGGCATTAAATGGTTTTATTCGAGATCTTGGCCTTACAAAGAAATCCGTCGAGACACTCGGGTCTACATTTCGCGAAATCAACATGTTGCCACCAGTAAAGACTTATTATTGGTACAGATATTGCGAACACGACTTTACACACTTCTCTTTTGAAGAGGGGATTTTGTTACTGTAACAACATCCCGGAGGCTATACTGGAACTGGAATTACCACTGAACGACCCTATACATCGGGGACTTTTTGTTTATGCGTCCAAGCGTACACTGTCAGAAATTTCTGCATTACTTTTAATGTAAAAGCCAGGCTATACTGTGAATAGAATAGGTCAAAGGGAAGACGTAAGGTATGAAGTAGTTTCATAGGTGAAAGTAAAAACACTGACTGGGTACAAAGCTTTAAGTGTATAGAATTGATTTAGGATGAGAAGTTAAAGTTTGAGTGTCATATTGTTGTGTTAGTTTTAAAAAATGCAAAAACATTGTAGTAGTGAGGAAATTAAAAACAATTAACAAAAAGGAAAGGAAATATTATTTAAAAATATAGTTATTTCTCATGTTAAGTATTATTTATAGTTTTATATTAGGCTCATAATTCTGGTATTGATAGAGTAGAGAAGGTTTAAATAGGAGATAGTGTGATATTAAATAAATGATTGGAAAATGTCAGGGTTGTGTGTTTGGAATTCAAGTATTTCAAAACTGGAAAAGGAAATTGATATTGATATTTTAACATGTATTTGATAAATTGATAATTATAGTTGTCAGATTATTTTAGAAAAATCCAGTAAATAATAAAGAGGTACATTATTGTGATACAAGACAGGCCAATAGATATCATCAAATTGGTTTTGCTGGAGGAAATAGGATTCTGAGTTCAGATTTATAACATATTACCTGATAAATTAAAACAAAATGTAATAAGGTGTAGGATGGAGGTAATAAACCGGACAGGGAGAAATGAAGGTGTTTAATAGAAATTAATTACGTCGGAATGAAATTTTCGTTTATATAACTTACTGAGTAAAAAAGCTTGTAGCTATTGACATATTAAATAAATAATAAAGTAATAATCCGGTTTTCTTCGGACGTTGTAATTTTGCAGAGATTGAAAATTTAAATGTTACGTATGTAAGTATGTACTCTGGCACAACAGCTCATTACGAGCCAAGGCCTACCAGCGATGTCCCGGTCTTGCGGCCATAGCGTTAATGGGTACGTGTGTCTAGCACAAACCTATCCCTACGCCGCATACTCGTCTTCTCAACCTGAGAAGTGAGCTTTTTCATTGTCACATAGCAACAGATTCTGGGACATTGTAAGGAAATCGTACAGTTAATTTTAACCCCGACCGGAAATCGAACTCGGGGTTGCGCAGTGGAAAACGCGCACGCTAATCCAACGAGCCATCGGGAGCCGCAAAATGTTTACGTATCTTTTGCTTTTGTTTCAGAAAAAGGTCGTAGTAATTGATCATTTCTCGCTTTCCACTCCCGCTTAGAGTTGTAAGTCGCCAGATCGTTGGCGGCGAGCGCGCGTCGGGCGGAGGCATGAAGGCGTGCGAATGCTGCGTGGCTTCGGCGCCTGCAGCCGCGTGATAGCTGGCAGGCGAGGTGTCGCGCGGTCTCGCGGGAGGGTGGCACGCAGCGTCCCAAGGGAGGCTGTGGCGGAACAGCGGAGAGGGGAGGGCGTTGGTGAAGGGTCGCTAGCGAAGTGGGACGGGTCGAGAGCGGGGGTGGAGACTGAATTGACAGGATGCCTGAGTGCTGAGCGGTTACGGATGTGGTGAGACGAAAGAGAGCCGAGACGCGGGCAAAGAGTCGATGACGCGAAAAGAGCGGTGACGCGAGCGAGTGGTGACGCGACGAGAGCGGTGACGCGAGCGAGCGGTGACGCGAGCGAGAGCGGTGACGCGATGAGAGCGATGACGCGAACGAGGGCGCGTAACACGAGCGATGACGCGTGCGAGAGCGGTGATGCGGAAGCGGTGACGCGAACGAGAGCGGTGACGCGAACGAGGGCGAACACGAGCGAGAGCGGTGACGCGAACGAGAGCGGTGACGAACGAGGGCGGTGACACGAGCGAGAACGGTGACGCGAGCGAGAGCGGTGACGCGAACGAGGGTCGCGTAACACGAGCGAGAGCGGTGACGCGAACGAGAGCGGTGACGCGAGCGAGAGCGGTGACGCGAGCGAGTAGCGATGACGCGAACGAGGGTGGTGACGCGAGCGATGACGCGAGCGAGAGCGGTGATGCGAGCGAAAGCGGTGACGCGAGCGAGAGCGGGTGACGTGGAACGAGGGGCGGTGACACGAGCGAGAGCGGTGACGCGAGTGAAAGACGAAAATATCATTGTCTCTGCCTCCTTTTCAAATTGATGAAGGCAAGACAATCTTCCCACCATGCAGATCATTTCAGAGCTCTAAAATAGACCAGCTAAATCAATATTTACTATTGAAAATACCAGATCATAAATCAGATTTATTTAACAACTCATTCTCTGCACGTACTTCTAAGGCTTGGAACGAGCTTATCACAAACGTCAAATTTTGCAAATTACTTAGTACTCTTAAGAAAATTGAAAGAGTTATCTCACTCGCAGACATAACAAATATCCATTTCCTTATTGACAATTACAAAGTGTGTTAGGAAGCTGGAACATTATCTTTATTTATTAAAATTAATACTCTTTGTTAATAGGATTTTTTTTTAAATTTCAAGTAGTGAAGTAGTATTTTATTTAATCTATATTAATTCATTAAATTTTTGAATATGTACACACTTTTAAATAGCATTTTCTATACCTTTCGGAATATAAAATTATTATGCTACTAACAACAATGTCTATAAACTATGTTTAAATTGAACTATTTTGTTTTTATGTAATGTTATTGTTCATAAGCCGCCATTCGCCATCCATAAGTCGCGGGAGTTTTGTCGTCTGGGATTTCCCTCAGTCGCTGAATAGCGATGAAAGGCAAAAGCCGGGATGGCATACGCCTTGTGCGATTGAGGGAAGCCTTATTCCGTTTTCATTCCCAGAAGTAAATTACTATCATTAGTTCATTAGTACATTAACATAAATGTAAATACGAATATAAATGTTATAATGAAACTATTTTTAAGATAAATGATAGTATATCATATCTAATATAATGTTAGTATATCAGTGTTATTATACTCATGTTATTATAGAGGTCAGTGTTCTGTGCACAGAATTAACGATAATAAAATAAGTACTTTATAAATATAAAATTAGTATGTTATCATTCTGAAATTAATATACTTATTAGTATATCATTGTTAGTATGTAGGTCAATATTCATAATGTTAAATTATCAGACGGAGGTGGTAAGACGGAAGAGCAGAACTTAAAGTCTGAGTCTCTCAATAAAGGCATAGTTGTTATTATTATTATTATTATTATTACTATTATTATTATTATTATCTAGTCTACTACTAAATATGATATGTGTCGGCTGAATATAAAATCTACTCCAGTTGCAACCAGCTACCTAAGGAGCAGATCTAGGGACTGTCGGTGCCTCTACAATACTTTGCGCAAAATGTGGACTGTTCCAAATAAAGCGATTTCTTGCACTTCCCAGTCTTCTGAATTACCTGGGAGTTTATACAAGTTATTATTCAGTTTAGACAAGTTTTAGACAAGTTCAGACAAGTTCAGTTCAGATTTTGCGGAACAAATCCCAGTAGCTCCAAATAACTATAGGGAAGACGTGTGCTTTTACGCCCTCATTCGGCTGATCTCGATTTCCAAACTCTTGTATTTAATAATGTTTCTCTTGCCTCCTTGGTAATAACGTTTTGATCGCAAAATACACCAACATTGGCAAGCAAGCATTATTATTATTATTATTATTATTATTATTATTATTATTATTGTTATGATGCAATATCCTGGTCTTATTTTCGGCGGCGGGAGCGTACAACTGATGTGGGTAGGAGCTGTAAGTCCATAGTAGAACGGGAATTAGGTGGTGGAAAGTCATGCGAAGTACTCTAGAAATCGTGGTCAATTAGTAGAATTGAGTATGGTGGTTAGTTGTGTGTATGTACGTACATATATTATATATATATATATATATATATATATATATATATATATAATATATATATGTAATATGAGTGTGTGGAGGGGGAGGATTGGATTCCTACTCTTCATTCTTATATTTTCAATTGTGTCTCATTGTTATATTCTCTGAAGTGTGTGATCGGAACTTTCTATCAACATTCAGAGGAAAGAAACTTTTTCCCAGAAAAAAAATAGGTACAGCTCGAATATCTCCATCAATGCGTGATTGTTTCTTATTAATTCTTCTGGTAATAAATTAATTTACAGGTTTTAAAAAAAGTTAATAAATATATTTTTGAAAAGGTATAGTACAGGATTTCATGGTCCAAATTTTATGTAATGGAAAACAGTTCGTTTCTCAATTACAACAGGAAACATACACGTACAAATTAGCGTCTAAAATGTTTCTTAGACATTTCTACTAACTTTTCTCAAGTTAATTAATAAAACAACACAATTCCTAAAAATATTGCTGTTTTTCCATTTCAAAAATTAACTTTTCCCTAATCAAGAACATTCACTCGCCTCTAATTAATATTATAAGATATATTGCATTAATATTAAAAGAGAAAAAAAGTTATAATATTCGACATTTTTCATTTACATTAAGAGTTTATATTTCTCCAGCTAGTGACCTCTTCAAACTCTCTTTGAGTTTGAGTAGCAATAAAACGTTTGGGAAGTAAATTCAATAAGAAAACAGAACTCTTTCTCTAAACTCAGGAAAGTGGTCTTTACATTGAATTTAGAATGCGACGTTCTTAGACTGAACATTTCATTGATCTTACAGCAACGAACAGCATTTCCTAGAACGCCCGACCTGTGCGTCCATTTCCATTTCACTTTCCCGGAGGGGTTCTTGGCGAGCCCTTTTGATAGAGAAAAGCCGCAGCGGTCCCTTCTCGGAAGAGCCCTTGACATCCAGGGTGCATCGAACGGACGCCTCCCACAAAGCCACGCAGTGGTCTCTGACAGGAACGGAGGAATCACTTTATCCCGATAATTGCGTAGAACGCGTAGCTCGAGCGAATTCAGCTGCTCCCTGGGAGAGAATTCTAGCGGCTCGTTGCGCTGATCAGTAGTTTTCCTTGGTTTCTCCGATGAACACCAGGGTGAGACGGAGCAGCATCCTAACAGGTGATCTCTGCGCAACGCACTATTATTCCTTATTCTTCCTTGTGCTATCTTTTCAGCGCAGCACACGCAACTACACCTACATGCAGTAAGAACCACACTAGCCGGGAGGCCAGTCTGGCGCTGAGAGCTTATTTCAGCTGGGGAGGTGCCCCACTGTCAGAGAGATACCTAGGAGGGAGGCCCTCTGCAAGACGACGTGTAGTTAGGCTCCGGATCCCATCATCCACCTTGGGAGGAGCACCGCCATCTCCCAGGATAAAACGTTTATTACACTAACAGTACTAATGACCATTGAGTACCCTCTGTCATCAAAATATCGGACTAGTGAACTGCTTTTATGATGAATTATAAGGCATGTAGTATAATGTATGATTGATTAGATTAAGCATTGACTGATAATGTTCAAAGTGAAAGTATGTTTGTTATGTTCAGGTGCGTATTTGTCAAGTATACTGACATCCACATTTTCAACAAATTGGCAATCGTCTACTAATGTAAGGTTAATTACTAATAATGATTTTTAGAAAACGTTTCAGTCGCTGGTCTTGAACCGCTGACACTAGGCATTGTCTCGACCCTTTACTTCTTCCTCGCTATCCACTTGCTTGCGTTCGCTACACAGCAGCGGTCTCATCGACATTTGGTTCGCAATCTGGGTGTTCTTTGTTTTGCTGTTTCGATAGTTGTGCGGTATCTACGTCATTTTAAACATTTTTGATTAGGCACCCATTGAATCGATAATCATATTTCACGAAATGTTCAATAAATACTTGATTTTAATATCTAGTAGTGAAACTCTACACTTTCTCCTTCTCCATTTCCAACTCCCCTTTCTCTATTTTCGTCTTCCCCATTCCAACCATCTCCATCTCCATATCGTCCTCCATTTCCAACTCCCATCTTCTCCTTCTCCATTTCCATCTCCTCCTTCTTCTCCATTTCCAACACCTTTAAGGCTAAATTTACCGACACTAGTTCAATTTGTCGCCACCACGTGGCAGCACCAAAAATATAAAAATTTACTTTACCTATAACGTCTGAACAAATGGTCTGATTTTCGGTCTGTAAACGGCATTTGACTCCTTTTTGTAATAGAATTTACGCTACGAAGCCCTTTTTCCAAAAAACTTGCAGAAACTAGTTTTCCTAAAATTTTTCTCTTACTTCCGGGAACAATTTAAAAAATGTAGGCTTATAGCGCGATGGCGACAAGCTTTCAGAATCCAAAGCCGTATCAAACATGCAAATCGGATAAATACGAGCGTCGTAAAGTCGAATTTCGAAAAACACCTCACCCCACTCCGCCTTCCACACCGCCACCGTCATCCGCCCAGGGGGGAAGGCCGCTTCCTCAACGCGCAGTCCACCGGCACTGCTAATCCCGGGGGCCTGCAGCGGACGGGCAGGCAAGGCAGGCACTCCGTTATGCTTTCGTCACTTCGCATCTCAATATATTTTTTCCCCGCAAATGAAACTAGAGCAAACGCAATTTGAGAAAATGGAGTTTAAGCATTTGTGCAAATTCGGAATTTTCATTTCGTTTTCGCAGAAAACATCTGTTGTCGAGGAATTTTTTAAGCCATAATGTAAAGCACATATACTTTGAAATGTAATAATGTGAACAAATGACCGTTAATGAAAATATTTACGAAGTAATAGGCTAGTCAAAAAATTACATTTTTGTAATTGTTGAAAAAACAAAAGAATAGAGCAATATGGCGTTTATGTCATCTCATAGAGTACGTTAGGCACTATCCTTTCCAAAAGAAAAAAAATTGGAGCAGTTTTTGAGAAAATCTTGTTTTTTGTATTTTTTTAAAAATTGCATATATTGCACGCAATATTGCGCGAAAACTAAAAGTTAAAAAAATGTACATGACCTTATTGAAAGAACTAAGACTGGAGAACAAATATCATTTTAAGGAAAAATCTTCAAATTTGCAGTTGTAGGAAGACGCCGAAAAAAAATCGGACTTTTGCAATTTTCCAAAAATTAGAGTCAATAATGAAAATGAGATCTATGCCACCTTTATAAGTATATTTTAGTTTATTCTTACAATTGATTTAAGGAAAATATTTGGAGTCATTTTTGATTGATTGGTAGTGACTTCGGGCACGTCAACTACTGAGATCTTTAGTACCGCAAGTGTAGGGCATGTTTATTTAATCGGGAGGTGGAGGTGATGTTCCCCGCTGGATGGTGAGATCCGGCGCTGACCTTCCGTCTACTAGCGGGGTTTTCCCCAACCAGGTATCTGCCACCAGCGAGGCACCACCCCAGCCGGAACAAGCTCTAAATCACTGACCGATCTACCTTTCGGCTTGCGGGGTTCTTTCCCAACCACGTATCTCCCACCAGCAACTCGGAATATTCCTGTAAAAAATAGCTTCAATTTTGGCATTTACAGTAACGCTTACACGCCATTTTCTTAACAGCGACTCCAAGTTTATTAATGAAAATTGCCATAAAGGAGGATGTTTTACTCTTCATTAATATTCTAAAAGTAATATTACGCATCTACTACTAGGAAACCGAATAATGAGAAAACTTTAAGAAATGTATTGTGGGTGGCAAAAAGCTGGGAAGAAGATGGGACAAGATGGTAAAGCACAGAACAAGGAAATTAGAATACTTTACTACGAGTAAGTCGGTGAAATTTTGTTGCACCACTTTTTCAAATTTGTCCGAGAGTACGGAAAACATTTTTTAAAACTTATCTTCAGCTACTTTACTTGGAAAAATGGTATTCACCAGTTGAATTCTATCAAGGAGACAAGCCGTTTTGAGATCAACTAGTGGTGCTACAGAATGGCACAGACTTTCCCGTATTAGTTCTCTATTTCCTTGGGTTGGGCATATTTGAGGTGGTAATGTGCACATTTGTAATGTGCATTTGGTAATGTGCATATTAGAGGTACAAAATTACATTTGTGAAACTTTTGAAAAAACAAAAAAATACACCAAAATAAACTTCAAGCCACATTAAAGAGTGCAATTTGCACTATACGTTCGAAAAGCACGAAGAAAAAATTTCGAGACATTTAAAAGAAAATGGTGTTTTGAGCGTTTTCTGAAAATGCCGAATTTTGAGCTAGTTTTTATAGAAAACGGTGAGTATTCGAGAAACTTTGTATGACATTATTTAAAACACATCTACTCATAAATGTAATAATGTAAACAAATCGCTGCCAATGTAAATATTACCTACGTGAGAGACAAGTTAAACAAATATTTTTGTAAATTTTGCAAATAAAAAAAAAGAATTAGAGCAATATGGCGTTTATGTAATATCATTGACTACAGTATGCACTATCCCTAACAAAAGTTCAAAGAAAAAATTTGGAGCAATTTTTGAGAAAATCTGTTTTTTTATAATTTTTTCAAATTGCACATGTTGCAAGCAATATTGTGCGAAAAATACTAAAATTTTCAAAAAAGTGTACATGATCGTAATGAAAGAACCCGCTTTGGAGAACAAATTTTATTTGAAGGAAAAATCTATCTGCAATTTTGTAGTTGTAGGAAAGAGGCCGAAAAAGTTAAAAATTTTAGAATTTTCGAAAATTCAGAGTTAACCGTGAAATTATGACCGATTCCACCTTATTAAGTGTGTTTTACTCTATTCTTACAAGAAATTTAAAGAAAAAGTTTGGAGCCGTTTTTGAGAAAATTTCGAAAATGTTCGGGGGGTTTCATGTAAAGTACCGCTAAGTTTTATAGATTCCTTTTCAAAATCTCAAAGCTTTGACTCAAGCCAGATCGACAGGGGCTTCTTCATTTTGAGAAAACACCAACAAAAACATACATATGGTTTAGGCGCTAGTAGTGTTCACAGACGGACGGACAGACAGACAAACGTTTTGCTTTCAATTGGTTTTTCCGTATCAAGGACCCACAAAAGAGGGATTCTGGCTACACCACGTGTTAGGGGATTTTTTCTTAATTTAGCAACTAGATTTATTTCCTTTTCGTTATCAGGGCCCTGCAATGAATTTTTTCTTCCGAAAATCCGCCGTTTTTACGCGCAGCATTAAATGACTTTCCCTATACTACGTAAACAATTCCGTATATACGTACGTATACGGGAAAGTAAAAATCGAGTCGTAGGATAAAAGAGCTCGTGCGTAATCTCTGCTCATTCTTTCGATAGTGGAATGATAACGGAAGATCTTAGACGTAACAGATATCTAAAATAATATGTGAGGAGATGGAACTAATTGTGTGAATATCACTAATATTCCATTTTCTTTTTTGAAATCGGTTCCAAACGGTAATCAATATTTTGAGTAATACTTCAAACAATTTTTTGATCATATTTGAAGGAAGACGGGAGTATGTGAACAAGATAGTGTTATACTACTATTCAAATTATCTGTGGTATACTACTATCAAAATGAAACAAGAACTAATTGCTATTAAATATGATATGAGACTTTTACCTCCGTTACAGCATCAGTAGTTTTCATTTATGGGGAAAAAATATATTGAGATGGAAATTTCGAAAGCATGACAGCCTGGCCTTGCCAGCCTCGCGCGCGGCAGCTGCGCGCAGGCAACCGAGACTGGCCTGCCCAGAGACTCCCTGTCGGTGGCCGCACAGGGAGCGCGTGGGCGCACGGGCGGATGGCGCGACGGCTTGGCGTGGAAGGGGGAGGGGTGTGAGGTGTTTTTCCAAATTTGACTTTACGACGCTCCTATTCATCCGATTTGCTTGATAGACACGGCGTTGGATTCTGGAAGCTTGTCGCCATCACGCTATAAGCCTCACATTTTTTTAAATTCTTCCCGGAAGTACGAGAAAAAATTTCGAAATAGAGTTTTCTGCAAGTTATTTTTGGAAAAAGGGCTTCGTAGCGTAAATTCTATTACAAAAGGAGTCAAATGCCGTTTACAGATCGAAAATCGTACTATTTATTCAGACGTTATCGGTAATGTAAATTCCTTCTGATAGTGCTGCGATCTATTGAATTTTCCTACAAGTATTTTTTCGGTACATTTAGGTCTTAAGTCCCCTTCTTCTCCGTCTCCATCTTATCCTTCTCCAATCTTCAGCTTATCCTCTGCATCTCCTCTTTTTTCCATTTCCTCCTTCTCCTCCATCTGTCTCTCCTCTATCTCTCTCTCCTCCATCTCTTTTTCCTTTATTTCTTTTCCTCTATCTCTCTGCTCTATTTCTCTCCTCCATCTTCATCTTCTCCTCCGTCTCCATCTCCTCCTCCATCCTTCTTTCACCCTTTTCTCCGCCATCCCGCGCCGTCTCACCCGCTCCCCGGATCTCACTGTCGGCCCCAGCCTCTCCCCTTTCTCGCTGTGGCACGACGGCGGCGTCGGCGGCGTCGGCGGCGTCGCGTCCCTGTCGTTATTCGGCGCTCCCCCGGGGCGTCTCCAGGTGGCAGGGCGTCGCGGGCGGGCAAATGAACGGCCGGGGAGGCAGGGTGGGAGGCCGCGGTCGTGGTCGGGCGCCGAGACGAGCTCTCCACGATCTGTTAACGAGCCAACGTGGAGGCGCGGAGGCGGAGGCGCCAAGGCAAAGGACTTGCGAAGGAATCAGCACGACTTCGGCGGCTTTGCACTCGATGGAATACCACCGTATGTGGTACGATTTTGGCGCACGGTGTATCACTGTCTATGAGGAAACGTTTATTATTGTCCTTAATTTCTATTTCCTACGCCCTTTATTGTTTCATGTTTCAACACTTTACTATTGAACATATCCGCTCCACAGTTGGATATTATTTTATTACTGGTGTTCACAACAACTTGTTTCCTTCACCTGAACTCGATGGTAGTTCTGCTACAGGTAACATAGTTTTAACTTTATTCATGGAAATAGACTTGTATCTAATCTTTATCTTAAATAAAATGATACAATGAAGAGAAAAAGAGGAATTTTTCGAAAAAAACTGGAATAGTGAGGTCCTAATACAGAAATCGTGGGTAAATCATGTTACAATATGTAGTCAATTACTTCCACTAACACGTTGTGCAGTCAGAACCCACAATTTGTGTGTCTTTGATACCTAAAATTGGTTTACAGCAAAACGTCCGTCCATCTGTTTGTCTTTGAGACGGGCAACATTGCCCGAGGAATATTGACTTTGTAAGAAATTCTACGAATAATTTAGGCGCTAGTGTTGTTCAGTTCTTATGATTTTGATAAAAGTCTTTAAATTTTAAGAGTACTATACGTGCATGAAGCTCTTGCGACATTTTCAGTGCTTTATATATAAAGATCTTGTAAAATAGAATGAAAATTATAAATATACACTTATAAAGATGTCATAGATGAGATTTTTACTGTAAACTATGCAATTTCAAAAATTAGGAATGCTTGAAATTTACTCCAAGTCACCCTACATCTACGATGTTGAAGATGATGGAGCTTTCTTCTTCAAATGAAATTTGTTCTTTCCAATCAGTTCTTTAATAAATAGCTTTTACATTTTTTGAAAATACCAGAAATTTTTGAGTAAAAGATAAGAAATATTTAAAAAATATTAAAACAAGTTTTCTTGGAAAACTCAAAATTGCGCATTTTCAGAAACCCACAACCGACGATTGTTCTAAAACAGCCACCCAAAATTTGCATGTAACAATAAATTAAACTCTTCTATGTTATTCTTCAAGTCGAACTTCCGTTGTATTACGGGAGTGAAAATTGAGAAAGGTGAAAAAAAATGTATTTTAGACGCTGATAAATAGCAGCTGCGATCAGGGCGAGGAAAACTCGAAAAGCTGGCTCCGACTAACCAGATTAGGAAAATGACTAGTACGAGGAACTCCGTGTCAATCTGAAGTACACCTTGTTTCATCCTGAAGGAATGGAATTGAGTGAGCAGTACATAAATAGATGAAAAAAAATCACTCATGGTTCCCGTGTTATGTCAAAAGTAGGGTGCGTCCCCATGAGTTTTGGGGTTTGCAGTGGAGTTAACAAAGTAGACAGATGACATCAATTAAGGGATAAATGCAAAGATGCTATAGAGATTTGGCGAATTGCAAAATCTGACGAGGCAAAGGTATTTGATTTTTTTGATCAAAATCAGTAAAAACTGTATGTGACGTATAGGGAAGGAGATTATCTGCGCACATTTTGTTTAGGTCCAGAAGGAAAAAGAGACGAGGTTAGCATGCTATAGAGATTTGCGATGCTATGCGATGCTATAGAGATTTGGCGAATTGCAAAATCTGACTAGGCAAAGGTATTTGATTTTTTTGATCAAAATCAGTAAAAACTGTATGTGACGTGTAGGGAAGGAGATTATCTGCGCACATTTTGTTGAGGTCCAGAAGGAAAAAGAGACGAGGTTAGCAACATTTGAAAAAGTAGCCACTTTCTTTCCCGAGTTATAGAAAACACAATTGTAACGGTAAACGAACTGGTGATTTGATTTTTGTGCATTTCTAACAAAATAGTAACTCACCCTCATCTCTACTATCACTACACGCAAAAGTAGTGCTCAACAGAATGTGCGCATAGTGAAGCTACTAGGTAAAAGCGGAGGCGTCCGTAGGCTGTAGCCACCACTCGGCGGCGGAGGGCGAGTGCGTATGTGCGTCAGAGAGCGTCGTCATGCGGGGGGCGGGGCGGGCACGTGGGCGGAGGCGCATTCGTGCGGGTGTCGCTGCCGCACGCAAACCAAGCCTATTAGCGCGGGCGGGCGGGGGCGCGTCGCCGCCGCCGCCGCCGGGCTTCGTGCCCTCGCGTCACCCCGCGCCCCACCCCGGGGTCGTGCTCCTCCCACTCCTCGCTGCCGACGGCGAGTGGCGACGCATCGTTAGGGCGCGCTGCCACGGACCCGGCGACGGCAACGGCGGTGGCGGAGGAAAGGGCTGGGACGGGTGGGTCGATTGGAAATAGCTGGGACGAGTGTTTTGGACGGTGGCGGTGAATATGTGATGAGTGTTTTGGCCGTGGAAATGGCTGGGACGAGTGTGTCGAGTGGTTGAGGTGGAAATGGCTAGGACGAGTGTGTCGAGTGGTGGCGGTGGAAATGGCTGGGACGAGTGTGCCGAGTGGTGACGGTGGAAATGGCTGGGACGAGTGTGTCGAGTGGTGGCGGTGGAAAAGGCTGGGACGAGTGTGTCGAGTGGTGGCGGTGAAAATGGCTGGGAAACGTGTACAGAAGAGTTAGAACTCGACCATACGTTTTACGTAGCATGGGCAGGAAAGAACATAATATTAAGGGAGAGTTGGGACATGTCCAAACTCTCCCTTAATTGACTGTCCTAACTCTCCCATGGTTGTAGTTATAAATAAATTGTCAAATTTTACGATATTTACACAAATTCAGTTGTTCATTTTTTAGGAAACTTAACCTCAATACTACCACTATTCAATGTTTATAATCAATAAAGACGTAAGAAATACTTTCTTACCGAACATAAAGGACAAGAAAAGTTACCGTGAACACCGAAAAAAGTAAACTCACCTGTTTGATTGTAAATCGAAGGAAAACAATCTACCATCCAGTACAATGCTTCCTCAATAGAAGCTCTTCAACATACAGGCACATTTTATTTATATGACCTACATAACAAAAATTTGCACTGTCCCAACTCTCCCACGGTAGCAACTCTATCTCACCTCTCCTAATGCTAAAGTTCGCACAATCGAACTTTGAACTTTTTTAATTTTTCGCCTTACTACGTACTTACATAGTAAAAAGACAGTATTACAATTCCTCGGCAAAAATTGGCTATTTTTCAACCAAAAAACTTAAACAGTCGGGCCCTGGCAACGAATGAATGGAAAAATCTTGCTCCAATATGTAGTGTAAATTACTTTCTCTCGCACGTTTAGTAGTGAGAATGCGAGAACGAAGACCGTTCATACGATTTTCTCCAAAGCTGTACTCCCCGATCGATCTAAATGTACTTACGGATCTGCAAGTTTAAAAGAACATATCGATTTTTGGATTACTTTACAAGAAGTCACAACATTTCAAAATTTTCTCAAAAAGGGCTTCCAATGTTTTGATTAATTTTTTTCCTTGGATAACGTAAATTACTCTTAAAAACGGTAGAGTTTTATTTTCGTTAATTGTGTTCGGAGTTCGAAAATTGCAAATGTTAGAAATAATGCCAGAAATCACTGCAATGTTTAGTTTATTTTCAATTGTGATTAGTGCAGGACCGTATTCAGTACGGGTAAACTTACGCAGTTTTAAGTCTACAGCTACTTAGAAAATGTGTGAAAGGGTCAACTTTTTTTATATGAACAGCAATATGATAAGAGAGCAGATAATCGTCAAAATCTATATTCTATCATCTTCCATATCCACATTCTTTATACAAACTTGCATACGTTCTGTTCATAATGTAGCGCATATCCTTGTTTTATTGTTAAAACATTAAAGATGTGAACCGTAGTCTTCATTTCTCTTCCTACATTGCCTCCAAATTTTAATCACACTAGAATCAACATTATTGCAATAAAATTGAGTCGCTGTGTTTCCTTATACTTTCAAGTTTGTAAGCAAGGAACACCATTATTTTCCCTTCCATATTTTACATTTTGCTACGATTTACATTTGATACGACGATTCTCTTCATTTTAGAAATCATTTACATCGATTTTTCTAATAATTCAGATGACTGAAATTCCATTCCAAATGTGGAACTACAGGAAACAAATCTCGTGTTCTTGAAAAGAACGTTGGTGTGCGCTGACCCACGATTGCCCATTTTATGTGCAAGCGGAACATGTAATTGAAACATATCTGTTCACGCAGCCGAGTCACGTGTGGCGCTAGTTGCAGGGGCTCGCCCGCGCCGCGCCGCTCGCGCCGCGCCGTGCCAAAACTACAGTCCTATTTGCAAGCCGTTCCCCGGAAACTCCGCGCGCCGCCACCGCGTGCGCCGCGCGTGCTAACGGCGCCCCCGCCCACGCCCCGCCCACGCCGCGACCTCTTGCCCTCGCGACACCACAACTGCCCGTTCGCTCGCTCTCCCGCCGCTCACCCGCTCCTGTCCGGTCTCGTCCGTTCTCGTTCGCTCTCACACGCTCTCTCTCGCTCTCGTTCGCTCTTGCTCGATCTCGCTGGCTCTTGCTTGCTCTCGCCTGCTCTCGCTTGCTGTCGCCCGCTCTCTCTTACTCTCTACCGCTCTCGGCCGCTCTCGTTCGCTCTCGCCCGCTCTCGTCCGTTCTCGCCCGCTCTCACTCGCTCACTCGCTCTCGTTCGTTCTCGCCCGTCTCACTCGCTCTCGCTCGCTCTCGCCCGCTCTCGCCCGCTTTCACCCGCTCTCGCCTACTCTCTCTTGCTCTCGCCCGCTCTCTTGCGTTTCTTGCCAGCTCTCGTTCACTCTTATTTCTTCAAGAAGAATCATTTAAAGGCTGGAAGGAAGAAAATGTTCTGTCATTAACATTCGACTTCGTGCGAAATCTATTAATACCCAATTTTTAAGAGTCGTTTACATACGACAACTGTGTGTGTTTCCTGTTTTCGCCAGATTCAGGAAGATTCAATAAGATTGCAGAGTATTGTCTTATTTGGGATATCAGTTTAATTCCATGTAACAGGGACTTCGAATTCATGAAACGGAGCCTAGAAAGACAAGACAGGAATATAATATTCTGGAAATAACAGAGCATAAGTGATAAACCTCGAAAACGATATAACCGAATAAGACGGTGAAAAGTGCCCCCAAACCAAATCAGTTATTGCGATGGTCGTATGAAAGTGAATAAAAAATGTCTTATATTCCCCAAAAAATGCCTCCTGGGGCAATGAGCTGCAAGGAGAGGGGGACATTGTTATCCAATTGGGAGCTCCAATACCAAAAGTTTAAGTCCTGACGAAGCTCGCAATTGGATGACCCTGTTCTCCTCTCTTTTCAGTTCCTGACGTTGAAGTGCAGCGACGTTTATGTGAACGTATAGCAGGCTCGTGGAGACAAAATGTGAGTATGCACGAGTGAGTGAATGTGTTGTAAATATACCTTAAGAATGAATGAGAGTGAGCATGATTTCAAAACACAAGAACAAGATGAACATTAGAGAGAACTTTTAAATTGAATTTAAAAAAGAAAGTTTATTAAACTAAGCACCGCCCAAAGCGGCATTGTAAATAGTTTTAATTTAGATTTAAGTTAGTGTATTTAAGATACGGCCTTCCCCCGCTGCACAAGCCAAACCGGCTGCAGCTAAATTGTATCCGTGCTTTAAATAAATTCCCGCCTCTCCAGGGTAACTGGAGGGGGGAAAACTAAAAAAAAATGAATGAATGAACAAATGAATGAATAAATGAATAGAATGAATGAATGAGTCAATCAATCGTGGGGACGCGCTTGTCTGGCTCGTCACCGCTGGCGCGAGTCGTAGGCTCGCTGCTGCTTGAGCGGTTCTGCAAGAGAGCGGGCAGCCCTCGCTTCGCGGCCGGCCATTTTAACCCTTTTTTAAAATTTTTATTTTATATAGGATTATTATACAAAGTTCAGTTTTTACAACTATCCATTTGCTTTGTTGACTTACATCTAATACTATAAACTAAATCTATTGAACACTACAATTGACGAGGGGGCTCACCGAGCACCTCTAAGAAGCATTAATACTAGCAAAAATGTTTAGGAATGAGTGGATAGGATATCTATTTTTTATTCTTGTCGGGGTTTCATTATATTTACCTATGCTGATGTGTCTATCTTGGTTGATGAGGGTTAGGTTGGAATAGAAGTTATTGGCAAGGAATGCTATGTGGTGTGTGATGGGATTAAGGTTAAATTCGTGGTGTAAATGCTTATTGGAAATAAACCAGGGGGCTTGAGTGATTTAATGTTATCGTACATTTAGCTCAGTTAAAAACGCTTCTCACAAGAAAGGATAGTTTAAATATTAATACACGATTTAAAATTAAGCTATTACAAAGATCCTTACATTTTCATTTCTAGTTCTTAAAATATTTTTAGGAATGCGTAGTATGAATATTTATTTCTGTTGTGAACAGGACGAATGACATTTCTACACAGATTGAACGCAAGAACCGTGGTAAAAAGTACCTGTGCAAATGAGAAGTAAAAGCGCTTTAATCCAGCCATCACGCTCGGCAAAGTGCCATCGTTTTGATTCACAGCTGGAAGACGCGGGCGCGGGCCGTGCAGCGCGATGATTAGCTTCCGTTTGATCGCGCGCCGGTCGCCGCCCCGCTTGGTTCCGGCCGCTTCCCAAAGGTCAACCGCGGGCGCGCTTCAATTCGATTCGACGCGAGCGAGTGGAAATGGGGCAGCAGCAATAGCAATATTTTGGGTGGCGGATCCTGTGGGCACTGATACGAAAGTCACGAGCCTCCTGAAATCTCGTTGAAACGAAATAATGAATGAAAAATATTTTTTTCTACTGCCGTTGTATCCCCGCTGGGGGGGGGGGCGATCGCGAGCACCTAGGTGTCTCCGGTCTCTGGTGGAGTATCGTCCACCCGTACCTCTAGTCTCGCGGCCCCACTCGGGACGTTAACCTAACGTGTAGGCAGTGAGCAGGCGATGCTAAGCTCCAGGTTGATGGTTCAACCCGGCAAGCCACCAGTTGGGCCCCTGGCGCTCATGACAGGATTGGGTGAAGGAGACCCTTCGGGGTGCTCTAGATCCCACAAATAGAAGTCCGGCGGTTAAACGACCATTCGCCAGGTTGCCTTGGTCACGGCCTCACCCAGGTCAGTAGCCTAACGTGTAGCAGTGGGGAGACGGGTTGGGGGCCCCAAGCCGCCTGGGCTTCGACCCGGGTGGCCCCCAAATGGGCACTTCGTCGTGGCAGTGGCCGGATACTCTGAGAAAAGAGGAGGGACTTGGCGTCCCAGCTCTTGTAAGTGGCGAGTTACCACACAGGTAATATTGATTCCTGCATTAGCCTGGATAGCTAGTAGCTCTGAGCTAGCTAGGCGGCCCCACCCAGGGCATTGAATAGGCAGGTTGCCGTGAGGGCAAACTGGGTACCGGCCGGATCCGGTTACCTGCCCGGCGACGTCCTTGCACGTAGTCGGGGGGTGAGGATAAAGACAAAAGAGCCCAAGATGCCCACCCCGGGGACTTGTCCCTCAGGTAGAACAAGGCACAGCGGAGGTGGTAGTCCCGCGAGACTAAACTCCCGTTGTATAATGCTGTCACTAGATGGCTGCAATCAGTGGAATAATAATAGACATTTAGATATAGTTTTCAATATGATACAGGTTCTTGACCAATCACAGAGACGCATACAAACAAAGTATTGGCACTTCATTAGTCATTGAGAATCGTGGCAGTAAATGTTTCGTTCGAATGTGTATATTAAAATTGCATTTAATATTATATTATGTTTCTCAGTGTTAATTTCTTTTATTACTAGTAATTTTTACGTGAAATATTTAAAATAAATTGGATCGTAATTTCACTTTGATCCTATTTGACAAGCGCAGTGGTAGTTATTGCAGAGAACAATTGAGTGACGTTAAGATCTGAACGCAAGTCATTCTGTGTTATTTGCTGCTGCCGTGTGGTTGTCCTCAAAAACCAGCCTATTCTTTAGTTTAAAATATTTAGTGAATGGTAGTTCTTTCTGATGGTGTTGTTTCCAGAAATAGGAGAAAATGCGAAAATGGTGACGTCGGAATATTATTGCCGCAACTTTTGTAGTCCCTCGCCGGCGCTCTGGTAAAACAAAGCCACCCGTGAGTGTAGGGAAGAGAGGTGTCCGCTAGGTGGCCTTGACTGAATCTTGCATGTCGACTGCCACGAAACCATTCAGTGGAGAACGTTCAACCTATAAATTTACCATAAGTCGTAGAGAAAGTACCGTATGAAACTCGATGTAATGGGTGTTAATACACTCGTGTGAAGTTTACGATACTCGCTGGTTCCTTGCTCGTATCGTAATATCACACTCGTGTATTAATACCCATAATTTGCACCATCGTTTCATAGTGTACTATTAATGCTGTGGCGGAAATAAGAATTTTTTTCACACAAAAACTCGTATTGTCGGCGCTTGATAACGAAAAAGTGGATAAATCTTGTTGCCTACATTCCTACTTCCTCTAGTCAGTATTCAGCAGTCTGTAATCAGAATCCGCGTTTTGTAGGACCTTGATACCGAAAAATTGGACGGCAAAACGTCTGTCCCTTTGCCTGTCTGTGGTCAAAGCTGGAGCGTTTGGACATTTTGTTTAAAATTAATATTTCCCAATTGATATGAACGAACTCAAGGCCTTGGGAGTTTGAAACGAATATTTTGATTATTGGAGATATTTTACAAGACGCCTCAACATTTTCATAATTTTCACAAAAAATGGCTAGAAATGTTTTGTTTAAACTTCGTCTTCGGATAGCGTAAAGTCGCATAAAAAGGCGCAGATATCATATTCGTTGAAATATGAATTTTTGAAAATTGCAATATTTTAAAATGTTTCTTCTTTATTGTACTACTACAGTATTGGAGATAGATTTGTTCCTCAATATATGTTGTCCAAAGATAGACCTTGAAATAAGATCATATAAAACTTTACGAACATTTCGCCTAATTTTCACGTAGTAGAGGCAACTTTAAAGAAATATTTTCTCAAACATAACTCCACTATTTGTCCTTATTTTTTTCGTATGTAAAAGGACAGCAATAAGAAAACTGGGGCCGATTCTATTTTCGGTTAATTATTTGCATTCGAAAACTGCAAGAATTAGCATTGGCATAGTGAGGACAGATATTTTTATTAAATAAAATTTTTCTAAAAAACTAAATTCTTAAAAAAGTCGTATATAAAAGAAACGAGTCGTCTTCGCTTAATTTCAGCTTGAAGTTAATGCAATTTACAAAAATATTCTTAAAAACGTCTCGAAATTTTAATTTTTTCTCATTGAATATAATTAAAGGCGCTTAAAAATACGCAGGTCTAATTTTCGTTAAATTCCCATTTTAAAATTTAGAAATAATAAAATAATGAGAGAACCCTTTTGAAGCACCTCTAATTGTATCAGTAGTCTAAAACTATTTTTTTCTTCAGTTGCCTTCAATTTAAATACTACCTGCAGCAAATATAATGGTTCTTCTCCACTTTATAGTTTAAGAATGTTTTAATCAGAAAAGAGAAGAGTAAAGGGGCGAGAGTTTACAGAAAAAAAGAGTACCTCTTTTTTTCGTAAAGACGAGGTAGCCTAAGGGCCAAATAATTTGCCACCATTACATGCATCATCATATGTTCTTCTCCCAATGAACTGAAAAAAACTCGGCCAGTACTTCCGTAAGCTGATGTCAGGCTGTTTCGCCCAGGTTGTGGCTCCCCAAAGAGAGAGAAATTGCCAACCTCAGCTCACACAACGCAAATACTATAAAGACAATACAGGACACTTCGCGATATATCGAGAAACATGCATCTGGTGGCAGAACCTGGTAATAACTCTTACCATAGACTAAGGATGTCTTTACTCTATGCTCTTACACCCTAACCTCAGTGCTCTGTTGGTGTTTGTTGTCTGCTTGATTTCTTTTCATTTGATTGTCTTTCTGGTCGATTTTTGGAAAACATATTTTACAATACTGTTCTTTCAATACTTTGTAACTTTATTCGTGAAAATAATGTTAATTATATGTTCATTAAACGTTCAATGTTCTCATGCCCATTATAATACATCGTACATTATAATTTTCCGTAATTTGAGCCCTTCAATATAATTAAATCACAGCGAGAGTAGGTAAAAATAAGTCTTATTTCGTTAGGTATATTAAAAAATATTTATTTCTTCCGTAAGAATCACATTGACATTTTTATTTGGCGCTACATTACCAGGTTCTGACACTAGGACCGCTAGTAAGAACTTGTTTCCATCGGTTGCGTGGAAGAACGGGGAACTGTCCTGTATTGTCTCTATAGTATTTGCACAACGTGCGCGCACTTTTGCTCACGTTCGGAGGTTGCCTGGAGGGCAGAACTGCGACGCACGCCAGCCCGATTCGGTGACGCGTCACTCGCTCTCGCAGCTCTTTGAAAGGCCTGCGAACCGTTTCATTTGGTCATTTTGTAGGCGATTGATGTTTCGGCGGTGACCGAGTAGAAAGTCACCTGATTTGCGAGGGCGTGTCAGGCACAGAACAGAGCAATTGCGCCGACATCCCATGCAGACATTGATTTCGATTCTCCGCACTAGTAACACTGTTTTCGTACTTTCCCTGAGTCATAGAACGGGGGATACAATATACGAATGTAGGTTTATAGTTATTTATGCACGTAAACTGAAAGTGAGTCTTGGCCTAAGAATGAAATATTGCTGGAGATAATAGGGGGCGCGTCCTGCATTTTGAAATGAGTAGGACGACGAGACTTTCATAAGGGTTTCGTGCATTATTTTCTAGTACGAGTTCTTAGACATTTACGAGTGAATACTTTCTGGATCATTCTCGGTACACGAAGTGGCAGCCATGTTGACCCAGAAGCTCCAGTGTATCATTTACTTGGCTTTTCCCCGTTGTTTTGTGTGACTGACTTATTTGCGGAACGTTGTAGAGTAAAGTACCTCTTTCTAATCAATAAACTCTACTAGTGCTGGAAGTACTGGAACTAGTGGCGGCACACAGACATCACCACCCAAGAACGCTAATCATAAGCTAGATTTTTATAAAATTATTAAGAGATTGTTTCAGCCCTGAAGACGGAGTAACTTTTTACGTCTTATTGCACGTTCTAACTTGCTAAGCTCCCCAGCATCCACCCTCCCCAGCGTTTCAGGTGTCAAAACGACCCTCTCAGGCAACCACTTGAGATCCTGCCCAACCCCGGCGCCGCGCCGGACATGAACGAATTTGTGTGTACACACTCGCCCTGACGCACCCTCTCCAGACCGACCGACCCTTAGCACCGAGCAATCGTTGTTTTGTTTCTTTTTTGCAAATAGAACATAGAATCAAAGAAAAACTTCTGATTACTTCACTAAAAAATGATTCTACGATTGTCAATTGTATAATTTGCGTGGCCGCCCTTGTGCCATTTTGTAACTTAGCATAAAGATACTTGTAAACGGTAATTCAAGTAACATTTTCTCGAGAACACTCTTTCTAAATTTATTATAAATTTTCTTTAGTAAGACTATTAACTTTGTGTTTTTTTTGTTGTTCAATGTGTGTGTGTGTGTGTGTATGTGTATTCGTTCGTTGGTAATGCACTTCCATCGCAGCACCATGACAGGTGTCACAATCTCCCTGAGTTGCCCGGCCTCCCGTGCTATGGAAATAACAAGGAGGCGACGTAGTATCAAAGCAGGAATGCTGATAAAGAATACTCCAAAAAGTGTTTCATCACTCGTTTCTTTTTTGTCTGTGATTTGTAAATTGGGGGCTGAGATATTATACTTTTTCAATATAAATGAAATATCAATGTTACATATTTATGAAGTTGGATTGCAGTAACTGACATTTTTCTTTTTTATTTGGACGATATTCTTGCAGTAGATGAGTGTTAGAACGTGCAAAAAATCTGTCAACAATATAATACGCTTTTGGTAAGGTATTTCTTGAAACTGTCACATTGAGGTTTTATGCATTTTTTCTTTGCTGACTGAATGTAAACTTTCAACTTCGAGTCCAGGAGTTCGTATGGAAAGATTTCCACATACTCTTAATGGATATAAAGAGTGTGTATCCAAAATATTGATATCGCGATACTAAAATTTATTGTATTACATATTATTAATTAATTTGTAATTTTTTGTAATTGTACTTATGCCGAAGTACAAAGAAGAAATTCCATAAACCTTCCTTTATCCGAAGGTACTTAAATAATGAACTAGTGGTGCTAAAGAATGGCACAGACTTTCTTGTCTAATTCTTTTAGACTGGGATAGTTTTTTGCTGCCATATCCTCTTTTCACCGTTACCTATCGGCGCCTAAATTATATTTTTCCAATTTCTCGCTTCCCTAATAATAGAATTGAAATTACGACTTTAAAAATATTGTTGCAGAGAAACGCTGGTCCTGTAGGAAAATTAGAAGATAATTTTACTAAAGTTAACAAACAAACATTTAAAAGAAATTTCGTCTCGCGTAGCGACACGTGACCGTTCTACAGGGCGATTACCTTCGATCTCTTGGGTCATCGTGCAATAAATCTCATATGATACACTTGCATCTCTTGCCAGCAGTCTGTCCCAATGAAGGAAGGAAATGTAGGAAGCAGGATGAATTAATTAGAATTATACTTTTAGAATTACCCAGCACATACGATAAGCCATCTATTAATATCACAGATAAAATATTCATTACTATTGGTTTTGATTGTTTGTAGTTTCTAACTGAACATAAAGAGTTATAAAGCAAAAAATAATTTACTTCGTGTTTAAACTTGTGTAGCAGTTTCAATTCTTTAATGCCACCTCGACAAGTGTCGTAAAATAATGGAAAAGTACATGGATGTTTCGTTTTTGTCAGTTGGTACTGACACCTGATGAATAAAATTACTGCTCCAATTAGTTATAATTATAAACGTCTATGTTAAATGAAAATATGTTCTCACCCTTCAGTGCGTAATTTGGCGTGAGAAATAATACGTATAAATATGAGAAAATGATATATATTTAATTGGAGAATGGGGAAAATTGTTTATTAATAAATTATCACGAAATATTGCATAAAGAAATAGGAACATTGTTGACAAGAAGAGATTAGCCATTTATTGATGGATTAGCAATAACATAGGGATTATAAACACGAGAAGGACTGTGGGACAAGAATAGAAAGAAGAGGCTTTTGTAAGAAGAACGGAGATAGAACATTTTTGGAATTTTTACAAAACTTCGTGGCAGGATCTTGTAGCTGTCGGATGGCGGACTGTGTAATTGGAAGTTATAGTTTCTCGAGATTGGCGCGTGTTAGGATCAAGGTGTACGAACAGTAATCGTCATCTTTAAGATTTAATTTGGAGATTGGAACTCGGTGCAAGAACTACATAGTTAAAATTCAGGAGTATCGGGATCGTAGGAAATAAACGTCGAGTTTATACTCTGAGTATCTTCTCATGAGCACGAGCATGAAAGGAAAGTAGATACTCCATCGGATGAGTACGTTCTTATTTTGGTAAGAATAAAATGTGTTGTAGAAGTAACGAGTACATACACCACAACCCTAGTTTGTTCTCATTTTCCTAGCATTTATTCCACAGCGTGACCTGATGTACGGACGTTCGGCAACGATTCGATCACTAGCTATCGATACTACTCGATAACATTTGAAAGTTTATTTTTGTTTTGAGAGTGTAGTTTGATACGTGATTCTTGTGTAATTATTCATTACCTTCGAATATATTTATTAACTTCATCAAGCACCTCATTTAAATACGGAAACAACTCGATGTGAAATTACCTTTACAAAAAGAAAAACAAAATAATTTAATAACACTGAACGAACTACAGACAAAACTAACAACAAAAAAAAAGTTCTGGATGACATTAGAATCCGAGAATTTTCATTTCTCCTAAGAACACCAAATCTATAATTTTCATCTTTTAGAAAATATTCTTTCATAAATTATTCTGTGGGAATTTAATCCAATTCGGAGCAATACTTAGCAATAAATACAAACGCTCCACAACCTCCTCTACACTTTTCGAAATAGTAATTTGTTGGATCCCCAATTCTACACTTACTCCTCTCTGAAGGCCAACAACACGAAGAATATTTTTCAATTTAATTTTGTTGTTAAGACTTTAGAGCTCATCCGAAATTCTCAGTTTTTCATTGCCGAAAATAAGATTATTTAATCGCTGTAAATTTTCTTGTGAAAATCTAAACATTTAAAATTCCTTTCGATGATACAGCGCCTATCCGCATATATTTTTTGTTTCTCATGTCCGTAAGAAACATAGTTCAAACATAGAACAAACTATAGTTCGAAGTGAACACCATCAACTACACCAACGTATGTTTCAGTCGAAACTCAAAACTGAGTCTACTACAGAGCTTGCTCAGAAAAATATAAGTACTTGCACAATGAGAACATACCACTGTTTATCAATTTCTAGTATATTCTCACTTTCGTCTAGGAACTTGAGTAAATTCTCTTAACAGTCTCAGATACGAGTACATACTCAAAACACGAGTATAAGCACAGAAAGTTTATTCATATACTTTGAAGTATTTACTTATAAAATGTAAGTAAGTAGTACGTACTCAGTCTTATTCATACCACCCTATGTCTCGCATGAGATGATGCGACGCTGTGGGGGTCGCCTGCTTGGGGACAATCTCCGCAAATCGACGTAAGTCGGCGCCGGACCTCGCCATCCAGCGGGGCAAGATCACTCCCCCGAAAAGAAACATTTACTACCCGGAATCACTAATCAATAAATCGACCAATCGAGCCGCAGAGATTGAGTAGAGAGCGCGCAGTGTAGGTGGTGGCTTGCGGAGCGCAAGTGCGCTGGGCGTAAATGTCAAGTGACTGCGGAGAGGGTAACAGCTCAGGGTCACGTTTCCTGTTTGGCCTCGCAGATCATGAGCTGCAAAACTCTCGTGATGTAGGAGTTCATCCCATCAAATGTCATTCCTGGAATTTCTGGTGTGAGGATTTGAGTGCAGATCGCCGTTCCTGGAGCTTTTTATGACGAGGAATATGTTTTACGATGTAGTTCCATCTGCTATGTTCTGTTGAAAGCTGGTTATCGAGGTGAGCAGAGAGAAAACTTAAACGTTTAGTATTTAACTTGTACTCGTGTATAAAACTATGGTGTTCCATTCTAAATTGATTGACTAGCTAAAGTAAAGAAGCGTTGTATTTATCGTAATTTATAGGGAAAGAAAAATAATACATTATATTTTTGTGAAATATCAGGTATTTTATTTACATCTCCACTACGTCCCGTCCCGCTTCGCTCCTCGCCCACGTCCCGCTACACGCTTCACTACCCCGCTCCTTCCCGCTTCACTCCCCCTTTCCTCCGAGCTTTATGTGCACAATTGCACCCTTTTCTTCCTTCTTCATTGTGCTCCACTACGCCCTTTCCTCCCCGCATCATTGTGCTTCGCTACGCCCTTTCCTCCCCGCTTCATTGTGCTCCGCTACGCCTTTCCTCCCTGCTTCATTGTGCTCTGCTACACCTTTTCCTCCTTGCTTCATTGTGCTCCACATTCCTCCCATTCCTCCCCGCATCAATGTGTTCTATTTCACCCTTTCTTCCTCGCTTCATTCTGCTCCGCTACACCCTTCGAATGGTTCTCGGCCCGCTTCTCTCTCCATCTCACTTCACCATCCTCCTCGTTTTGCTCTGTCTCTCTAATTTTCTCGCCGCTTCTCTTCGTCTCCCTCCGCTCTTCTGCATTTCTTCGTGGCCCCCTTCGTCTCTCCAAACGTGGCTCCACATGTCTCCACGGGTTACGACTGGCCAATTCTTCCTTGTTTCAGCAGATTTTTCTCGCTCCTGACCGCCCTGCAAAGCACTCACTTTTGCTACATCCATTTTCGATTCGCTTTATGTCGCCCTGCACCTATTTGCTTCTCCTTTGCCACCTAACTCATTTCCGCTCTAATTCTCTTTCAGGTTGTCTTCTTCCTGCTTCCTCCTTATTCCTTCTCGCTTTATCTCGTAGCACGCAAGACAGCTTCTCACTCTGCGGCTCTTTCTACTTTTCCACTTTGCCAGCTTCAATTTCCCCCGCTTCTATCTACGTCTTTTAGCGTTTGGTTTTCCCAAGTATGTTACGCTTTTGTTTACTACTCGTTTTCCTTACGTGCTACTCCGTATTAGTTTATTGACCTGATAACTACTTCTGCTGCGTCACACAATGCCGAACTACTTACACCTCGATTCTCTTCACTCCACTTTCCTCCTCCTTCCACCTTCCATTTGTTCCGCTTCTTCCCGCCCATCTCGGTTCCCTTCAGTCCGTTCCCCACCGCTGCTCCACACTCCTCTCTGATCCTCCTCGCATTTGTCCCACTTCGCCCCGCCCCCTCCCGCTGCACCTCCCCTTGCCCCGCGGGCGCCCCGCGGGCAGCGCTGATTCCCCGCCGAGCGTAAATCCCGCGCATCAAGGGCCTCCCGCCGCGAGGCGAGGAGGGGGGGGGGCGAGCGGCCGCGGTCGCGCCCGGGCAGCCACGCCCTCGCCCTCGCCCACGCACCCTCCCTGTGCCGCGCCGCGCCGGCGCGCTGGGAGCCGGCACCTGCGGCGGCAGAGGTCAGCGGCGGGCGCCGAGGGACGCATCGCACCTGCGCTAGGAATGCGACATTTGCTTTCACAGCTTTTGGGCCTCATGGTGGTAATGATTGTAAACATGATAGCGATGCTGATTATTGAGTAAGATTTTCGTGATTTACTGCCGCTTCAACTAGTTTGGACAATGGTTTCGTAAGTGTGGTGCATATTGTAGATGGGAAGATACGGAGAGGACCTAAACGGCGACTTGCAGAGTTTTTTTACTCTAGGTATCTCCTCAAGTGAGACACCGCTTTAGGCTAGAGGTCGAAGCTTCTGACTGCTCCACGGACATCTCTGGTGGTGTTTATGTGTGTGTTTATGTGTGTGTGTGTGTGTTGGTATGAAAAGGGAGAGGAGAGAGAAAGACGTGCTAGTGTCGAGAATATGCCTCCTTTGTCGTAATTGACCGTTGGTGAGGGAAATACTTACACTATTAAATGAACACACAGTTCTTGCATTATTTCTCGACTTGCTGGCATTTTATTAAATTACTACTGACGTTTAGGTCTCATTACTCCTTACTTAAAGCAGTACACGTAGCATGTGCTTTCATATGTTGAAATCTTTCATGTTGTTTTCATGTGCTCTTGAGTTGGTGCACTCATTGAAATTAGCCTTTTACCAGCAGCGCCCGGGCGTCGTTTTACAACATTGACATTTGGGTGTTAATTTTCTGGGCGGGCAGTGCGGCACACAAAGTATCGTTATTCACGTGCAGGAAAAACATGTGAAACGATGTGAGGGTGGAAAACCTGCGAGGGCGACATCATCGACAACGATGACTCCTGTCTGGGGAAGAATTTTAGCGGCCGACTGCTTTCACACACAAGGGCCACGCGCCGCGCATGATCTTCTTTTCTTTCTCTTTCTTGACCTTTCTACTCCTCTTCCTGATACACACTTACACTTACATGCACTGCAATACATGTGAGGAGTACCACCGGGAACATAGAAGCAGTAGCAAAGTTTCAGTGTTTCCATTAATCTCGTGGATAATATTTGGAATAAATTAATCAGTTCTTATATATTTGCACCAATGAATCAAAACCTGCATACTCATCTAAGAAACATATAGCAAAACGCTTGAAATGAAACCTCTAACTCAATAGTTCCGTCATCAGATTTCACGCGGTTTGGTGCTCCGGCGCCCACCAGCCAATCGGAATGGCTCGAGGCGAATGAATGTGCAGTGAACTTACACGTGTCCCAGGTGGGGCGGTGCTCCGTTGGGGAAGATATGTGGTGGGGGAAATGCCTTGCAAGCCGACATGTAGGTCTGATCTCACAATTAAGGGAAGACACGCGGACACCAGCAGGGATGAAACATTCACTTTAACGTAATGAATGACCGTAGCAGTTGACGTCGTGGAAATGGCCAACAATGGGCTACTTGGTTGTCCGGGAGTCGCCGCTCCTATGTAAAGGTAGCGACGTTTCAGCGACCTTCCTTTGGGCGAAATGCGTATTTCTCCGTGGGGAAGGCGCATTCCGCCCTGAGGAAGGCGCATTTCCCCACGAGGAGGGCACATTTTGCCCTGAAGAAGGCGGATTTCCCCAAGAGGAAGGCGCATTTCGCCCTATGAAAGGCGTATTTTGCCCTGAGGAAGATGCATTTCGCTCTAAGAAAAGTGCATTTTGCCCGGAGGAAAGTGCATTTCGCCCTGAGGAAGGTGCATTTCGCATTAAGGAAGGCGCATTTTGCCCTGAAGAAGGTCGTAGAATGGCGGCCGAAAAAATTGGCACCTGTGCCTGGGACATTGACGAATCATTCACACCTGTGCGGCGTCTCCCGGTCAGGCGAGTACCTACTGACTCGGAAGCCTGCGTTCTCAGCCTTCAACTGCACTGCCTGTCTGGCCACATTTTGCCACCCCCTATTCCAGGGCAGCGAGGGCGAACGCGTGGTCAGCAGATGGCCGAGAGGGAGGAGGGGGAGGGGAAGGGGCGGGGAGGCACCTGGTGCTGCGGGCGGATGATGGCGAAGTCTGGTCGCCGCCTCCGCGAGAGGGCGAAGCGAAGCGAGGCGAGGCGAGGCGAGGCGAGGCGAGGCGCAGGTGCGAGCGGGCGCAGCTGAATAATGCAGGCGCGGCGAAGTGCGCGCCGGAAGACGTGTGGCATCGCCGGATACAATCCGCGCCGCGCCGCGCCCCTCCGCGCCGCTCTCAATCCGGCGAGCGAGCGCTCTGCGGCGGCTCTTGCATTGGCCGGCTCTGCCGCCATGTGTGTGTGAGAGCGCGCGTTAGAGTGAAAGAGAGCGCGTTTGAACTGAAGGGCGATCCGCGGTGTAGGTAGTGGTTGCACCGCTCGCCGGGCGCCGCTTGGACCTGAGTTCAGTCCCTGGTCGATCAATGTGAAATTTGTTGCGGACAAACGATTTGCAACACGATTCCTCAGGGTTCTCCGGTTTCTGGTGCTTCGCATTCCGTCTCTGCTTTGCCGTTTATGTATCTTAATAGTCACCTCTCCTTCTGTTTGATATATGGCCGAATGATCTGAGCAGTTCTATTACAATAACACATATGTCGATGCATTGTGTCCTAGCCATCTACGCTCTCAGCGCAGTGCCTGGATAAAAGACGTGAAAGAGAACTGCCGGGAAATGAAAATTAGTCCACCCCAATAATGTAACAATCACGAGTTCATTACAATTCATCATTCGGCTAATATGTACGTTTTTTGGATTCAAATCCCCTTGATGTTTTCCTTCCTTTGTTCTTTCGTTCGTTTATTTCTTCATTGTTTCATTTCTTTACATTAAGCTCGTCATTTTATTGATTTTTACCATTATTCATTCCCAGCTCCTCCATTTCATACAAGTATTTCATACTCCAGATACTTTCTAAATTAATCATTTTTTACCTTATTCCTGTAATTTCTTATCTGCTTGAACCTATATGAGTTAACGTTTCCTTAGATACAAAGTTTACATCCTGAAAACAGAACTCCATTTGAGGTGAGCCAAGTATCAAGCCAGCCAGCTGGAAAGGGACTCAAAAGCTTTTGTTTAAGATGTAATGTTTGTTTTTCGGAGGAAGAAACTCTTGGGCGTGAGGATTGACGAGCGATGGACGTACGTTGCGTAGTAGAGAGTTTGAGTTATGAATTTCCCAAGAAGTTTACTTTTTTATGTAATATTCATGTTGGTGAATAATTAAGTAATCAAGGAACTATTTTCGGAATAATTAACTTTAAAGAGACAATGTTGAAAAGGGGAACCATTAGGAAGAATTCTTGTGATCAGATTGAATGTGGGTCCGTCAAGAGATCTGAAAGTTATTAAAGTAGGATGAACTTTTCATTTTTCTTTTTAAAGAAATTTAAAGAATTGGAGAAGAACAAATTTTGTTGCAATTCAGCAACATAAGATATGTGAAGGTAATATGCCCACGTTAAGAGCATCAATTTTCCCTGTTTGTATATTTCAACATTTTGCCAAATTAACAGAATTATGATAAAATTTAACTCTTTTGCTTCACGTTGAAATAGCTATATCACAAAAAAAGTGATTTAAGAATATTTTGTCCTTGTTTTACAAAAATATTGTAATGTTAAGCAATAAGTCCACACACAGGTCTTATGGCCATTGCTAGACTAACTGTTTTGTTGTAGCATGACCATGGAACTAGGTCTAGCTATACTAATATATAATATGAATTACCATTTTACAGTCTAATTTTACAAAAATACGGTCTGACATGATTTCAGTAATGTAAGGATTGCTGGGTTAATCGTAACACATTCAGTATTTTCTACGATGAGATCTTATTATAAAAAATTGAAAATACGAGTAATTGAAAACATACAAAAATTAAAAAAAAATAGATTTTTCAGTTTGACATTGCGGACAAATAAACGTTACTTTGTCTTTAAAAGTCCTTCACATTCTTCATGTACATATTTTCCACACATGCTGTGGGTTCTTCTTCATGTAGTGGGGTTTCTTCTTAGTCATGATTATCTTCATTCTTTTTCTTTGTCGGCTGATCCACTTTATTATTTTATCTGAGGGTTGATGGATTGTTGTGAATGTCGTCTCTCTCTGAATGTATGAGTTGAAAATAATTCATTTTTTAAAACAGTAGCGCGAGAGTTGATTGCTGGCTTTGTTTTCCATATTGGTTTGGTGCCAAACACCCTTTTCTTTGTAGAATTAATTTTGTAGAAAATAAAACGCAAAAACATTAGTGTATCATATGAGCTTTACATGTCCGTAAGTGCTGGTAATATCCCCATCACCCTTGGCCATATTGATAGCAAAACGTGTTGTAAAATCTCTCCGAAGTTGATAGAATATTGGGCAAATTAAACGGTATTAATCTTATTATATAGCTCATTAAATAGGGTAAACGTTGATGTATATTGTCAAAATACTAAATTTTTCTGTAATTGTAACTAATGATAGACTTACCTGTAAAGAAGTTATGAGGACAGAGCGCCGTCAGCACGTTCGTGACAATGGAGGCTCCAGAGTGCGCATGCGCGAGTCAACGAGCTTGGTAGGGGGTTAACGCACTTCTTAAGCTCTTCCAGACAGCATTCTAGGACTATCTGTAGAAAAGTATCGATATAAATATTTGTAAAAATTATGTTTAAATACAAAATTAGGCATAATCATCGTGAATATAATGTATCCCGACGATTCATATTATGCCGAAAAGTCAGTGTTGTAACTCTTGTCCAAAACGCTAATTTCCTTGTGTATTCGTAACGCAACTTGTGTATGGTTTAGGGTAGGGATCCCAGAATTAAGAAAACAAACACAGAGCACACTTCTCCCTGTAGCATGTCACACACAGTTTTTAACGTTTTTACGTAAAATAAAATAAAAAAATGAACTTAAAAATTAAATTCGCCACTTTTCACCACTGTTGAGATCCTCAAGAACTCACTTATTCTCCACTGTTTCCATGATATAAAAACAGAACTAATTGATTTGTCTTGTGAAGAGAAATCGCTTGAGTTATTGATAACTTCTTTAGGTGTCTTAAATCCTCCTCCAAAACGCGTTTTAATTGCTAAAATTCCGGCTTGAAACAACCCTTTCTTCGAATTATATTACGAATATTGTGGAAGGATTCGGAAAAGGTGCAGTTCTTCACCAGTACACTGAGACGTGTGGAATGACTTTCACTTGTCCGAAATTGTGTACCAGAGTACGTCTAATCATGAGGGACAGCTGTACACACAAATAAACTGATTTCTATATGTAGAGTTTTCCATTACTTTTCTCTTTGCTTTTTCTACATTTCCATTATAACCGGTGTGTTTTTATTGTCTTTCTACTGAGACTTTCCCTCGGTTTCACCCGTTATCTACGTCCGACGGCCTCCATTTCGTGCTGTACCCTCTCCCCCAGAGCTGTTACTGCCCATGCACTTCCGCCTTCCTCCACCCGCTCGCTTGTCGCCAACAACCAACGCGCGGGACGGCAAGACTTGCCCCGGCACTCAATCGTCCCGCCAGGCGCCTCTCCGCAGCGGAACCGTCCGCCGGCCAATTCCGACAATATCGTCCCTGCTTCATAAGTTATAAGTCTTTTAGTGATGCAGCCATTTAGCCCTCTTTTAAATTAATATAAATCTTGCTCCTAATACTGAAGAGGAAAAATAATGTTAAAGGGAGCTTATTTTGGCGCTTTTCCAAAAGCAATAACGGGGCTTTCCCTGCAAAATTGTGGGTCCTCCGAGCATCTGAACGCGTAGCTTGGCAGTTCTGTTCCAAAAGTCGTAGTGTAGAATGGCACATGCACATCAAATACCCCTGATTCTTGTTCTTAAAGAACATTCCATAATTAAAAAAATGTTTAAAGTCTTAAGAACTGAATCACGATGTACAATCATATTGCTCATTTTAAATTCATATTCACTGTATATGATATTGCTAATGTCATGCGAGAAGGGGAAGAGGCCGCCATCTATTTAATATTTACTACTGGCGTGTTACTTTATGGACGTTTTTGGAAACTGTGAACGTAAAATTGCAAAATGTTGATCTCTGTTGATAAACGAATAAAACCTAGAAACTATGACTTGAACTCAATAAAATACTTCACAAAATAAAAGCTTGAATATTAAAACTTCAAACAAATTCGTTTACGGTGTGAAATTAAAAAGATACTGGTATTTAATTTTCATGCAGATTTAGATAATCCATTTTAGATTATTAGTCACAGTTTGATTGAACTGAATAATCGGAAAATTATTTTTTTAAATAAAAATTAATTAAATGTGCGACAAAATCTGAGGAACGTATTGTAGTGAAAATGCTATTTCATGGGAGTTATACCTTCCTTTTTGGTTTTCTAGTAACCTTTCCCATCCTTCGCTCTGTAATCTAAATCGTATTGTAAAATATATATGATGAGACGTAAGTATTAGTGACAATGAGACGTAAGTATTAGTGAAATACAATTTAAGTGACTACACTTTAACTTATTTTAGTGTTATACAAGAGTAACAAAGTACCCGGCGTTGGCCGGGATTTCTGATATTCAATCCTTGTGAAAGAAGAAAATGATGAATTTTCCTTTTTTTGTTTAAGATTTTTTCTTGTAATATAATTGCTTCAATTTTAATAGAATTCTGTAATTTTATCTTATTTCATTTTAGAGTTCATTGGTATTAGAATTTTTAAAATGATTACTCATTGCTACTACCCTTTAACTAATCTATTAGATACCATTTCTGCTGCACCACTTCTGGGTTCTGGTGGAATGTATTAGGATTGTACTCTTTGCGAGAGGCAAAAAATAATGATCGTGGTGCATCTACCAACGAATTGTTTAAAACGTTTATTTTCCGCATTTGTGTTATATTAATATTTACCTTACTTTGGAAGGTCACTGCGACAATTCTGAAGAAGAGCCTGTGAATATTTCGTATTTATTCGTACACTACAAGTGATATCGATATCGGTACACGTCGTTGAATTCACTTTTATTAGTAGATTATTTTTATGATTATTGAGCAGTGTTTAAAATTATTGGCTTGTGTTGATTCAGTTGGTTCAATTATTAGTTACAATTTACTCTTGGGACACAAAAATTGAGTGTATTGTAATAGATGTTAGATGTTAGTATATATAATTGTGATGAGAGCTGGGAGGATGTAAATGGATATTATCTCAAGGACGTGAAAAAGGAGTCCTGTAACACATTCATTATCTTCTTTTTATAAAAAAGGTCAACAACAATAACAACCAAGTGGCTTGTAAGTGAATTAATGTTCCAAGCAAACCCCATTCCATAGTGTACTCACGTTACAGGCTATCACAAATATTCGGAAGACCGAGCGAAATGGCTCAGTGCTTAGCGCGCTGACTTCGCAAACGGGGGGGTTCGTGTTCGATCTCCGGGCCCGGCCATCCTGACCGGGGTTTTCGTGGTTTCTCTTGGTCATAAGGCAAATGCGGGGATGGTTCAAAAAGTCCACGATCACCACTCACCATCATCCTATCATCTAATTGATTAAAATATAATAATAATAATAATAATAATAATAATAATAATAATAATAATAATAATACAGCGGGGATAAAGTTGCTGGCGTCCGTGGTCTACCACACGAGCCCCCGGGTAACGCTAAATGAACAGCAGTGATTCGCCACCTACGCGCTTGACAATTGTGAACGTGCGGATCCCCACACGCTGAGGGTAAACGTGCGTGTCTGTACTGATCACCAAATGGCTCGCATTATGCGCGTCACCAAATGGCTCACACGCCAAGAGTAGGCGTTGTTTACTAACGACAACAACACAAATATTCGTAAGAGGGGAAGTGAAGGCGCCTCTCATTTATCTTCTTCATTACGCCCAACCGCATTCGTTCAGTGTGAATATTGGTGCTTGTTAAGGCAAAAGACTTATGACAAAAAAGAATAATCACTCAACTGATTCATTAACTGAATCATTTATGAAAATTATTAATATTCTTCATGTTATGAGAGCCGATGAATTAATTATCAGAGTTACAAGAGCCGTTTATTAACGCTTCATATTGTATAATATTAAATATTTATATTTGAGAGAGATTATTTCATTTTGCCTTTAGTACAAAACGCAAAGAATGATTGCATTGTATTAATTAATTCAATGTTAATTAGAATTAACACATTTCATGAAAAGTGATCCCAGGTGTCAACACTAACGCATTTTTTCTAATAAATTGTGTAGAAAGAAAGCAACGTTTACTTAATTATGCGCGTGTAAATGATGACTTACAACACTGATGTGATATTTCTCAAATACATATGGTTCACAATCTACAGAAATACAGAGCATACTTCAATAGAAAATCATAGGAAGCGAAACAGGCAGTTTGTGTGCATACGAAGACGTGCAAACAAAGTGCTGTGCTCTGTGCTGATTTGTAAATATGTAAATTGGAAAACCCTCTAAAGAAACAGATATACCTTTATAGAATACATGTAGAACGTAATGATATCCTTTGATATCTCTATTTTTCATAAAAAATATTAACCAGGCATTCGTTCTTCTCAATAAAACCACCATGGCAACCACCAAAAGACAATGTTATTAGGTGATTTGTCGTTAGCACAAAACAGCAAGAACGAATTGTTTAAAACACTATTTTATTATGACACAGAATTTAAATGAACTTTATTCACTCCGGTAATAATGTCACCTAAGCTTTCTTCCTTGCGGAGAAACCTTCAATTAAATTCTTCTTGTGGAAATAAATGATATAAACTTCGTTTCTACTTTTAAATTTGAAACAAAACGGATGGATACGAGTTGAATGTGTAATAACACAAATAATATTACTAAAAAAGAACTGTGGAGTAAAATACAAGCTATGAAAATAGTCACTTTTATTATGGAAGATGCATTACAATTATTCCTGGTTTTGATACAAAAAGATTACAATGAAAACACCCGTTCTCGAAATTCTCCTTGTACGTCTAGGAGCTGCCAGTTGGGAAACAACTGCGTTGGAGGACGGCGCTCATTCATGATGGCGATAATCGCCGCGCCCTTCTCTCCGACGCCCCCAATAAAACGCCCGCGCTGTCAAAGGCGACTCCGACGCGCTGTCACGAGAACACTTCACTCCGCCCCCTTCAACCTTCGACCCCGTCGCCACCGCCGCCACCTCCTTTGCCATCCCCCGTCGTCCCTGGCTACCCGCCGCCTCCACTACCCCTCTGCCGGCGCAACCATTGCCATCCTCACCACCTCCATCCCCATTCAGCAGGTTGCTCACACCACTTGCAGACACCGGAAAAGGTGGTTCAGTGCATCAACTAGTGCACTGAACGGGAGGTCCAATAGTCCGTTCACGACGGCCGCAGGATTTTCGACACTGACTTGTCAGCTAGCTCGAATTCAGTCGCTGTCTGGAGGAGAATTCTAGCGGCCGGCTGCTCTGATCGGTAGTTTTCCGTGGTTTCTCCGATCAACACCGGGCGAATGCCGGAGCAGTACCCTAACAAACGGGCCATGGACCGCGCGCGATCTTTCCTTCCTCTTCCTTGATCTCTCCTCACCCCTTACACACGCACACACTTACACTAACATGCACATTACCACACATGCCGGGGGCCGGCCGAGGGTTTAGAGTTTGTCCTGGCTTGAGCGGTGACTCGCTTGTGGGAGATGCCTGGTTGGGCAAACTCCGCTAGCCGACGGTAGGTCGACGCCGGTTCTCGCCATCCACCGGGGGAAGATCACCGCCACCTCGAGAGAAAAACCTGCACTACAGTTACGGGACTAAAGTATTTGACGCGTCCGACATCACAACCAACCAATCAATTAATCAAGCCACCTGCTGCCGGCGGCAGAGGCGAGGAGGTGACATTGACGGTGGAGGTGGTTGGGGGCGGCGCAGGGGAGGGGGGTGAAGGCGCCGGGGCCAGTGGGAGGGGTGGACGGGAGGCGCCGGCCGCAGGGGGCGCGAAGACAATGGCAGGCGGCGCAGCGCGGCGCGGCGGGCGGCGCCCGCGAGCGAGTTATGGCGCGAGGAAGAAGCCGTTAGCGCCGGTAATAGTGCCGTTGTTAGTCAGCTGTCTAACTCGCAGACAATGCGCTTGAATAATTCAGACGTGCGGCGGCGAGGACGGGTGAGGACGAGGCGGGTGAGGCGGGCGGGGCGCGAGGCGGCGTCGTTACTCATCTGCGCGGGCGATTGTCCCCGAGGTTCGACACGGCCCGTCCCCGGGACGGCGCTCCTGAGACGCGGCTGTGCGCTTAGCCCCAGCGCCCCTGCTGTGCTGAACGTCTTGTTCCTGTGCTGAACGTCTTGTGGCACGGACGACACCACGCGGGCGCACGTTCACGCACCCTTCAAAAACGGCCCTAGACGTGAGGCCTAAACCTATACATTTCCAGTTCCTTCCTGATTCTGGCCGCTGGGTAATGACACAGGGTGCGCGGGGTAAGAGGCGCGTACGAGGACATGCTACCTGGCGGTCCTCTTGACCAGAGGTGCACAAGCGTCCCATTTGAGCCCCTTCTTGGGGCGCCGAGAAGCCCGCGCCCTGCACCCTATGGCGCCCCACGTGAAGCAGGAAAGTTAGCATAATCCCCGACGGACGAACTGTCCCTTCACTTTACTGATCAAAATCGTCGACAAAATGCTAAGTTCGAGCACGAGTTTTTATTCACGGAGAGAAATGGAGCAACAACGTGTCTCGTACGTCAGAAGATGGTGTCGGAGAAAAAGTAACAGCAAAGAGTATAATAAACATTTAAAAAGTATGGTAAAGTATACTACAACCAAATATTTATGAACTAAATTTATGAAAAGTGTATTATTATTAACAAGGAGAAATGGTAAAATTTTCTGTTATTGTAATTTATATTACAAATATTTTCAAATACACTTGTAACAGTAAAGATTGACCGTAAAGTAGAGTTGTCGAGCAATTTATTCTGAAATAATAGTATACAAAACCTCCCCTCTCCAGAAAGTACAGTCGTTATTTAAAGTTTTAGTTCAACATATTTCAATACATTTCCGTCTTAAGACCCGAAGGACTTTCCTCCCACCGAGGGCTCGGGCAGCGGTCACTCGCCCCTAAAGTGGAAGTCTTTCGTTAGAAGGCGGTGGGGCGCGGAAGGGCTGCAATGGCCGTCGTGGGGCGCGTTGCTGGGGCCCTTGTGCAAGCCTGCTCTTGACTACTGACAGAAGAGGCGAGACGCGACACGTAAATATAGGGCACTGTGGAATACAGAGGGCGGTGATAACGAAAGGTTATGGAGGATTATTCCGCGCTCAACGCTCTACCAGGGACAAAAGAGACGCATTGCGTAAAGATTTAGTCGCCTTTTTTGAGTTGTTTGTGAAAACAGTCCATTCCAGGGGACCTCAACGGGGCCGGTATCGAATCCCTAGGGATCGATGATGATGGTTTAAAGGGGGTCAGTGATGATCAAATGTCGTAAGCCCAGAATGCAAAGGCGACTCACTCGTCTGTGCAATATAGATGAAGATTTCATTAATATAAAAATATTAATAAGTAATTATTACTTGTTTTTTTATATTTATTGTGTGCTTCTATTCAATGTTTCATCATTTTGTGTTATCATAGCAATGCAAGAGTTTTGAGAAATTGTTAAAGTTTTTTGTATTCTTTGACACTGCCGATTCACTGCTTCATTACAAAGGGGTTGTTTCTTCAGCATAAGCCATTGTCACGAGTTGTTTATGCATCAAGGGTGTTATGAAGGTTCTAATGATCGAGAAGCGACAAAAGTCCTTGGCTTATAGGCCTGACATCATAAGAACCAGTTTACGCTCGTGCTATATACAAAATTGTACTTTTTACGTCATTTTAAAGATTCATATTTATTAATTAGCTAGATGTTAACTAGACTCGGTTTGCCTCTTCATATTTCCCATTCATAATTTCCTCTCATCATTCCCTCCATAAGGGAACATGTAGCATCATTCAACTGTCTTCATATTCCCCTCGAAATCACGATCTTCTTGAAACTACGATCTTCCAACTAAGTTATGCAATGTATAGTGAGCTCCATATCGAAGGCAATAACATGCAATATCATATCATTAAAAAATAAATATTATTTTATTTTTTATTTTTTCATTCAGTGAATTGAAAATAGCGGAGATGTACGAGCATATCTCTACTACAACCACTCTAGTATAGATACTGGTTGTGTTCTTTACACAAAGAAACAGAAATTTTGCAGAGGAGAAATCACAAATAAAATACCCTCAAATACCAGAGCGGCCTTTCATGGACATTTTGAAATGCATATGGCGTTATCTGTCAAAGTATTCTTTCAGTGGCAGCCTCTTGGATTTTCCAAAAGGTGATGCTACTCTAAGGAAACTCATTTAAGGTAGATAAAAATGTATTTAACAAAAAGTTCCAGAAGAAATTTTGAGGTCTTGCAAATATGACAGAAAAACGTTTATGCAAGTACCACATGCTTACTGAAAAGCGTGATCACATTCACGAAAAGTATGAATGACTACGTGTATATGAGGGAAAAGGGTTACAGTATCAGCAGCGTATAAGTGACTGTGATAGTTCATTGTTGTTGCCTCACGTTACTACGCACGTGGCACCACCTACATCACATTAAAATAAAAATATCAAAATATTCACACTTACTGACGTCTCGATATCATCTTCCGTAACCTTCGCCAATGCCGAACCTTCTTACCTCCTGACTCACAATCTTTCTGTGAGTCAGATGAGCGGCAACGCTCAATCCTGGCTGTAAGGAAGTAAACAAATCCTCGCAAGTTGATTGCCTCAGAGCAGGTCACATCACGTACCGCAGCACGTGGCGAGAGAACTGTCAGTCGCTTACACGCTGCCGGTACTAGGCACAAAAATATCTTATTTTGTAACGCTGTTCAATTCTCATTCATTGCCTCGATACGATGCTCCTAATTTGGAATTAAAATAGTACGCTACCATTGGGAAGTGTGCTGAATCTATGTTAATTCCAGCGTGAGATCGGTGTGTCGTTATCACCCCATCTCCTTGTTTCTGTCTCTCCCTTCTCCGTTCCCGCCCCAGGAGCCCCAGCCGCAGTTAACTCCGCCGCGAGATCTTCGGGGCCATGGCGGCCGCCCCGCCCAATGCATTAGCGGAGCCCGCATCGCCCCGCCCCGCCCCGCCCCGCCCCGTCCAACCCCGCCTCGCCGTCAGCCACGAAAGCTCTGCAGGTATATTTCCTCGACAGCTGTCCACCTTCTGCAATCTTCCACCCATAGAACCCACCGGGTTTTGGCATTAGCTATAAAGCGAGGTTCAATTGAAACACTGAAGAATTCTCCAGACGGCTGCTCTGATCTGTAATTTTGCATGGTTTCTCCGATGACTACCAGGCGGATGCCAGAGCAGTGATGAAATAAACGGACCACGGATCGCATGCGAACTTTCCTCTCTTCCTTCCCGTATCCTCTATCCCTTACATACACATTTACATATTCTACACTATCACACATTTCGGGAGACCAGTCGGATTCTTAGAGCTTGTCCAATTGGCGGCGGTGGCCTGGACATTTCACCGACGCACAGGTCGGCGCCGGATCTCATCATTCAGAGGAGAAGGAGCGCCGACACTTCCTTGGATAAAACATTCACTACACTAATGCGACCAATGGACATAGCAATTAACGTACCGTGAAACATTTAATTAATCAATCTCTAGTCACTTTCGGGATGTTGGTTTCACCAAGTAGTTATGAAATAGCGCTATTTAGTTGCAGTAGGATAAAAAGGGTTTTTTGTATTTCTCACCATTCTGAGGATGAAAGGATGTGTCCTCATTGTCGGATTGTAATAGCCTGAAAGGCAGATTGTGATGTGACCGACGCGACGTAATGTGACGTGACCTGACGTGACGTGACGTGTCTACACGGCAAGAACAAAATCATATATAGCTATGAGCATCAACCTTACTCTTTATTGGTGAGTGGTTAAGGTTATCTGATTATACCAGGAGTTCATTTTTAAGTTGTCTGAGTGAGCAAAGGTGTTTGAAATGAGAGGGGTTATTGTGTGTACGTACACTTAAGGGGGTAAAATATTTTTGTTTCGAAATTGCAAGGAGAGGCCAACATGTATGTTTCTGTGTACGCCTTTGTTGCCCGACCCACTAATCGGCTGAGCGGATGCTCCGTTTGCCTCTTGACCGCGCTTTGGCCGCCCTGGGAGGGGGAGGGGCGCATGCAGTTTGAGACCGCGCGTAATGGGGCGCGTCGTGCGAGCAGCGCTGGGGATTTGTGGGTTGCGGCCGCCCCGCCTCTCATTCGCACCTCGACGCGAAGCGCGTGGGTGGCCCACCCCGACGCCCGCGCCCCCGCGACTTCCCTGCCCTCGCCGCTCGCGAGCTGCCCCTCCCCCTGCGATCCTGCTCCCGCCGTCGCTGCCCCTCCACTACCGCGGCTCCGACGTCACGCCGTAATCAATTACCCATCCCCATCATTGACTTCACGCACCCCCACCACCCCTCCCTCCGACGGTGTCAAGTTTTCTGCTAGTTAAGCCGTCCCCCTCTTGCCTGACATCTCTCACAGCCGTAATTGGTCTTCCGCTGTCCTCTACCTCCACCTTCTTCCTCTTCTTCTTCTTCTCCTCCTCCTGATTGTCCTTTTCCTCGTCCTCCTCCTCCACATTCATCTCCGTCTCCCCTTTATCTCCATCTCCCCTTCCGTCTCGTCCTGCATCTCCATCTCCCCCTCCATATCCATCTCCCCCTTCATCTCCATCTCCCCTCCATCTCCATTTCCCCCTCCATCTCCATCTCCCCTTCCGTTTCGCCCTGCATCTGCATCTCCCCCTCCATATCCATCTCCCCCTCCATATCCATCTCCCCCTCCATCTCCATCTCCCCTTCCGTCTCGCCCTGCATCTCCATCTCCCCCTCCATCTCCATCTCACCCTCCATCTCCATCTCTCCCTTCATCTCTATCTTCTCCTCCATCTCCTCCTCAGTCTCCACCTCCCCCTTCGTCTCACCCTCCGTCTCCATGTCCCCTTCCATCACCATATCCCCCTCCTCCCCAATCTCCATCAGGACCTCCATCTCCTCCTCGTCCGCTCTGCTCCCTTTACCTCTCATCGCTCACTGCTTGCCCGAAACCACCTTCAAGTCCCAATCGCTTCTGTACTCTATCAATGTCTTCGCTGTTCCCTCCTTGGCTTAATTCCATGGTCGGTTCACTTCCCACAGGGCCATTCTGCCTACTTCGCTGATGCCGCCGATGTCTGCTTGTCCCCACCGTGCCCATCCGATCATTTACTCTCCCGCCGCCTCTCAGTCCTCTCTGGCCTGTCTGCCCCCGTCGTCGCCTGCTGTGCCCCTTCAAGCCCAGTCAGATGATACAAAATAGTGTGAAATAAATCCCGGAGTTTTGAAATTTGGCGTGAGTGTTGATACACGACCGGCGCTTTGGAACTGCCGCGACAGCAGAAAGGCGGCTTTTCTTCAGAGTAAACCGCGAGCCATGAGTGCGGGAGGGCGCCACTGTCGTGTCCAGGGCCCTTCAACTCCCATATAACGTGGTGGAGACCATTACAGTGGCGCCCTCTCCAGCAGCACCTTCTTACAGGAACTAAAACACCAACTGCTGCCAACGATACTTCAAACGTGTGTGGCTGCTACGTAGGTTCGCATTACGCTCAAGCAGGCGCGTAATGCAACAAAAGATCTTCTTCAGCGGTTTCTTGTATGTATATATTTGTAAAAATTGAACATTTAGAAGAAACTTTTCGTATTTCTCACAATTTAGCCAATTTTTAGGTGCAGATGTTGGCGAGCCTGTACCCGGCGACACTAGAGCCTGCTATAGTAGCACCTTCGAGCTTTGTCCCCGGTTTTGATGGAGAGTTTCAGGGTCCTAGTCGTGTCCGCCACGCCCCAGTAGCTCCAGGAGCTGCTGCAGAGAGCTGGTTTGGCGCTGCGCTGCAGCCCCTCAGCGGCCGGCCAATGGGGACACGCCCTGCACGCCGGATGCACCGGCGGGTCTTTATGGATTCGTAGGATTCCACGGCCGGAGTCATTGTATCCTTGGCTGTCCGGGATGAGCCGCGTCTCAGTCGATGGAGCTGATGTTTCGAGCATCTTTTTGTGAACTTCTGCAGAGCTATGCAAGCTGTATAGTTTTTAAGAACTATACAAGCTGTACAGATCTCAAGGAGGCCACAACATAATGGCCGAAACGTCAGCTCTATCGACTGAGACACGGCTCATCCCGGACAGCCAAGAATTCATATCGAGTCTTTAATTTGTCCTCAGTGTTCGGGGTACTATACTCATTTCAGATTATTTTCTTTTGTGAACTGTATAATTGTAGCAACAGCGAAGTACTGCATTCCCGAAACCTTTGATAGCTCATATGGAAGATTGATCCAAGAGTTTTCAGGGTTTGTAGAAAGAGAACTTCTTGCAGAAACTAAATTTAATTAGCACATCATTCGGGTTCTTGCTTACAGGAGCATAGTACATAGAACACAGTAAACACACTTGGAGTGCACTACTAGCAAGGACTTTGTCTAAGCAGTCTGATACAGGCGCTTTACACACTTCAAATAATGGTAAATACCTTACACGTGCTAATCGGAAGCAGTCCTAGGTTGCGCAATTAAAGAAACAATTATTACGTGTGTAGTCTTTACACAAAGTGACAGATGCTTACCGCTTGCCTCCTGTCATGAAAACTGATTAAATGTCGTGCGAACTGGGAACAGCCCGAGTTTGCACAAAAAATATTTTATATGTGCTGTTACCGCACGGAGCCCGGCACGCCTGTCTCTCACGTTGCCTACAGCGGGACTGATGTTTCAAATCCGCGACGGAGTATCGTTAGGATCGCGAGCGCTCGTGCGCACAGGGGGAGGGGATGGCACTCAGATTTTGGGCTGGGAGATCGTGGATACTTTTATTTGGAAGAAAGAGAAAGCACTTATTCTGTCCTTGTTACTCTTCAGCGTGATGCAGCCACTACACTAACTAGTGGTGCTACAGAATGACACAAACTTTCCCGTATTAGTTTTCTATTTCCTTGGGTCTTCGCTGGCTATTCGGAATTGACACTCACTCTTTCTTGCCAGCTGCCATACGTGTATATTCCTCTATTCTTACAAGAAATTTAAAGAAAAAAATTGGAGCCGTTTTTGAGAAAAGTTTGAAAATGTTGGGGGGCTTCATGTAAAGTACATGATGGAATACAAAATGGATATTCCCCGGTCAATCGGATTCTAGTCGAAGATTTGAGATTTTGAAAAAGGTTCTGTAAAATTTGGGGGTACTTTACCTGAACCCCCCGGACATATTCAAACTTTTCTCAAAAACGGCTCCAAAATTTTATCTTTAAGTTTCTTTTGTGAATAGAGTAAAATACACTTATTAAGGTGGCATAGGTCCGATTTTCACGGATAACTCTGAATTTTCGAAAATTGTGAAAGTTTGAATTTTTTTCGGCATCTTTCTCCAACTACAAAATTGAAGATAGAGATTTTTCCTTCAAATAAATTTTTTCTTCAAAGTGAGTTCTTTCTTTAAGGGCATGTACATTATTTTGAAAATTTTAGTTGTTTTCGCACAATATTACGTGCAATATGTGCTATTTTTAAAAAAAATACAAAAACAAGATATTCTCAAAAACGGCTTCAAATTTTTTCTTTAAACTTTTCATAGGTATAGTGCCTATTGTATTTTATGAGATGACAAAATGCCATATTGATCTATACTTTTTTTTAATTGAAAAAATGTATTTTTTTACTTTTTTCTTGCGTTGTTAATATTTACATTAGCAGCGATTTTTTCACATTATTATATTAACAAGTACATGTGCTTTAAATACTGTCAATAAAAATTTTTCGAAAACACAACCGTTTTCTGTGAAAACTAGCTCAAAATTTGGCATTTTCGGTAACGCTCAAACGCCAATTTCTCATACGCGGCTACAAATTTTTCTTGCAACTTTTGTAACGGATAGCGCTAATTACACCTTTTAATATGACGTAAAGTTTATTTTGAGTTATTTTTTGTTTTTTCAAAAATTATATAAATGTAATTTTTTTGACAGATCTCTCACATCTGTAGTATGCACATTACCAGTAATTTGTAAATATCATTACATTTGTGAGTGTAAGTGCTTTAAATAATTTCAAATAAAGTATTTTGAAAACTCAAAAATTTTCTGTGAAAATGAGCTTGAAGTTTCGCATTTTTAGTAGTGCTAAAACGCAATTTTCTTTAAAACGGCACATAATTTTTAAAAGAAAATTGCCATTTAGTACTAGGTTTTTGTGTTCTTTAATATTCTAAAATGAATATTTCCGTTCTCCCAATAGCAAACTGAAAAATTAAGAAAATGACAAAAAAATGTACTTTTGGCGGTGATAGATGGCAGATGGCAAGAAAGAGTATGTGGCAATTCCAAATAGCTAGCTAAGACCCAAGGAAATAGAAAACTAATACGGGAAAGTCTGTGCCATTCTGTTGCACCACTAGTTTCGCGCTGCATTACACAACTTTCCCTATACTACGTATATCATTCCGTGTATACGTACGTATACAGGAAAGTAAAAAGGGTAAATCGATAAATCAGTCATCACTTCCCTTCCCATCTTCAGTATTGCAGTTTTGTTTCTTGGGGTACTGGACAGAATCCTCTAAAGAGACGTTTTGGTTGCCCGTTCATGTCTCTGCTCTCCCCATCCCACCCACCATGCGCAGCTCGAAAAGATGCTGATGTGTCAGCTGCGTACCTGCCCGCCATTTTCTTGAATGGGAAAAACACAGAAATAGGATAGCTGCAGCTTACGACCAGACGCTCACTCCGTCCCTGGACGTGACAGGCACGGTTGTTTTGAAAGGAGGAAAAGACACGCAGTTGCCAAATTACCAAAGCAAGAACAGATGCAGCTAGTCATGGGTTGCAATTTGAACTAAAGGCCCGGTATACTATAACCCAAGTTCGCGAGCAGCGTGAGTGTACATTTCGAGCTGTATCTAATTTGTAGTGAGTCAGAGCGGTGCGTTACGTCACAAACGAAAAAGAGCTCCTTTTTCAACGGACTTCCTACTGGTGATTAGACGACCCGGCAAGTTTTCCTGGATATCTGGCGCTGAGAACTCTGCAAGATTTACGGCTTGTTCATCTTAAATTACGGCAGGTCAGCATTCACTATTGTTGTTGGTTGAATTGCGCCCTAGCTTGGCCTGTTGTGAAATAAACATCATTTGAACGTCATAATTTAAGTAGACAGACACCTTCATTACACACATTTAGCAAAATAAATTTAGTACATAGTTACGCCACGTGAAAAGAAGACAAAAATCACAACTAAGGAAACACTATAGTGCCACCTAAAAGAAAAGACGAAGCATACAGGCGTCGGCCTCGTGGTCGAGATCGCTCTCTAGTGCCGTAATGATCTTGGACCGTGGGGTCGTGGGTTCGAGTCCCGCCTCGGGCATAGTTCGACCTTTCACCCCCTATCATCACCATATCATTTCATCCTCATACCATAACGTTACATCCAATAGTGGTAGCTAATTACCTAGTAGTTGATGCACCCTAAAATGACAAAAAAAAGCATACAGTCCACTGTGCCCTAATACTGAACATAATGTTAATCATCCCACTAGCACTGGGTGCATTGGGTTGCGCTGTGTAGCACTGGGCTGTGTAGCACTGGGTTGCGCTGAGACGTCCCGTAGTCCCTGTGGAGACTTGCAGAGCTGTCCGCATACTAATATGGCCGGTAGAACGAGCGCACGTAATGCAGTGGACTGCAGGAGACATCCGATAACATCATTATTATGTAGCTGCCTGTGGCAATGAACAAGTCGAACGTTAGAACAAAAGGGGCGTGTACATGAAGATCACGGTGCTCACAAGGCACGCACGATCAGCGAGATTTAATTGTTCTTCAGTGGAGAATTTTATAAGGTGTGACGAAAACTATCAACGCATTAGTGCTGTACATGAGTCTTGTAAATAGCACGCGAGTGCAAGTAAAAGTTAAGAGGCGGGGAAAGCTGTCAGAAAGCCGTGGCTAGAAAAAAATATTGTAGATTTTATATATCGATGTCACACAAAGGCTGGAAATATTCAGCGACATAGAAGTTGATAGTGCATTTCTATGCAGGAAAAAATTAGCTCATTAATACATAAATACAATATTATATAAATATAATATATAAATATTAATATTACTGCTGCTTTTTTACACTGGTAATATTCCCAAAGACATGGAAGCCACCTTATCATTACTTCGAACTTTTGATTCGGTTGCCAGAAGTATTATTTCGTTCCCACTTCATATTTGTTATGATTTTTGCATTTGTACAATTTCTGAATTTTGTTTCCGAAAACAATTAGACTTTTACAGCTGTAGTCACAAATAATCACTCATATTATGTTACGTCTACCGAACTGTTAATCGTTGCATCCTCGGGAAGTTGAGCTATTAGGGCTGCAATTTCAGAACTACTAAATCGTTTCTTCATTTCCGGAACTGTGAGTAATTGCTCTGAGGAAATTGGTTGTATCGTGGAATCGTATTTCTTGCGTAGGAGAAATAAGGAACTGCTGAACACGCGTTGGTCGCTTTCAGATTTATGTAACGATTATAAGACATAAACTGGAAGAACGTTCACATTAAATAGTCAAAAAGACTGTATTTTTTAGTGTGATTAGTCTACTGGGAGAAATTAATTTTTGATTAAAGCTTTTAGAAAACCGTTTACAAAATTGTATTGATTTTGTACACGATCCATTCATGTAATAATTTTGATTAATTTTTATTTAATTAAAATTTTCAATAATTAATAAAAAATTGTAAGACTAGTAAAATTAATAAATAAATTTAGTATGTGAATTCTTGCGGGTAAGTTGTTCAATTATTTTGTGTCAAAATTATTTAACGCTTCTAATGAAAGCGATATGGAAGCTGCTGCGTCTTTGATGGCGCCCATTAAGTTAAAGTTTATATTCGTGTAAGGTATAAAATTACTTATACACCCATTTCATTTGTATACACAGAAATATTTGTTAATCTTTTTGAGAAGAGAATGTATTGTTGTATCGGGCTTAACTTAGAGGATATTTTTCAGTTTTTTTACTTCATTGCACATAAAGAGGAACGTTTGTTTATTTTTCATACAAATCTAAAATTTTATTCCGATTTTCATGAAATTCGTAGACGGGTACTTCAAAACTAGAGAAGAGACAGTGTATTTATGAAATTTCGTACATTATCCCCATTTCTTTTTCCTACCCATTAAAATAAATGTAAGTCTGAACTGTTTAAGTTTTTTTGCCGTCGTCTCAAAAACGTTAAAGATTTCAACAAGGTGAGTTATATTTTTAAATTCCTCAATGTACTTAATTCTTTTTAATTCATTCACGCAAGCACGCCAGGCTGCCGCGGGGTGGGGCCTGGGATGCAAAGTTGAGCGGGTCTGGTCAGGGGGAGCAGGGCAGTTGGGATGGTAAGTTGGAACTGAGATAGGGCGTGGCCGAGAAGCGCTACTCCAGTACAAGATAGGGCGATCCAGATCAGTTGGGCTGGAGTACATTATGCATAAAATATTTTTCTTTTCCAGTATAATGAAGAATTGAGATTAATAAATGCCTTGACAATGCAGGACATTTCTAGTAATGGAAATCGTTCTAGCTCGTAGAGCTAGTATACATGTGTGGATAGCAGTGTAGATTTATGTATTATATCGGATAAATGATGATACCTCCTAGCTTGCTAACACCAAATAGACGCTTATTTCTGTCAATTTAATGGACAACATAATGTAAATTTGCTGGAGCCGGTGGAGCATGGACTTGGAGCAGTGTCCAAGAACAGAATTGAAGACTGCACGTTCTAATCCCCCGGAAGGAAAGATTGCTTCCACTGTGGTAGTGGCATGCCCTATTTTTCACATCACTACTTATGCTATCTCGCCTAATACAGCCATCCATCACTCATCACCTATGTCCCTTCATGATTACCTTTCCATCTTTCACTCATCAGAAGGCAAACCATCAATGTGATCACCATCCAGGAAAGACATTAGGGCATACGCGTCCTCGCTCGCCTGCTCTCAGAACCGAGAAAGGCGCTTATCGCACTCCAGGTGAATACTTCAAAATGCCACGAAGTTTCCCCAGAGTGGGGTATGCAATTCTACGAACACATGTGTACTGCGGATTGCAGTTTCAGGTAGATCGTGATCTGGTTGTGTTTCAACTGCTCTCAGAGCCATGAAACGAGCAGAGTAAAGTCTACAGAATGAATACGTATCTAAATATAGTGCTTATTTAATGTTGTAAGTGTATGAAATGAAGTCTAGCATGTTTCTTGTAAACTAAGTTTCTACCTACATGAAGCCAGCAATAACCCAAATATCGGAGGAAAACCCTCCACTGAGATGCCAGTGTGTATTATCAAGAGTAACAGCCAAGATCATTTGAATGAAAAACTCAATACACAATACATTTCTGTCATTTGCGATACAACTAGTTTAAATCAGCCGACTGAAAACAATAAAAAGAAATAATTTCTCTTTCATTATTTATTTAATACCCTCTTTCATAATTTAATTTTCTTGAGACGTTTTAAACGGCATATCTCGTATAATTTATATTACTCTGATTAAAGCTTCTGAAAATCATTAACATTACATTCACAAAGATCATTCTGATGTTATGTAAGATATACGAGTCTTTAATAAGATTTCGAACGATAGTCTAGTATTTTGGTCAAAATTACATTTTAAATATTCATAATGAATTGAATTTAAAACTCGGTCATGATATAGTATTAGCAACGATTGAAACGAAATTAGCGGTATCTCACATTCAATTTACCACCCGAACAAAAACGAGTGAAATCCCTCAACACCAATATGTTTAATTATAACTTTATAAACCTAAAACTAGGTCGCTTTGAAATACAAACTACAACTCTGCGTTTGATGTATAATGATTCATTCATTTGTCACAAATATTTGCTCTTGATTTTGAGCTCAGTTCAAACAACAACCGAGACGTAGCACGTAACAAACCAACGCTTCGGCACGGCCCAAATAATGACAAATGAAAGTGAAGCGGAGTTTTAAAATGAACGTGATTGCTAGCCGAAATCGATTAAACTCGTTTCAAACGACGCCCGCAATTTGAATGTAAAAGCTAACTCATTTTTCAATTCTATCCCTCCACCAGTTTGTACGAGCTATGTTCGCAAACTAAACTTTTTCAGTTTCTTTGAGGAGTGTTATCGACTACATAGATGATTGTTTGCTTTGAACTAAGTATTGGTTCCGTGAATTAGCCTATCAGATGTGAGCATCGTTCACAGACAGCGACAACAAAAAAGCGGCGGAAATTTCAGTGCAATTGGATATTGGAATAGAATTGTGAGTGGAAATAAATTCAAACATTCCATTGGCTCTATCTTTTTCATCTTATTCAAGAACGAACTCAATACTGAAAAAAAAACTAGTGCAAACTGATGGGCTCGCCATAATCAAGTGAACGCATCTGTACAGTTAGTTAAAAACAAGACGCAAGTATGAGAGAAAGTTATTGGAGCAGGAAGCCTTTCAACTTCTGATTATTGAGACAGGGTTGTCATTTAAAATTAAAATTAGAGTTCAAATTTAATTAAGAATGAGCATTAAGGTGCATATACAAAAAAAATTCTCTAAAATAGACGGGCAGATAAACAAATAAGAACATCGAGTCGTCATGGAAAGGAATTCTTCTCATCTTTTCAAACAGAAAAATTGAAAAAACACTGAAAAATTTGAACAAAAATTGAAAATTTTGTTAAAATGTAGCCATCACTAATCACCTTTGTGTGTCAACAACATAATCTTACCTCACAAGACATAATCTTAAATCACTGTTTAGTGATTTATGATTACATGATATGTAATTAATTTATCATTTTAAAAACTCTTGCAGCAAGAATTATGGGGCGTAAAATTCTGCTCGTGATAAGTTGCTGTTGGTGTTGGGGTGAAAATGTCTGGTTGCTACAGAGAAATTTAACAGAAATTCTACATTATTCATTACAGGTTTTCTAATAAAGTAAATAATAAATTAATGTAAAAATGTTTCGAAGAATCAAGCTTCTTCTTCGTATGTGTTGACTGACATTTCATGAGTTATATTAATCATTGTAGTAATGTTATATTTTGTATGCAACCTATAGCCTTGATACAAGAGAAAGAAATAAGTTCGGAAACGTTGGGAATCTAAGTTAATCTAGTTATTGACCAACTCTTCAAAAAAGTTCTGAAAAAAGTCGGAATTATCTAAAAAATGCAGTAGTAAATCGGACATTGAAATGATTAATAAATACATTAATAAAATTAAATCATTATATTAAATTTCACTCATCCTCTTTCTCATTCTCAATACGCACATACTCACTGCTTCCCGAATCGTAGGATCCAACAAAGTATACATTAATAATGTTTACTCAATTGTCACCACCTTGACACATTGGATTGACATCAACGTAGAATGTTCCACATACTTATTGTCTCGCATGGTGTGACCTCTTCACTGTGTAACAATATTAATTTAAATGATAATTCAAATTGTTTGAAGTGTTAGTAGCCTCAAAAACTATGAAAGAGAAACGTCACAGCCTCAAAATAGTTGTATCTCGGCCAAAAAATAGTATATAAAGTGTGTTTTGGTATTTTTTTTTAAAAGCCGAAATTCTTTCGAAAAATATGTCATTTTTGATCCAGAGACAAACACGTTTTTTAACAAGTCTAATGTGTGCAATATACAGTGTGAGTCACGTAACTTTAGCACCTCCTGTAACTTTTGAATTGTTGAAGTTATTGCAATGCAGTTTTCACAAAAGTGCATGAGGGAATGGGGCTAATTATTACGTGTATTCATTTCTGTTTTATCACTTGAATTATACGAGATTTTTTAGGTAACTTTGTTTTTTTCAAATAGAACTATACATATTTTTTCAGTCTATCATGACTATATATATTTTCCTAATTTTGTAGCACATAGAAATTTAATAATTTAGTCACATTTTGAAGGGTAATTTAATGAGAATGGATATCAGTATCAAGTTTTAATTTTTTCTTGGTGTCTCTTAAAGCATTCAAGTTTATTTATTGAATTTTTATATTTGCCAAAATAAGGGAGTTTCCTACCATTGCGATGAAATTTTTATTTGCGATAAATAACTGTGCTTCCCTGGTACCATCCCCGGCACCCCAAGGCTGGGCTTCCCACCCCCCACCCTCACCCCCGCCCCCGGCGCATCGGACCCGTGGCGCGGCCACGCGTCCGCGTTCGCGATTTATCCGGCCCCGCGCCCCGACACGCGCTCTGACAGTTCAGAAAAAACAAGCGAAGGCGGCGAGATGGCCGGCATTGTCGATCACGTGCCAAGCGCCGAGTTGATCCACTCTCGTTGGCGCCGCACACGCGAAGGTTTGACAACGCTGCAGTGTTTCTCCGACAAACACGCTACTCTACTTTATGGTGATTGGCTGGCATTTCAGTCCGCTACGTCACTTTCGCTTGTTTTTTAACCGTCAGCCTTTACCTGCAGGCGAATAGACTGTCGGCGGCGCGGGCTGTGCGGAGTAGTGATTGCGTGTATGGCGGCCGCGATCCCGACTGAAATAAACGCGCACGTCGAATGAATCGCGCGAGCCGTCAAATGCGCTTGCGCTCATCGCATAAAACCTTCGCAAAGTTCTCTTGTTCGAGTTGATGTCTTTTCAATTTACAATTCAAATCAGTATCAAGTTAGCATATATTCTCTAATCTGAAAAACGTAGGTTTCGAAATTAAAGAGAGAAAGGATATTCTCATCAGCGGTTTTGATATTGAATACGTGAAAATATATGATTAATGTTAATGTGGATATGAAGTAATTTTGTTATTTATATTTCGTTAATTTTGTTATTTCAATATTTTAGACAGACATTTACATTATTAACCAATTAATTAACTACTGTGTTAATATTTAAGTTGTTTAAATTGTTACATTTCAGTTCAAAATATAAGTTGCACATTTCATTGTGGATATGTGTTGGGAGTTTTATTCGTATTAATGAATGGTGAGTTTGCCCCCCCCCCCATTATACGATTTCATTTAACTTATTTTATCAGAAAATTTGTTTATTATTATTATCAATATTATTATTGTAATGTTAAAAATCGAGTATCTTACAGTATCTTTTTGTTATTTTAAGTGTAACTTTTATGTGTTACAGTTTATACCTGATGATAGGGCCACAGTGTGCCCCCATTATGTGATTGTTAACTTGGTAATATAATAAATTAATGTCTGTCTAAATATTGAGGTTAAAACAGGGAAAAATAGCACATATAACAGAGAAATACGCATACAAAATTTTTGTAATTACATAACATTGCCCCTCGTTAGAAGAAACATATAGGCATTGCCAAATTATTTAAAAACAAATTGTATTATTACCATTAGCACTATCTTTTATACTTAAATTTCCTACCTTTTATTTAAAAATATTTTCCCCTCTCTCTCTCATAATTTATATAATTTACTGTACTTTTCTCAAATAATTTAAAATGAAATTTGAAAATACGACTTGGATTTCCTTGAAAACCAAATTTTCATAGTTTGTTCTGAATATGCTACGCTGTATAATAAGGGAGAGATACTTTCTCGCGTTTGAAAAAGCTTTTCAAGCGTTGATTACGGAGAATCATGTCGTGATAGATTGCGATGGTTCTGAATGGAAAATATATAAGCAGATGTATATGCATTCGTACGGCCTGTAATCAAATACTCATCCATGAAATATTCATGATCTATTTAAACAGATTTGGACCTATATATGCCGTAATAATTCAAGTGGGTAATCTGGCAAGAACACAGACCGCTAGCTGGGCTAAAGTAGAAAGTTTATTTGAATTTTGATTTAATCTTCCTGCTCGTGCTACAGGATAGAATGAGGCTGGGGAGGTCAGATTGGGGTCAAACAAGATTCGAAGAGCGAGAAGGATAGAGAGTTTTAATACAAATGGAGAAATTTACAAGAGTTAATAACAAAAAGGGGAATAAAAGACTAGACGATCATTGTGATTACAAAACTTAAATTAATTAACATTTAAGACAGAAGCGTTTAAGAAAACAATGACGTAACATTCAGAAAGAATAAGATGTGTGTAAATAAAGATGGTATTGCGGGATAATGGCAACGCCACAAAACAACAGTTGAAAGTTTTTCAACGATTCGGTTGGGAACACAAAACAAACAAAGCGAGGGGGTGGGATAGAAATAATTTTTCAAACATAATAACCTCTTTTATATCAGAGGTAAAACCATACCATTAATAATAATAATAATAATAATAATAATAATAATAATAATAATAATAAGAAGAAGAAGAAGAAGAAGAATACCTGAAAAGTCACGACAGTGTGTATCTACCTCCACTGGCAGGTCTGTACCGCCCTCGAAGTTCCGAACACATGCCCCAAGTGGTACGAACACTCACCGAAACCGGTGATGTCTGTTGGATTGTGTACAATATTGTACGACCAACAAATTCAAACTGATCGCACGATAGCAGCAAACAAACCGGATATAGTCATTCCAGAATTGTTGGAGAAGAAATCATGTTTACTTGTCGATGTTGCTGTACCTTGCGATCAAAACGTCGGTACCAAGGAGGCAGAGATACGTCTTAAATACAAAAGTTTGGAAATCGAGATCAGCCGAATGTGGGGCGTAAAGCTCAGGTCGTCCCGGTAGTTATCGGAGCTGTGGGGTTTGTTCTGCAAAATATGTGTAAGAACTTGTCTAAACTCCCAGGTAATTCAAAAGACTGGGAAGTGCAAAAAATCACTTTATTTGGAACAGCCCATATTTTGCGCAAAGTATTCTAGAGGCACCGACAGTCCCTAGATCTACTCCTTAGGTAGCTGGTTGCAACCTGGAGTAGATTTTATATTCAGCCGACACATAACATCTTTAGTCGTGATTTAGAGGAATAATAATAATAATAACAATAATAATAATAATAATTATAATAAGTGAAATTATCACAAAATGTACTGGAACAGGTTCATCTTAACAGATAGGTCTGTATTATCTAATAAACCGGACATTGTATGGCATGACAAGAAAAGAAGAAGGTGTATCTGATCGATGTCGCTTGTCCCGCTAGCTCACAATATCTCAAAGAAAAGGAGTGAAAAAATTCTAAAATATCAACCATTGGCAAATGAGATAAAGGAAATTTGGAGCGACGTAGAAATGGTGACTTTTGTACCAATTATTTTAGGTGCCACTGGTGGAATTCCGAAGTTCCTTCATGAATCCCTGGCTGAACTACAACTGAAGAAGGGGCTATACATCCAACTGCAGAAAATTGTCATACCTAGACACATGCAAATCGTGAGGAAGTTTCTAAACCTTGATGGTTGATCCAATGCTGATTACGACAGATAAATCGTGTATCTCTTGTTCATGGTAACAGAGATGCATGTGTGGAAAGAAGTGAAAAGCAAAGAAACAATAATAATAATAATAATAATAATAATAATAATAATAATAATAATAATAGATTCTTTTCGAGATTGTCAAGTTGAAAACAATAAACGAACATGAGAAGGGGAAGAATACTACAAAGGAGAACGAAGAATTGTGGAATGTCAGTAATCATCAACCTAACTGAAAATATAAACATGTCACTGGAATTACAAGTATAGATAATTGAATTATCACTTACAAAACGTTTAACACTGAAACGTGAAAAAAATACATGTTGGATGTTGTCGATTAGAAGGGGAAACAAAATATTTGACACTAATATACGTGAAAACTAAGCAGTTCCAAAAAGGCTGTAAGTAAAGAAAGGGACGAAGGGAGAACGCATGAATAAACGATTATTCACAATCGAATTGAAGTAGATGTGAGGACATGCTCATGGAATTTGATGAGGAATGGCAATTTTTGCTCAGACTGCATTCGTTTCGGTCAAACTGTAAACTTTATCGGATAAAAGGGTGTACGATAATTCGTTTTCTCGAACCACGTTAACGAAAAAATTGCTGCAAACGTCCATAGATGCTTATTAAGGAAGCTCCACACATTCGTTATTCGGCAAACAGCGAGCAACCGCTCACGAATCACAAGTTGTATGGATGAGTTGCTTGCTATTTGCGGAGTGACGAACGTTTGGTGCTCGCCCTACCCACCGCGTGTCGGTCTTTTGGCCACATCAAAGGAAGTGAACATTTGCCGAACACATCAACTGGTCAGGATTGGGCGAGCAGTAGCTCGCTGCTCGGCGAATGCCGAATGTGTGGAGCCGCCTTTAGGATTATGTTTATATTCACATTTACATCTATTCTCATTAGTAGTTCTCACTGAATAACTTGGCACCAAGCGTCTGCGTTGAGTACGTTTACGTTTTGTTATAAATTAGTCTTACATGAGGAAGAGCATCATCATTAAAAGGTCAATTTGAGTTAAAAAGTTATGGCAAAAGTTTACACGATGTTAGATGTGACAATTACAGCGTGTTGTAGAAATAACGAATCCGAAAGAGACAATACATTATAATGAAGATAAGAGTTCATAAGGAGAGAAGATCAAGCTGTTACAAAGATGAGGAAAGAGGAAGAGGCAAGCACGAAAGAAGTAAATACGTCGTTGAAGTATGTGAGATAACGTAGGTCAGATCTAAATGAAAAGAGAAAAGAGGGTGCAATAGAAAGGGAAAGTAGTAGGCAAAGTTGATAGGAAGGAGGTGGGTTATTTAAATCTGAAACGGAGGTGAGAGACTGAGGACGAAGACAAGGGACGTAGAGTAGATGAGGAACGATAAACGATGCGAGTGAGCAAGGTGCGGTAGCGGCGGGCGAGGCTGCGAGCGATAAAGGCAGGCGAGTAAGAAAACGGCAAGAGCCGGCAGAGGACGAGGTCCGCGGCAGGGAGCAAGTACCGGGGCGAGGGGCGGGGATGGCGCCGGGATTAGCAGCGGTCTCCTCCGAGGGGCTTAACTGCTCGGGCCTCTGCGAACACCGACTCTTAAAACCCTCCCTGGCCGGCCAGGCCGCGCCACACTGCCCGCCCGGCCCCTCGCCGCCCCCCGCCGCCACTGCGCTGACCAAGGCAAGGAGATCTCCCCCCCTCCGCCCCCCACCCTCACCGCCATCACCCCAGTCCCCGCCCACCTCCGCCCACCGCTCCGTAGCGTTCACCTTGCCTTGGCCGGTTCCGGGTGCTCATGCTTCTGCCGTCGCCCCATCCTATCGACTACAGCAAGAAGCTCTCCCCTCCCTCCCCGCCGCCACCCTCACGGCCCAGTGCCCACCCACTCTCAAACGTAATCCCACGATATTGCGGGGCGTAAATATGTACGGAGGAAATGCCCGCCCCGCCCCGCCCCCCGCGCAGCTCAGCGCTTGCTGCGCACCCGCCCAGGCCCTCAACTAATAATGAGAGTCAAATATGAAGGAAGAGTTGGTCGCAAGTTCTGATTACATCACCTTTGTTGGAGACTAAAAGTACATAGGGCTTAAATGGAGGCCATGAAAAGTATATGCAGTTGTGCAATTGGCGGAGATGTTGAAAAATATTATATATAGGAGTTAGTGATATACAAAGTAGTTGAGAGCGCACTTTCTTCCTAACAACTGGGAAAATATTTTATATTGTGGAGAATTTGTTATTTCGAGCACAATCTAAACTTGAAATTACATCGGAAAGTAGTAAAATCATTATTTAAAATGTCAGGGTTAAAAGATTTGTGCGCTTAGGATAATGATTTTTCCAAAAAACTAGGAATCCAAATAATAAAGACTTAGGATCGAAACTATAATTTGTGTATTTCTGATTAGTAATGCCATATAACGAAAAGATTTTCGCATGCACTAAATATTTTCAGAGAAAAAAGATCATTTATACAAAAATGTTCCGTTTTCGGTAAATTCAATTTTAATATTTTCATGTACCTCAGTGCATCTCTATTTTATATTATTGGTTCTCGCTGTCATTCATATTTTCTTAGCTTCTCTGGCAGGTTTGTAAAAAATAACATAATATATAAAAATAAATATGAATATACTATAAATATGCTAAAAATAAATATTCTATTTTTTTAAATAGCCCTTGCTCGATTTTGGACCCAGCAGTTAAACATGTTCTAGAGCGAATTTCTTGAGGAATGAGATGAATATATTGAGCGCTAGAAGAAAATAGATGAGAAGGAAAACCAACTTTATGGATGGGCATCATTTCTAAATACCACATGCTGGGTTGTAAGGGTGACAACTTCGTCTTTCACAGAATGAAATCCCTGTGGGATTGCATAGCCCGGCGCCGCGGCTGCTGGGCCTTGCGTAGTCTGGATCTCGCAGAACCTCAGCTGAATCTGACAGACGGTAAGACAACTTAATATTTATTTCCGAAATACATGCCTACGGTCTCTGGTGGCCGAGAAAATAACATTAGATACTCGAAAGTAAGTAGAAAGAAAGTAATTCCAGATACTGGCAGAGGTTGTTGGTTGTAATTTTCAAGTGCGTCTCTGCCGAAGAACTAGGCAGCGCACTCCATGGGTAAACTCTCCGCGTCATGCGAATGCGTTTGCAGGCCTGTGTACTCAACATTAGCGTCCTCCAAAATTGGCACAAACCGACCATATCGACGCTATTACAAATGAGTACACCACGACTAAACTGTTTTGTTTTGAAATCCTAATCAACAGTCATCGTAAAAATCAGACGACCGTCGAAACCGGTCGAGCGTTTTTAATCCTTCACCGGAGCTAGAATCTAAGCCCTAGTTTCCATGAGACGACGAGATAATCTCTTCAGGGGCACTAGCCATTAGAATTACATTAAAGTATATGGATCACAAAAAGATCTTCTAGTGGGCTGTTGAGGCTGCAAACAATATCTTTGTTGTCTGTAGACTTCTACAAAAGAATAATTCATTCAATGTATTGTCAAGTTTTACCTGTGTTTGGGCACCCGGAACGAGTTTTTTGGTTAATGCACTCCGTAACCTCTCTAGTTCACGGAGAATGTAATTTCAACTTGGCCTTGGAAGTAGTACCAACTTTTTCTAGTCGAAGACGCCACGTTTGAAATGTATATTCTGCGCTGTTAATTAGCGCCAAAGATTGTTATAAATTATTGAATTCCACGAACGGCACCAAATTTGAATCAGTTTTTGCCACTCCTGTGCCAAACATAGGCAATGGGTACGGATGTGGACTTTACGATCCATAATGTTGGCTGCTTTGAATTTGTTTTGAATTTGAATTGCCTTATTTTACGTGGCGAGACTCAGGCCATGAGGTCTGCTCTTCCGTCTGACCACGCAAATTTTGTTACACTCCTTTCACCAACTAGCGGAAAGAAGGTATTACTGAGGCGACGAAACAGGCGATTTCAATTTAGCTCAGAGGCGTCATTTAGGCTTGAGGATCTTTTACATGCAGTAAATCTACTAACATGGGACAGCCGGCTTTTACTTCGGCGTACAAAGGATTTTTTCGCCCCCTAAACCTCCACGGCTTCGATCGGGTTTGAACCCGCAAACTTGGGTATAGCAGTCCGTTACGCTAACCGCTACACCATCGCCTGTAACACACTTTCGCACCTAACCAGTCCAGACTTTCAATGTCCAATTGTTAATGAAGGAATTTTTATGTGATTATGCTATCCGTGCAAAAGGAAAAATCCTGTCCCTCAAAGAGATTAAACCCAACCGCTTCTTTTGCCCTCCTTGCCTGCATATTCCTTTTCCGCCCTAAGCATCTGACGAAGAGCTTCCCCCACCCACCCAAAGTGCCCGTCGACTGTTTCTTACAATATATCGGAGGTGAATACTGCAGCTCTTTAGAGAACAAAACATCAGGCAGAGGAGTGCGAACTACATGGGAATGCCAAAAATGTGACTCATCTCTTTGCCGGGTGGGATGTTTTTTGCAGTATCACCAAGGAAAAAAAGTTGGAAGAGGAAAGCTAGCACACATTGATGAATATGTTTTCTTTATATACTGAAAATTTCATGTCGATACGTTTACATTTTGCATTTTAACCCATTTGTGCTCAGAATGATATTGTGCGCATAGCGCTCATCCATTGATGTCGCGTTCGTGCGCGCATAGGAGTCGTTGGAGACATCTGGCAGGGCTAAATCGACATCTAGCATTCAGGAATGATAAAAACTTGCTTATATATTTCTTTTAGGGTGTCTGCATCTATTGAAGAAATAAAAATTCGCAAATTACTGCACGGACATTTGAAACGACGCCCCTGCGTCTTTGTCGTTACCAGATGGTAACCTGGGCACTAATGGGTAGGCATGCTTTGTAAACCGCTGCACTTTTTCTTTCAGTTTCCTCCACCCCGCCAAGCAGGACGCCCGAAGCAGGAACGCGTGACAGCCGCACCAGGAAAGAAAGAAAGAAATAGTTTAGAAAAAATCTGGTAGATTAGCATGTACTCGGCTTATGACGGAAGGTTTTTCCTCCTTCAGGGGTTTTTTCCCCTCAGCCGTACCTTATGGTCCCTTTTCCGCGGCTTTGATGCGATGGAGAGACCATTTGGGGTGAATATCAGAATTAGAAAGGTTAGATCGTGATAGGGATGTAGGTATTGTAATGGCTTAAAGGCCTTCGGCCTAGCCACACTTCTATCAAGTTATGCACCGGGAGAAGTGACACCGGGCGGTCCTAGGTTTGAGTCCCGACGGCGGCAGGATTTTCGACACTAGCTTGTCAGCTAGATCGAATTCAGTCGCTGTGGAAAGTCGAAGTGTTCAGTCGAAGTGGAAGAGAATTCTAGTGGCAGGCTGCTCTGATCGGTAGTTTTCTGTGGTTTCTTCGATCAACACCAGGCGAATGCAGGAACAGTATCCTAACAAACGGGCCACGGATCGCGCGCGATCTTCCCTTTCTCTTCCTTGTCCTATCCTCTCCCCTTACACACACACACACACACACTAACATACACTACACTACCACACATGCCGGGAGAACGGTCGGGAGCTGAGAGCTTGTCCCGGCTGGGGCGGGGCCCTGCTGAAGGGAGATACGTGTTGAGGGAAAACCCGCTAGTTCGACGGTAGGTCGGCGCCAGATCTCGCGATTCAGCGGGAAAAAGATTATCGCTACCTCCCGAGAAAAAAAACACGCACTACACTTACGGGACTAATGACCTCAGTAGTTGACGCGCCCGAAAATCAATCAATCAAGTTATGCACTTTATAACATATATGGAATAATTACCTATTAAATAAAAAAATCCAAAAATTCCTCCACCAACACGTACTTTCTGGGGATATGCAGAGCTGAAATACAGGCGGCGAAGGTATATTCCGGCTCTTGAGCCGAGGCCGCCCGTGCCCCGCCGCCACGGGCCAGGCGCGCGGGCGCTGAAAGGCATAATTAACTCGTAGGCGGGCGGCGGCCCCGCCCGCCCCAGCGAGTGATACGTGGATGAACGATGGACGGACTATTACCTTCGGCGCTTCTCACAACACCCCCGCACTCACAATGGGGCACGCGAAGCCTCGAGGAGGACGCGCCGTCTTTCCAGCCCCCACTCACTACTCCCCATTGCCACCATCCGATACGGGAAGAAAGGGAAGAGGTAGAAAGGACAAATTGGGAAGGATTGAAAGAACGAGAAGAGAATGAAAGGGGAGTTAAGAGAGATAAGACTGACTATTAACTTTGTTTTAGAATTGCAGATTTAGTACACGGATTTACGAACCTGACTTGACGAACCTGACGTGTTGTACAGAGTGTACCTATTGTACACCGTCGTGGTGTCTGTAAAATGAGGTTTCTAAGGGTGGTTGATGAAAAACGAACGGGGAAAAAAGAATGCTAGAAGGGATGGGAAATGTATCGCTTTACGATCATGAATAAATAAGTTGTTTTGGTTGTGATAAGTTGACTAATATTCAATGATTGAGCATTGATACAGAGAAGCAAACAACGCTTCAAACAAAGATAAGAATTAGAAATTTTATGTAACATTACTTAACCTGCAAAAAGAAGAGTTTCGGGGCTCTGAGACGAAGTCCAAACCGCGCGGCAAGGCAATTGGGCAGTCTGTTCCCCGCGCATCTTGCCAGACACGTCGCCCTCGTTGTCTCTCCTTGGGCGAGGGTCGCCCCCTTCGCCCTCCGCGGCGGCCATGATTTACCTCCGCGCGCATTCGCCGGCAGCCGACGCGGCGTAATTACGGCGCTAATATGCGGCCCCGCCGGGTCCGCCCCGCTCCGCCCCGCCTTCTCCCGCGCTGCGCCCCGCCCCTCCCCGCCCTGCGCCTCGAAGCGCCCCCGCCGCGTACCGCCGCTCCCCGCCGCGCTCCACCGCGCCCCACCACGCTCCGCCGCGCCCCGCCACGCTCCGCCACGCCCCGCCCCGCCGCGTCTCGCCCTGCCGCGCCCCGCCGTGCGGGGACGAAGGAGGGGGCGGGGCGGGGCGGTGGCCTCGGGTCAAGAGAGAGAACGGGTGGAGGCAATGGTAAGTCGGGAGCAATTTTTTAACAAAAGGCTAAATCAAATGGATAAAAGAAACACATGCGTTTT
>JAHLJT010009436.1:162404774-162425014 GCA_031308135.1 Acheta domesticus
CCCTCCCGCTGCATCTCCCCTTCGCCCCGCGGGCGTCCCGCGGGGCAGCGCTGATTCCCCGCCGAGCGTAAATCCCGCGCATCAAGGGCCTTCCCGCCGCGAGGCGTGGAGGGGGGGGGGAGCGGCCGCGGTCGCGCCCGGGCAGCCACGCCCTCGCCCTCGCCCCACGCACCCTCCCTGTGCCGCGCCGCGCCGGCGCGCTGGGAGCCGGCACCTGCGGCGGCAGAGGTCAGCGGCGGGCGCCGAGGGACGCATCGCACCTGCGCTAGGAATGCGACATTTGCTTTCACAGCTTTTGGGCCTCATGGTGGTAATGATTGTAAACATGATAGCGATGCTGATTATTGAGTAAGATTTTCGTGATTTACTGCCGCTTCAACTAGTTTGGACAATGGTTTCGTAAGTGTGGTGCATATTGTAGATGGGAAGATACGGAGAGGACCTAAACGGCGACTTGCAGAGTTTTTTTACTCTAGTATCTCCTCAAGTGAGACACCGCTTTAGGCTAGAGTCGAAGCTTCTGACTGCTCCACGGACATCTCTGGTGGTGTTTATGTGTGTGTTTATGTGTGTGGTGTGTGTTGGTATGAAAAGGGAGAGGAGAGAGAAAGACGTGCTAGTGTCGAGAATATGCCTCCTTTGTCGTAATTGACCGTTGGTGAGGGAAATACTTACACTATTAAATGAACACACAGTTCTTGCATTATTTCTCGACTTGCTGGCATTTTATTAAATTACTACTGACGTTTAGGTCTCATTACTCCTTACTTTAAAGCAGTACAGTAGCATGTGCTTTCATATGTTGAAATCTTTCATGTTGTTTTCATGTGCTCTTGAGTTGGTGCACTCATTGAAATTAGCCTTTTACCAGCAGCGCCCGGGCGTCGTTTTTACAACATTGACATTTGGGTGTTAATTTTCTGCGGGCAGTGCGGCACACAAAGTATCGTTATTCACGTGCAGGAAAAACATGTGAACGATGTGAGGGTGGAAAACCTGTGAGGGCGACATCATCGACAACGATGACTCCTGTCTGGGGAAGCATTTTAGCGGCCGACTGCTTTCACACCCCAAGGGCCACGCGCCGCGCTGATCTTCTTTCTTTCTCTTTCTTTACCTTTCTACTCCTCTTCCTTATACACACTTACACTTACATGCACTGCAATACATGTGAGGAGTACCACCGGGAACATAGAAGCAGTAGCAAATGTTTCAGTGTTTCCATTAATCTCGTGGATAATATTTGGAATAAATTAGTCAGTTCTTATATATTTGCACCAATGAATCTAAACTTTGCATACTCATCTAAGTAAGATATAGCAAAACGCTTGAAATGAAACCTCTAACTCCATAGTTCCGTCATCAGATTTCACGCGGTGTGGTGCTCCGGCGCCCACCAGCCAATCGGAATTTCTCGAGGCGAATGAATCTGCAGTGCACTTACACGTGTCCCAGGTAGGGCGGTGCTCCGTTGGGGAAGATATGTGGTGGGGGAAATGCCTTGCAGCCGACATGTAGGTCTGACCTCACAATTAAACGGGAAGACACGCGGACACCAGCAGGGAGGAAACATTCACTTAACGTAATGAATGACCGTAGCAGTTGACGTCGTGGAAATGGCCAACAATGGGCTACTTGATTGTCCGGGAGTCGCCGCTCCTAAATAAGGTACCGACGTTTCAGCGACCTTCCTCTGGGCGAAATGCGTATTTCTCCGTGGGGAAGGCGCATTCCGCCCTGAGGAAGGCGCATTTCGCCCTGAGGAACGCGGATTTCCCCACGAGGAAGGCACATTTTGCCCTGAGGAAGGCGGATTCCCCAAGAGGAAGGCGCATTTCGCCCTATGAAAGGCGCCTTTTGCCCTGAGGAAGATGCATTTCGCTCTAAGAAAAGTGCATTTTGCCCGGAGGAAAGTGCATTTCGCCCTGAGGAAAATGCATTTCGCATTAAGGAAGGCGCATTTTGCCCTGAAGAAGGTCGTAGAATGGCGGCCGAAAAAATTGGCACCTGTGCCTGGGACATTGACGAATCATTCACACCTGTGCGGCGTCTCCACGGTCAGGCGAGTACCTACTGACTCGGAAGCCTGCGTCCTCAGCCATCAACTGCACTGCCTGTCTGGCCACATTTTGCCACCCCCTATTCCAGGGCAGCGAGGGCAAACGCGTGGTCAGCAGATGGCCGAGAGGGTGGAGGGGGAAGGGAAGGGGCGGGGAGGCACCGGGTGCTGCGGGCGGATGATGGCGAAGGCTGGTCGCCGCCTCCCGCGAGAGGGCGAAGCGAAGCGAGGCGAGGCGAGGCGCAGGTGCGAGCGGGTGCAGCTGAATAATGCAGGCGCGGCGAAGTGCGCGCCGGAAGACGTGTGGCATCGCCGGATACAATCCGCGCCGCGCCGCGCCCCTCCGCGCCGCTCTCAATCCGGCGAGCGAGCGCTCTGCGGCGGCTCTTGCATTGGCCGGCTCTGCCGCCATGTGTGTGTGAGAGCGCGCGTTAGAGTGAAAGAGAGCGCATTTGAACTGAAGGGCGATCCGCGGTGTAGGTGGTGGTTGCACCGCTCGCCGGGCGCCGCTTGGACCTGAGTTCAGTCCCTGGTCGATCAATGTGAAATTTGTTGCGGACAAACGATTTGCAACACGAGTCCTCAGGGTTCTCCCGTTTCTGGTGCTGTCGCAATCCATCTTTGCTCTAGCCGTTTATGTATCTTAATAGTCACCTATCCTTCCGTTTGATATATGGCCGAATGATCTGGCAGTGCTATTACAATAACACATATGTCGATGCATTGTGTCTTGCCATCTACGCTCTCAGCGCAGTGCCTGGACAAAAGACGTGAAAGAGAACTGCCGGGAAATGAAAATTCGTCCACCGCAATAATGTAACAATCACGAGTTCATTACAATTCGTCATTCGGCTAATATGTACGTTTTTTGGATTCAAATCCCTTGATGTATTTCCTTCCTTTTTCTTTCGTTCGTTTATTTCTTCATTGTTTCATTTCTTTACATTAAGGCTCGTCATTTGATTGATTTTTACCATTAATCATTCCCAGCTCCTCCATTTCATACAGTATTTCATACTCCAGATACTTTCTAAATTAATCATTTTTTACCTTATTCCTGTAATTTCTTATCTGCTTGAACCTATATGAATAACGTTTTCCTTAGATACAAAGTTTACATCCTGAAAACAATAACTCCATTTGAGATGAGCCAAGCATCAAGCCAGCCAGCTGGAAGGGACTCAAAGCTTTTGTTTAAGATGTAATGTTTGTTTTTTGGAGGAAGAACTCTTGGGCGTGAGGATTGACGAGCGATGGACGTACGTTGCGTAGGAGAGAGTTTGAGTTATGAATTTCCCAAGAAGTTACTTTTTATGTAATATTCATGTTGGTGAATAATTAAGTAATCAAGGAACTATTTTCGGAATAATTAGCCTTAAAGAGACAATGTTGAAAAAGGGGAACCATTAGGAAGAATTCTTGTGATCAAGATTGAATGTGGGTCCGTCAAGAGATCTGAAAGTTATTAAAGTAGGATGAACTTTTCATTTTTCTTTTAAAGAAATTTAAAGAATTGGAGAAGAACAAATTTTATTGCGATTCAGCAACATAAGATATGTGAAGGTACTATGCCCACGTTAAGACCATCAATTTTCCCTGTTTGTATATTTCAACACTTTGCCAAATTAACAGAATTATGATGAAATTTAACTCTTTTGCTTCACGTTGAAATAGCTATATCACAAAAAAAGTGATTTAAGATATTTTGTCCTTGTTTTACAAAAATATTGTAATGTTGAAGCAATAAGTCCACACACAGGTCTTATGGCTATTGCTAGATTAACTGTTTTGTTGTAGCATGACCATGGAACTAGGTCTAGCTATACTAATATATAATATGAATTACCATTTTACAGTGCTAATTTTACAAAAATACGGTCTCACATGATTTCAGTAATGTAAGGATTGCTGGGTTAATCGTAACACATTCAGTATTTTCTACGATGAGATCTTATTATAAGAAATTGAAAATACGAGTAATTGACTGAAAACATACAAAATTAAAAAAATAGATTTTTCAGTTTGACATTGCGGACAAATAAACGTTACTTTGTCTTTAAAAGTCCTTCACATTCTTCATGTACATATTTTTCCACACATGCTGTGGGTTCTTCTTCATGTAGTGGGGTTTCTTCTTAGTCAGGATTATCTTCATTCTTTTTCTTTGTCGGCTGATCCACTTTATTATTTTATCTGAGGGTTGATGGATTGTTGTGAACGTCGTCTCTCTCTGAATGTATGAGTTGAGAATAATTCATTTTTTAAAACAGTAGCGCGAGAGTTGATTGCTGGCTTTGTTTTCCATATTGGTTTGGTGCCAAACACCCTTTTCTTTGTAGAATTAATTTTGTAGAAAATAAAACGCAAAAACATTAGTGTATCATATGAGCTTTACATGTCCGTAAGTGCTGGTAATATCCCATCACTCTTGGCCATATTGATAGCAAAACATGTTGTAAAATCTCTCCGAAGTTGATAAAATATTGGGCAAATTAAAACGGTATTAATCTTATTATATTACTCACTAAATAGGGTAAACGTTGATGTATATTGTCAAAATACTAAATTTTTCTGTAATTGTAACTAATGAGTAGACTTAACAGTAAAGAAGTTATGAGGACAGAGCGCCGTCAGCACGTTCGTGACAATGGAGGGCTCCAGAGTGCGCATGTGCGAGTCAACGAGCTTGGTAGGGGGTTAACGCACTTCTTAAGCTCTTCCAGACAGCATTCTAGGACTATCTGTAGAAAAGTATCGATATAAATATTTGTAAAAATTATGTTTAAGTACAAAATTAGGCATAATCATCGTGAATGTAATGTATACCGACGATTCATATATGCCGAAAAGTCAGTGTTGTAACTCTTGTCCAAAACGCTAATTTCCTTGTGTATTCGTAACGCAACTTGTGTATGGTTTAGGGTAGGGATCCCAGAATTAAGAAAACGAACACAGAGCACACTTCTCCCTGTGGCATGTCACACACGTTTTTGACGTTTTTTACGTAAAATAAAATAAAAAAAATGAACTTAAAATTAAATTCGCCACTTTTCACCACTGTTGAGATCCTCAAGAACTCACTTATTCTCCACTGTTTCCATGATATAAAACAGAACTAATTGACTTGTCTTGTGAAGAGAATCGCTTGACTTATTGATAACTTCTTTAGGTGTCTTAAATCCTCCTCCAAAACGCGTTTTAGTTGCTAAAATTCCGGCTTGAAACAACCCTTTTTCGAATTATATTACGAATATTGTGGAAGGATTCGGAAAAAGGTGCAGTTCTTCACCAGTACACTGAGACGTGTGGAATGACTTTCACTTGTCCGAAATTGTGTACCAGAGTACGTCTAATCATGAGGTACAGCTGTACACACAAATAAACTGATTTTCTATATGTAGAGTTTTCCATTACTTTTCTCTTTGCTTTTTCTACATTTCGATTATAACCGGTGTGTTTTTATTGTCTTTCTTCTGAGACTTTCCTCGGTTTCACACGTTATCTGCGTCCGACGGCTCCATTTCGTGCTGTACCCTCTCCCCCAGAGCTGTTACTGCCCATGCACTTCCCCCTATCCTCCACCCGCTCGCTTGTCGCCAACAACCAACGCGGCGGACGGCAAGACTTGCCCCGGGCACTCAATCGTCCCGCCAGGCGCCTCTCCGCAGCCGAACCGTCTGCCGGCCAATTCCGACAATATCGTCCCTGCTTCATAAGTTATAAGTCTTTTAGTGATGCAGCCATTTAGCCCTCTTTCAAATTAATATAAATCTTGCTCCTAATGCTGAAGAGGAAAAATAATGTTAAAGGGAGCTTATTGATTTTGGCGCTTTTCCAAAAAGCAATATCGGGGGCTTTCCCTGCAAAATTGTGGGTCCTCCAAGCATCTGAACGCGTAGCTTGGCAGTTCTGTTCCAAAAGTCGTAGTGGTAGAATGGCACATGCACATCAAATACCCCTGATTCTTGTTCTTAAAGAACATTCCATAATTAAAAAATGTTTAAAGTCTTAAGAATTGAATCACGATGTACAATCATATTGCTCATTTTAATTCATATTCACTGTATATGATATTGCTAATGACATGCGAGAAGGGGAAAGAGGTCGCCATCTATTTAATATTTACTACTGACGTGTTGCTTTAGTGGAAGTTTTTGGAAACTGTGACGTAAAATTGCAAAATGTTGATCTCTGTTGATAAAACGAATAAAAACCTAGAAACTATGACTTGAACTCAATAAAATACTTCACAAAAATAAAAGCTTGAAAATTAAAACTTCAAAACAAATTCGTTTACAGTGTGAAATTAAAAAGATACTGGTATTTAATTTTCATGCAGAGTTAGGTAATTTAGATTATTAGTCACAGTTTTGACTGAACTGAATAAATCGGAAAATTATTTTTTTAAATAAAAATTAATTAAATGTGCGACAAAATCTGAGGAACGTATTGTAGTGAAAATGCTATTTCATGTGAGTTATACCTTCCTTTTTGGTTTCTAGTAACCTTTCCCATCCTTCGCTCTGTAATCTAAATCGTATTGTAAAATATATACGATGAGACGTAAGTATTAGTGACAATGAGACGTAAGTATTAGTGAAATACAATTTAAGTGACTACACTTTAACTTTATTTTAGTGTTATACAAGAGTAACAAAGTACCCGGCGTTGCCCGGGATTCTGATATTCAATCCTTGTGAAAGAAGAAAATGATGAATTTTCCTATTTTTGTTTAAGATTTTTTCTTGTAATATAATTGATTCAAATTTTAATAAAATTCTGTAATTTTATCTTATTTCATTTAGAGTTCATTGGTATTAGAATTTTTAAAATGATTACTCATTGCTACTACCCTTTAACTAATCTATTAGATACCATTTCTGCTGCACCACTTCTGGGTTCTGGTGGAATGTATTAGGATTGTACTCTTTGCGAGAGGCAAAAAATAATGATCGTGGTGCATCTACCAACGAATTGTTTAAAACGTTTATTTCTGCATTTGTGTTATATTAATATTTACCTTACTTTGGAAGGTCACTGCGACAATTCTGAAGAAGAGTCTGTTAATATTTCGTATTTATTCATACACTACAAGTGATATCGATGTCGGTACTCGTCGTTAAATTCACTTTTATTAGTAGATTATTTTTTAAGATTGTTTGAGCAGTGTTTAGAATTATCGGCTTGTGTTGATTCAGTTGGTTCAATTATTAGTTACAATGTACTCTTGCGGACACAAAAATTGAGTGTATTGTAATAGATGTTAGATGATAGTATATATAATTGTGATGAGAGCTGGGAGGATGTAAATGGGTATTATCTCTCGGACGTGAAAAAGGAGTCGTGTAACACATTCATTATCGTCTTTTTATAAAAAGGTCAACAACAATAACCAAGTGGCTTGTAAGTGAATTAATGTTCCAATCAAACCCCATTCCATAGTGTACTCACGTTACAGGCTATCACAAACATTCGGAAGACCGAGCGAAATAGCTCAGTGCTTAGCGTGCTGACTTCGCAAACGGGGGGGGTTCGGGTTCGATCCCCGGGCCGGCCATCCTGACCGGAGTTTTTCGTGGTTTCTCTTGGTCATAAGGATGGTTCAAAAAGTCCACGATCACCACTCACCATCATCCTATCACCTAATTCATTAAAATAATAATAATAATAATAATAATAATAATAATAATAATAATAATAATACAGCGGGGATAAAGTCGCTGGCGTCTGGGGTCTACCACACGAGTCCCCCGGGTAACGCTAAATGAGCAGCAGTGATTCGCCACCTACGCGCTTGACAATTGTGAACGTGCGGATCCCCATACGCTGAGGGTAAAAGTGCATGTCTGTACTGATCGCCAAATGGCTCGCATTATGCGCATCACCAAATGGCTCACATTCCAAGAGTAGGCGTTGTTTACTAACGACAACAACACAAATATTCGTAAGAGGGGGAAGTGAAGGCGCCTCTCATTTATCTTCATTACGCCCAACCGCATTCGTTCAGTGTGAATATTGGTGCTTGTTAAGGCAAAAGGCTTATGACAAAAAACGAATAATCACTCAACTGCTTCATTAAACTGAATCATTAATGAAAATTCATTAGTTCTTCATGTTATGAGAGCCGATGTATTAATTATCAGAGTTACAAGAGCCGTTTATTAACGCTTCATATTGTACAATATTAAATATTTATATTTGAGAGAGATTATTTCATTTTGCCTTTAGTACAAAACGCAAAGAATGATTGCATCGTATTAATTAATTTAATGCTAATTAGAATTAACACATTTCATGAAAAGTGATCCCAGGTGTCAACACTAACGTATTTTTTTCTAATAAATTGTGTAGAAAGAAAGCAACGTTTACTTAATTATGCGCGTGTAAATGATGACGTACAACACTGATGTGACATTTCTCAATACATATGGTTCTCAATCTACAGAAATACAGAGCATACTTCAATAGAAAATCATAGGAAGCGAAAACAGGCAGTTTGTGTGCATACGAAGAAGTGCAAACAAAGTGCTGTGCTCTGTGCTGATTTGTAAATATGTAAATTGGAAAACCCTCTAAAGAAACAGATGTACCTTTATAGAATACATGTATAACGTAATGATATCGTTTGATATCTCTATTTTTCATCAAAAATATTAACCAGGCATTTGTTCTTCTCAATAAAACCACCATTGCAACCACCAAAAAACAATGTTATTAGGTGATTTGTCGTTATTCATCTGTGTGTGTGTTTATGTGTGCACATGAAAGCACAAAACAGCAAGAACGAATTGTTTAAAACACTATTTTATTGATGACACGGAATTTAAAGAACTTTATTCACTCCGGTAATAATGTCACCTAAGCTTTCTTCCTTGCGGAGAAACCTTCAATTAAATTCTTCTTGTGGAAATAAATGATATAAACTTCGTTTCTACTTTTAAATTTGAAACAAAACGGATGGATACGAGTTGAATATGTAATCACACAAATAGTATTACTAAAAAAGAACTGTGGAGTAAAATACAAGCTATGAAAATAGGCACTTTTATTATGGAAGATGTATTACAATTATTCCTAGTTTTGATACAAAAATATTACAATGAAAACACCGTTCTCGAAATTCTCCTTGTACGTCTAGGAGCTGCCAGTTGGGAAACAACTGCATTGGAGGACGGCGCTCATTCATGATGGCGATAATCGCCGCGCCCTTCTCTCCGACGCCCCCAATAAAACGCCCGCGCTGTCAAAGGCGACTCCTTCACGCTGTCACGAGAACACTTCACTCCGCCCCCTTCAACCTTCGACCCCCGTCGCCACCGCCGCCACCTCCTTTGCCATCCCCCGTCGTCCCTGGCTACCCGCCGCCTCCACTACCCCTCTGCCGGCGCAACCATTGCCATCCTCACCACCTCCATCCCCATTCAGCAGGTTGCTCACACCACTTACAGCCACCGGAAAAGGTGGTTCAGTGCATCAACTAGTGCACTGAACAGGAGGTCCAATAGTCCGTTCACGACGGCCGCAGGATTTTCGACACTGACTTGTCAGCTAGCTCGAATTCAGTCGCTGTCTGGAGGAGAATATCTAGCGGCCGGCTGCTCTGATCGGTATTTTTCCGTTGTTTCTCCGATCAACACCGGGCGAATGCCGGAGCAGTACCCTAACAAACGGGCCATGGACCGCGCGCGATCTTTCCTTCCTCTTCCTTGATCTCTCCTCACCCCTTACACACGCACACACTTACACTAACATGCACATTACCACACATGCCGGGGGCCGGCCGAGGGTTTAGAGTTTGTCCTGGCTTGAGCGGTGACTCGCTTGTGGGAGATGCCTGGTTGGGCAAACTCCGCTAGCCGACGGTAGGTCGACGCCGGTTCTCGCCATCCACCGGGGGAAGATCACCGCCACCTCGAGAGAAAAACCTGCACTACAGTTACGGGACTAAAGTATTTGACGCATCCGACATCACAACCAACAATCAATTAATCAAGCCACCTGCTGCCGGTGGCAGAGGCGAGGAGGTGACATTGACGGTGGAGGTGGTTGGGGGCGGCGCAGGGGATGGGGTGAAGGCGCCGGGGCCGGTGGGAGGGGTGGACGGGAGGCGCCGGCCGCAGGGGGGCGCGAAGGACAATGGCAGGCGGCGCAGCGCGGCGCGGCGGGCGGCGCCCGCGAGCGAGTTATGGCGCGAGGAAGAAGCCGTTAGCGCCGGTAATAGTGCCGTTGTTAGTCAGCTGTCTAACTCGCAGACAATGCGCTTGAATAATTCAGACGTGCGGCGGCGAGGACGGGTGAGGACGAGGCGGGTGAGGCGGGCGGGGCGCGAGGCGGCGTCGTTACTCATCTGCGCGGGCGATTGTCCCCGAGGTTCGACACGGCCCGTCCCCGGGACGGCGCTCCTGAGACGCGGCTGTGCGCTTAGCCCCAGCGCCCCTGCTGTGCTGAACGTCTTGTTCCTGTGCTGAACGTCTTGTGACACGGACGACATCACGCGGGCGCACGTTTCACGCACCCTTCAAAAACGGCCCTAGACCCGAGGCCTAAACCTATACATTTCCAGTTCCTTCCTGATTCTGGCCGCTGGGTAATGACACAGGGTGCGCGGGGTAAGAGGCGCGTACGAGGACATGCTACCTGGCGGTCCTCTTGACCAGAGGTGCACAAGCGTCCCATTTGAGCCCCTTCTTGGGGCGCCGAGAAGCCCGCGCCCTGCGCCCCATGGCGCCCCACGTGAAGCAGGAAAGTTAGCATAATCCCCGACGGACGAACTGTCCCTTCACTTTACTGATCAAATCGTCGACAAAATGCTAAGTTCGAGCACGAGTTTTTATTCACGGAGAGAAATGGAGCAACAACGTGTCCTCGTACGTCAGAAGATGGTGTCGGAGAAAAAGTAACAGCAAAAGAGTATAATAAACATTTAAAAAGTATGGTCAAGTGTACTACAACCAAATATTTATGAATTAAATTTATGAAAAGTGTATTATGATTAACAAGGAGAAATGGTAAAATTTTCTGTTATTGTAATTTATATTACAAATATTTTCAAATACACTTGTAACAGTAAAGATTGACCGTAAAGTAGAGTTGTCGAGCAATTTATTCTGAAATAATAGTATACAAAACCTCCCCTCTCCAGAAAGTACAGTCGTTATTTAAAGTTTTAGTTCAACATATTTCAATACATTTCCGTCTTAAGACCCGAAGGACTTTCCTCCCACCGAGGGCTCGGGCAGCGGTCACTCGCCCCTAAAGTGGAAGTCTTTCGTTAGAAGGCGGTGGGGCGCGGAAGGGCTGCAATGGCCGTCGTGGGGCACGTTGCTGGAGGCCCTTGTGCAAGACTGCTCTTGACTACTGACAGAAGAGGCGAGACGCGACACGTAAATATAGGGCACTGTGGAATACAGAGGGCGGTGATAACGAAAGGTTATGGAGGATTATTCGCGCTCAACGCTCTACCAGGGACAAAAGAGACGCATTGCGTAAAGATTTAGTCGCCTTTTTTGAGTTGTTTGTGAAAACAGTCCATTCCAGGGGACCTCAACGGGCCCGCTATCGAATCCCTAGGGATCGATGATGATGGTTTAAAGGGGGTCAGTGATGATCACCATGTCGTAAGCCCAGAATGCAAAGGCGACTCACTCGTCTGTGCAATATAGATAAAGAGTTCATTAATAGAAAAATATTAATAAGTAATTATTACTTGTTTTTTTATATTTATTGTGTGCTTCTATTCAATGTTTCATCATTTTGTGTTATCATAGCAATGCAAGAGTTTTGAGAAATTGTAAAGTTTTTTGTATTCTTTGGCACTGCCGATTCACTGCTTCATTACAAAGGGGTTGTTTCTTCAGCATAAGCCATGTCACGAGTTGTTTATGCACCAAGGGTGTTATGAAGGTTCTAATGATCGAGAAGCGACAAAAAGTCCTTGGCTTAATAGTCCTGACATCATAAGAACCAGTTAATGCTCGTGCTATATACAAAATTGTACTTTTTATGTCATTTTAAAGATTCATATTTATTAATTAGCTAGATGTTAACTAGACTCGGTTTGCCTCTTCATATTTCCCTTCATAATTTCCTCTCATCATTCCCTCCATAAGGGAACATGTAGCATCATTCAACTGTCTTCATATTCCCCTCGAAATCACGATCTTCTTGAAACCACGATCTTCCAACTAAGTTATGCAATGTATAGTGAGCTCCATATCGAAGTCAATAACATGCAATATCATATCATTAAAAAATAAATATTATTTTATTTTTTCATTCAGTGAACTGAAAATAGCGGAGATGTACGAGCATATCTCTACTACAACCACTCTAGTGTAGATACTGGTTGTGTTCTTTACACAAAGAAACAGAAATTTTCGCAGAGGAGAAATCACAAATAAAATACCCTCAAATACCAGAGCGGCCTGTCATAGACATTTTGAAACGCATATAGCGTTATCTGTCAAAGTATTCTTTCAGTGGCAGCCTCTTGGATTTTCCAAAAGGTAATGCTACTCTAAGGAAACTCATTTAAGGTAGATAAAAATGTATTTAAACAAAAGTTCCAGATGAAATTTTGAGGTCTTGCAAATATGACAGAAAAAACGATTATGCAAGTACCACATGCTTACTGAAAAGCGTGATCACATTCACGAAAAGTATGAATGACTACGTGTATATGAGGGAAAAGGGTTACAGTATCAGCAGCGTATAAGTGACTGTGATAGTTCATTGTTGTTGCCTCACGTTACTACGCACGTGGCACAACCTACATCACTTAAAAATAAAAATCTCAAAATATTCACACTTACTGACGTCCTCGATATCATCTTCCTTCGCCAATGCCGAACCTTCTCACCACCTGACTCACAATCTTTCTGTGAGTCAGATGAGCGGCAACGCTCAATCCTGGCTGTAAGAAAGTAAACAATCCTCGCAAGTTGATTGCCTCAGAGCAGGTCACATGACGTACCGCAGCACGTGGCGAGAGAACTGTCAGTCGCTTACACGCTGCCGGTACTAGGCACAAAAATATCTTATTTTGTAACGATGTTCAATTCTCATTCATTGCCTCGATACGATGCTCCTAATTTGGAATTAAAATAGTACGCTACCATTGGGAAGTGTGCTGAATCTATGTTAATTCCAGCGTGAGATCGGTGTGTCGTTATCACCCCATCTCCTTGTTTCTGTCTCTCCCTTCTCCGTTCCCGCCCCAGGAGCCCAGCCGCAGTTAACTCCGCCGCGAGATCTTCGGGCCATGGCGGCTGCCCCGCCCAATGCATTAGCGGAGCCCGCATCGCCCCGCCCCGCCCCGCCCCGTCCAACCCCGCCTCGCCCTCAGCCACGAAAGCTCTGCAGGTATATTTCCTCGACAGCTGTCCACCTTCTGCAATCTTCCACCCATAGAACCCACCGGGTTTTGGCATTAGCTATAAAGCGAGGTTCAATTGAAACACTGAAGAATTCTCCAGACGGCTGCTCTGATCTGTAATTTTGCATGGTTTCTCCGATGACTACCAGGCGAATGCCAGAGCAGTGATGAAATAAACGGACCACGGATCGCATGCGAACTTTCCTCTCTCTTCCTTCCCGTATCCTCTATCCCTTACGTACACATTTACATATTCGACACTATCACACATTTCGGGAGACCAGTCGGGTTCTTAGAGCTTGCCAATGGGCGGCGGTGGCCTGGACATTTCACCGACGTACAGGTCGGCGCCGGATCTCATCATCCAGAGGGGAAGGAGCGCCGACACTACCTTGGATAAAACATTCACTACACTAATGCGACCAATGGACATAGCAATTAACGTACCGTGAAACATTTAATTAATCAATCTCTAGTCACTTTCGGGATGTTGGTTTCACCAAGTAGTTATGAAATAGCGCGATTTAGTTGCAGTAGGATAAAAAGGGTTTTTGTATTTCTCACCATTCTGAAGATGAAAGGATGTGTCCTCATTGTCGGATTGTAATAGCCCGAAAGGCAGGTTGTGATGTGACCGGACGCGACGTAATGTAACGTGACCTGACGTGACGTGACGTGTCTACACGGCAAGAACAAAATCATATATAGCTATGAGCATCAACCTTACTCTTTATTGGTGAGTGGTTAAGGTTACCTGATTATACCAGGAGTTCATTTTTAAGTTGTCTGAATGAGCAAAGGTGTTTGAAAAGAGAGGGGTTATTGTGTGTACGTACACTTAAGGGGGTAAAATATTTTTGTTTCGAAATTGCAAGGAGAGACCAACATGTATGTTTTTGTGTACGCCTTTGTTGCCCGACCCACTAATCGGCTGAGCGGATGCTCCGTTTGCCTCTTGACCGCGCTTTGGCCGCCCTGGGAGGGGGAGGGGCGCATGCAGTTTGAGACCGCGCGTAATGGGGGCGCGTCGTGCGAGCAGCGCTGGGGATTTGTGGGTTGCGGCCGCCCCGCCTCTCATTCGCACCTCGACGCGAAGCGCGTGGGTGGCCCACCCCGACGCCCGCGCCCCGCGACTTCCCGTCGCGCGTCACCGCCTTCCCTGCCCTCGCCGCTCGCGAGCTGCCCCTCCCCCTGCGATCCTGCTCCCGCCGTCGCTGCCTCTCCACTACCGCGGCTCCGACGTCACGCCGTAATCAATTACCCATCCCCATCATTGACTTCACGCACCCCCACACCCCTCCCTCCGACGGTGTCAAGTTTCTGCTAGTTTAGCCGTCCCCTCTTGCCTGCCATCCCTCATGCCGTAATTGATCTTCCGCTGTCCTCTATCTCCACCTTCTTCCTCTTCCTCTTCTTCTTCTTCTTCTTCTCCTCCCTCCTCCTGATTGTCCTTTCCCTCCTCCTCCTCCTCCTTCTCCATATTCATCTCCATCTCCCCCTCCATCTCTATCTTCCCTTCAGTCTCCATCTCCCCCTCCGTCTCCATGTCCCGCTCCATCACCATATCCCCCTCCTCCCCAATCTCAATCAGGACCTCCATTTCCTCCTCCTCCTCCGCTCTGTTCCCTTTACCTCTCATCGCTCACTGCTTGCCCGAAACTACCTTCAAGTCCCAATTGCTTCTGTACTCTATCAATGTCTTCGCTGTTCCCCTCCTTGGTTTAATTCCACGGTCGGTTCACTTCCCACGGGGCCATTCTGCCTACTTCGCTGATGCCGCCGATGTCTGCTTGTCCCCACCGTGCCCATCCGATCATTTACTCTCCCGCCGCATCTCAGTCCTCTCTGGCCTGTCTGCCCCCGTTGTCGCCTGCTGTGCCCCTTCCAGCCCAGTCAGATGATACAAAATAGTGTGAAATAAATCCAGGAGTTTAGAAAATTGGCGTGACTGTTGATACACGACCGGCGCTTTGGAACTGCCGCGACAGCAGAAAGGCGGCTTTTCCTCAGAGTAAACCGCGGGCCATGAGTGCGGGAGGGCGCCACTGTCGTGCCAGGGCCCTTCAACTCCCATGTAACGTGGTGGAGACCATTACAGTGGCGCCCTCTCCAGCAGCACCCTTCTTACAGGAACTAAAACACCAACTGCTGCCAACGATACTTCAAACGTGTGGGGCTGCTACGTAGGTTTGCATTACGCTCAAGCAGGCGCGTAATGCAACAAAAGATCTTCTTCAGCGGTTTCTTGTATGTATATATTTGGAAAAATTGAACATTTAGAAGAAACTTTTCTTATTCTCTCAATTTAGCCAATTTTTAGGTGCAGATGTTGGCGAGCCTGTACCTGGCGACACTAGAGCCTGCTATAGTAGCAACTTCGAGCTTTGTCCCCGGTTTTGATGGAGAGTTTCAGGGTCCTAGTCGTGTCCGCCACGCCCCAGTAGCTCCAGGAGCTGCTCCGGAGAGCGGGTTTGGCGCTGCGCTGCAGCCCCTCGGCGGCCGGGCCAATGGGGACACGCCCTGCCCGCCGGATGCACCGGCGGGTCTTTATGGATTCGTAGCATCCCGTGGCCGGAGTCATTGTATCCTTGGCTGTCCGAGATGAGCCAGTCGATGGAGCTGACGTTTCGAGCATCTTTTTGTGGACTTCTGCAGTGCTATACGAGTTGTATAGTTCTCATGAGCTATACAAGCTGTACAGATCTCAAGGAGGCCACAACATAATGGCCGAAACGTCAGCTCTATCGACTGAGACGCGGCTCATCCCGGACAGACAAGAACACATATCGAGTCTTTAATTTGTCCTCAGTGTTCGGGGGTACTATACTCATTTCAGATTATTTTCTTTTGTGGACTGTATAATTGTAGCAACAGTGAAGTACTGCATTCCCGAAAACCTTTGATAGCTCATATGGAAGATTGGTCCAAGAGTTTTCAGGGTTTGTAGAAAGAGAACTTCTTGCAGAAACTAAATTTAATTAACACATCATTCGGGTTCTTGCTTACAGGAGCATAGTACATAGAACACAGTAAATACACTTGGAGTGCACAACTAGCAAGCACTTTGTCCAAGCAGTCTGATACAGGCGCTTTACACACTTCAAATAATGGTAAATACCTTACACGTGCTAATCGGAAGCAGTCCTAGGTTGCACAATTAAAGAAACAATTATTACGTGTGTAGTCTTTACACAAAGTGACAGATGCTTACCGCTTGCCTCCTGTCATGAAAACTGATTAAATGTCGTGCGAACTGGGAACAGCCCGAGTTTGCACAAAAAATATTTTATATGTGCTGTTACCGCACGGAGCCCGGCACGCCTGTCTCTCGCGTTGCCTACAGCGGGACTGATTTTCAAATCCGCGACGGAGTATCGTTAGGATCGCGAGCGCTCGTGCGCACAGGGGGAGGAGATGGCACTCAGATTTTGGGCTGGGAGATCGTGGATACTTTTATTTGGAAGAAAGAGAAAGCACTTATTCTGTCCTTGATACTCTTCAGCGTGATGCAGCCACTACACTAATTAGTGGTGCTACAGAATGACACAAACTTTCCCGTATTAGTTTTCTATTTCCTTGGGTCTTCGCTGGCTATTCGGAATTGCCACTTACTCTTTCTTGCCAGCTGCCATAAGTGTATATTCTTCTATTCTTACAAGAAATTTAAAGAAAAAATTTGGAGCCGTTTTTGAGAAAAGTTTGAAAATGTTGTGGGGCTTCATGTAAAGTACCCCCAATTTTGAAGAATCTTTTTCAAAATCTCAAAGCTTCGACTAGAATTCGATTGACCGGGGAATATACATTTTGGAAGAAATCGTACGAATGGTTTAGGCGCTAGCAGTGTTCACACATGGACGGACAGACAGACAGACAGACGGACGTTTTCCTTTCAATTGGTTTTTCGATACCAAGGACCCACAAAATAGGATTTCTGGCTACTCCACGTGTTAGGAGATTTTTTTTTCTTAATTTAGCAACTGGTTTTATCCACTTTTTCGTTATCACGGTCCAGCAATGAATTTTTTTCGCCGAAATTCGCCATTTTTTCGCGCTGCATTACATAACTTTCCCTATACTACGTATTTCACTCCGTTTATACGTACGTATACGGGAGAGTAAAAGTGGCTAATTTTCGGCGGAAAAAAATTCATTGCCGGGCCGTGATAACGAAAAAGTGGATAAAACCAGTTGTTAAATTAAGAAAAAAATCCCCTAACACATTGTGTAGCCAGAACCCCTCTTTTGTGAGTCCTTGATACCCAAAAACCAATGGAAAGGAAAACGTCCGTCTCTTCGTCTGTCTGTCTGTCCGTCTGTCAACACTCCTAGCGCCTAAACCATGTGTACGATTTCTTCCAAAATGGATATTCCCCAGTCGATCTGGTTCTAGTCCAAGCTTCGAGATTTTGAAAAAGGTAGTGTAAAATTTGGGGGTACTTTACATGAACCCCCCGGACATTTTCAAACTTTTCTCAAAAACGGCTCCAAAATTTTATCTTTGAGTTTCTTTTGTGAATAGAGTAAAATACACTTATTAAGGTGGCATAGGTCCGATTTTCACGGATAACTCTGAATTTTCGAAAATTGTGAAAGTTTGAATTTTTTTTCGGCAACTTTCTCCCACTACAAAATTGAAGATAGAGATTTTTCCTTCAAATAAATTTGTTCTTCAAAGTGAGTTCTTTCTTTAAGGGCATGCACATTATTTTGAAAATTTTAGTAGTTTTCGCGCAATATTGCGTGCAATATGTGCTATTTTTTTAAAAAAAAATACAAAAACAAGATATTCTCAAAAACGGCTTCAGATTTTTTCTTTAAACTTATCACAGGTGTAGTGCCTATGGTATTTTATGAGATGACAAAATGCCATATTGATCTATAGTTTTGTTTTTTTTTAATTGAAAAAATGTATTTGTTTACTTTTTTTCACGTTGTTAATATTTACACTAGCAGCGATTTTTTCACTTTATTATATTAACGAGTACGTGTGCTTTAAATACTGTCAATAAAGTTTTTCGAAAACACAACAGTTTTCTGTGAAAACTAGCTCAAAATTTGGCATTTGCGGTAACGCTCAAACGCCAATTTCTCATATATGGCTACAAATTTTTTCTTGCAACTTTTGTAACGGATAGTGCTAATTACACTTTTTAATATGACGTAAGTTAATTTGAGTTATTGTTTTTTCAAAAATTATATAAATGTAATTTTTTGACAGATCATAATAGATAATAATAATAGTATGCATATTACCAGTAATTTGTAAATATCATTATATTTGTGAGTAAGTGCTTTAAATAATTTCAAATAAAGTATTTTGAAAACTCAAAAATTTTCTGTGAAAATGAGCTTGAAATTTCGCATTTTTAGTAGTGCTAAAACGCAATTTTCTTTAAAACGGCACATAATTTTTAAAAGAAAATTGCCATTTAATACTAGGTTTTTGTCTTCTTTAATATTCTAAAATGAACATTTCCATTCTCCCAATAGCAAGCCGAAAAATTAAGAAAATGACAAAAAAATGTACTTTTGGCCGTGATAGATGGCAGATGGCAAGAAATAGTATGTGGCAATTCCAAATAGCTAGCTAAGACACAAGGAAATAGAAAACTAATACGGGAAAGTCTGTGCCATTCTGTTGCACCACTAGTTTCGCGCTGCATTACACAACTTTCCCTATACTACGTTTATCACTCCGTGTATACGTACGTATACAGGAAAGTAAAAAGGGTAAATCGATAAATCAGTCATCACTTCCGTTCCCATCTTCAGTATTGCAGTTTTGTTTCTTGGGGTACTGGACAGAATCCTCTAAAGAGACGTTTTAGTTGCTCGTTCATGTCTCTGCTCTCCCCATCCCACCCACCATGCGCAGCGCGAAAAAATGCTGATGTGTCAGGTGCGTACCTGCCCGCCATTTTCTTGAATGGGAAAAACACAGAAATAGGATAGCTGCAGCTTACGACCAGACGCTCCCTCCATCCCTGGACGTGACAGGCACGATTGTTTTGAAAGGAGGAAAAGACACGCAGTTGCCAAATTACCAAAGCAAGAACAGATGCAGCTAGTCATGGGTTGCAATTTGAACTAAAGGGCCCGGTATACTATAACCCAAGTTCGCGAGCAGCGTGAGTGTACAATTCGAGCTGTATCTAATTTGTAGTGAGTCAGAGCGGTGCCTTACGTCACAAACGAAAAAAAGCTCCTTTTTCAACGGACTTCCTCCGGGTGATTAGACCACCCGGCAAGTTTTCCTGGATATCTGGCGCTGAGAACTCTGCAAGATTTACGGCTTGTTCATCTTAAATTACGGCAGGTCAGCATTCACTATTGTTGTTGGTTGAATTGCGCCCTAGCTTGGCCTGTTGTGAAATAAACATCATTTGAACGTCATAATTTAAGTAGACAGACACCTTCATTACACACATTTAGCAAAATAAATTTAGTACATAGTTACGCCACGTGAAAAGAAGACAAAAATCACAACTAAGGAAACACTATAGTGCCACCTAAAAGAAAAGACGAAGCATACAGGCGTCGGCCTCGTGGTCGAGATCGCTCTCTAGTGCCGTAATGATCTTGGACCGTGGGGTCGTGGGTTCGAGTCCCGCCTCGGGCATAGTTCGACCTTTCACCCCCTATCATCACCATATCATTTCATCCTCATACCATAACGTTACATCCAATAGTGGTAGCTAATTACCTAGTAGTTGATGCACCCTAAAATGACAAAAAAAAGCATACAGGTCCACTGTGCCCTAATACTGAACATAATGTTAATCATCCCCGTAGCACTGGGTGCATTGG
>JAHLJT010009436.1:162425114-162447823 GCA_031308135.1 Acheta domesticus
GTTGCGCTGTGTAGCACTGGGCTGTGTAGCACTGGGTTGCGCTGAGACGTCCCGTAGTCACTGTGGAGACTTGCAGAGCTGTCCGCATACTAATATGGCCGGTAGAACGAGCGCACGTAATACAGTGGACTGCAGGAGACATCCGATAACATCATTATTATGTAGCTGCCTGTGGCAATGAACAAGTCGAACGTTAGAACAAAAGGGACGTGTACATGAAGATCACGGTGCTCACAAGGCACGCACGATCAGCGAGATTTAATTGTTCTTCAGTGGAGAATTTTATAAGGTGTGACGAAAACTATCAACGCATTAGTGCTCTACATGAGTCTTGTAAATAGCACGCGAGTGCAAGTAAAAGTTAAGAGGCGGGGAAAGCCGTCAGAAAGCCGTGGCTAGAAAAAAAATATTGTAGATTTTATATATCGATGTCACACAAAGGCTGGAAATATTCAGCGACATAGAAGTTGATAATGCATTTCTATGCAGGAAAAAATTAGCTCATTAATACATAAATACAATATTATATAAATATAATATATAAATATTAATATTACTGCTGCTTTTTTACACTGGTAATATTCCCAAAGACATGGAAGCCACCTTATCATTACTTCGAACTTTTGATTCGGTTGCCAGAAGTATTATTTCGTTCCCACTTCATATTTGTTATGATTTTTGCATTTGTACAATTTCTGAATTTTGTTTCCGAAAACAATTCAGACTTTTACAGCTGTAGTCACAAATAATCACTCATATTATGTTACGTCTACCGAACTGTTAATCGTTGCATCCTCGGGAAGTTGAGCTATTAGGGCTGCAATTTCAGAACTACTAAATCGTTTCTTCATTTCCGGAACTGTGAGTAATTGCTCTGAGGAAATTGGTTGTATCGTGGAATCGTATTTCTTGCGTAGGAGAAATAAGGAACTGCTGAACACGCGTTGGTCGCTTTCAGATTTATGTAACGATTATAAGACATAAACTGGAAGAACGTTCACATTAAATAGTCAAAAAGACTGTATTTTTTAGTGTGATGAGTCTACTGGGAGAAATTAATTTTTGATTAAAGCTTTTAGAAAACCTTTTACAAAATTGTATTGATTTTGTACACGATCCATTCATGTAATAATTTTGATTAATTTTTATTTAGTTAAAATTTTCAATAATTAATAAAAAATTGTAAGACTAGTAAAATTAATAAATAAATTTAGTATGTGAATTCTTGCGGGTAAGTTGTTCAATTATTTTGTGTCAAAATTATTTAACGCTTCTAACGAAAGCGATATGGAAGCTGCTGCGTCTTTGATGGCGCCCATTAAGTTAAAGTTTATATTCGTGTAAGGTATAAAATTACTTATACACACATTTCATTTGTATACACAGAAATATTTGTTAATCTTTTTGAGAAGAGAATGTATTGTTGTATCGGGCTTAACTTAGAGGATATTTTTCAGTTTTTTTTACTTCATTGCACATAAAGAGGAACGTTTGTTTATTTTTCATACAAATCTAAAATTTTATTCCGATTTTCATGAAATTTCGTACACGGGTACTTCAAAACTAGAGAAGTGACAGTGTATTTATGAAATTTCGTACATTATCCCCATTTCTTTTTCCTACCCATTAAAAATAAATGTAAGTCTGAACTGTTTAAGTTTTTTTGCCGTCGTCTCAAAAACGTTAAAGATTTCAACAAGGTGAGTTATATTTTTAAATTCCTCAATGTACTTAATTCTTTTTAATTCATTCACGCAAGCACGCCAGGCTGCCGCGGGGTGGGGCCTGGGGATGCAAAGTTGAGCGGGTCTGGTCAGGGGGAGCAGGGCAGTTGGGATGGTAAGTTGGAACTGAGATAGGGCGTGGCCGAGAAGCGCTACTCCAGTACAAGATAGGGCCGATTCAGATCAGTTGGGCTGGAGTACATTATGCATAAAATATTTTTCTTTTCCAGTATAATGAAGAATTGAGATTAATAAATGCCTTGACAATGCAGGACATTTCTAGTAATGGAAATCGTTCTAGCTCGTAGAGCTAGTATACATGTGTGGATAGCAGTGTAGATTTATGTATTATATCGGATAAATGATGATACCTCCTAGCTTGCTAACACCAAATAGACGCTTATTTCTGTCAATTTAATGGACAACATAATGTAAATTTGCTGGAGCCGGTGGAGCATGGACTTGGAGTAGTGTCCAAGAACAGAATTGAAGACTGCACGTTCTAATCCCCCGGAAGGAAAGATTGCTTCCACTGTGGTAGTGGCAAGTCCTATTTTTCACATCACTACTTATGTTATCGCGCCTAATACAGCCATCCATCACTCATCACCTATGTCCCTTCATGATTACCTTTCCATCTTTCACTCATCAGAAGGCAAACCATCAATGTGATCACCATCCAGGAAAGACATTAGGGCATACGCGTCCTCCCTCGCCTGCTCTCAGAACCGAGAAAGGCGCTTATCGCACTCCAGGTGAATACTTCAAAATGCCACGAAGTTTCCCCAGAGTGGGGTATGCAATTCTACGAACACATGTGTACTGCGGATTGCAGTTTCAGGTAGATCGTGATCTGGTTGTGTTTCAACTTGCTCTCAGAGCCATGAAACGAGCAGAGTAAAGTCTACAGAATGAATACGTATCTAAATATAGTGCTTATTTAATGTTGTAAGTGTATGAAATGAAGTCTAGCATGTTTCTTGTAAACTAAGTTTCTACCTACATGAAGCCAGCAATAACCCAAATATCGGAGGAAAACCCTCCACTGAGATGCCAGTGTGTATTATCAAGAGTAACAGCCAAGATCATTTGAATGAAAACTCAATACACAATACATTTCTGTCATTTGCGATACAACTAGTTTTAAATCAGCCGACTGAAAACAATAAAAATAAATAATTTCTCTTTCATTATTTAATACCCTCTTTCATAATTTAATTTTCTTGAGACGTTTTAACGGCATATCCTCGTATAATTTTATTACTCTGATTAAAGCTTCTGAAAATCATTAACATTACATTCACAAAGATCATTCTGATGTTATGTAAGATATACGAGTCTTTAAAAGATTTCGAACGATAGTCTAGTATTATGGTCAAAATTACATTTTAAATATTCATAATGAATTGAATTTAAAACCTCGGTCATGATATAGTATTAGCAACGATTGAAACGAAATTAGCGGTATCTCACATTCAATTTACCACCCGAACAAAAACGAGTGAAAATCCCTCAACACCAATATGTTTTAATTATAACTTTATAAACCTAAAACTAGGTCGCTTTGAAATACAAACTACAACTCTGCGTTTGATGTATAATGATTCATCATTTGTCACAAATATTTGCTCTTGATTTTGAGCTCAGTTCAAACAACAACCGAGACGTAGCACGTAACAAACCAACGCTTCGGCACGGCCCAAATAATGACAAATGAAAGTGAAGCGGAGTTTTAAAATGAACGTGATTGCTAGCCGAAATCGATTAAACTCGTTTCAAACGACGCCCGCAATTTGAATGTAAAAGCTAACTCATTTTTCAATTCTATCCCTCCACCAGTTTGTACGAGCTATGTTCGCAAACTAAAACTTTTTCAGTTTCTTTGAGGAGTGTTATCGACTACATAGATGATTGTTTGCTTTGAACTAAGTATTGGTTCCGTGAATTAGCCTATCAGATGTGAGCATCGTTCACAGACAGCGACAACAAAAACGCGGCGGAAATTTCAGTGCAATTGGATATTGGAATAGAATTGTGAGTGGAAATAAATCCAACATTCCATTGGCTCTATCTTTTTCATCTTATTCAAGAACGAACTCAATAGTGAAAAAAAACTAGTGCAAACTGATGGGCTCGCCATAATCAAGTGAACGCATCTGTACAGTTAGTTAAAAACAAGACGCAAGTATGAGAGAAAGTTATTGGAGCAGGAAGCCTTTCAACTTCTGATTATTGAGACAGGGTTGTCATTTAAAATTAAAATTAGAGTTCAAATTTAATTAAGAATGAGCATTAAGGTGCATATACAAAAAAAAATTTCTAAAAATAGACGGGCAGATAAACAAATAAGAACATCGAGTCGTCATGGAAAGGAATTCTTCTCATCTTTTCAAACAGAAAAATTGAAAAAACACTGAAAAATTTGAACAAAAATTGAAAATTTTGTTAAAATGTAGCCATCACTAATCACCTTTGTGTGTCAACAACATAATCTTACCTCACAAGACATAATCTTAAATCACTGTTTAGTGATTTATGATTACATGATATGTAATTAATTTATCATTTTAAAAACTCTTGCAGCAAGAATTATGGGGCGTAAAATTCTGCTCGTGATAAGTTGCTGTTGGTGTTGGGGTGAAAATGTCTGGTTGCTGCAGAGAAATTTAACAGAAATTCTACATTATTCATTACAGGTTTTCTAATAAAGTAAATAATAAATTAATGTAAAAATGTTTCGAAGAATCAAGCTTCTTCTTCGTATGTGTTGACTGACATTTCATGAATTATATTAATCATTGTAGTAATGTTATATTTTGTATGCAACCTATAGCCTTGATACAAGGGAAAGAAATAAGTTCGGAAACGTTGGGAATCTAAGTTAATCTAGTTATTGACCAACTCTTCAAAAAGTTCTGAAAAAAGTCTGAATTATCTAAAAATGCAGTAGGAAATCGGACATTGAAATGATTAATAAATACATTAATAATATTAAATCATTATATTAAATTTCACTCATCCTCTTTCTCATTCTCAATACGCACATACTCACTGCTTCCCGAATCGTAGGATCCAACAAAGTATACATTAATAATGTTTCACTCAATTGTCACCACCTTGACACATTGGATTGACATCAACGTAGAATGTTCCACATACTTATGTCTCGCATGGTGTGACCTCTTCACTGTGTAACAAATATTAATTTAAATGATAATTCAAATTGTTTGAAGTGTTAGTAGCCTCAAAAACTATAAAAGAGAAACGTCACAGCTCAAAATAGTTGTATCTCGGCCAAAAAATAGTATATAAAGTGTGTTTTGGTATTTTTTTTTAAAAGCCGAAATTCTTTCGAAAAATATGTCATTTTTGATCCAGAGACAAACACGTTTTTTAACAAGTCTAATGTGTGCAATATACAGTGTGAGTCACGTAACTTTAGCACCTCCTGTAACTTTTGAATTGTTGAAGTTACTGCAATGCAGTTTTCACAAAAGTGCATGAGGGAATGGGGCTAATTATTACGTGTATTCATTTCTGTTTTATCACTTGAATTATACGAGATTTTTTAGGTAACTTTGTTTTTTCAAATAGAACTATACATATTTTTTCAGTCTATCATGACTATATATATTTTCCTAATTTTGTAGCACATAGAAATTTAATAATTTAGTCACATTTTGAAGGGTAATTTAATGAGAATGGATATCAGTATCAAGTTTTAATTTTTTCTTGGTGTCTCTTAAAGCATTCAAGTTTATTTATTGAATTTTTATATTTGCCAAAATAAGGGAGTTTCCTACCATTGCGATGAAATTTTTATTTGCGATAAATACTGTGCTTCCCTGGTACCATCCCCGGCACCCCAAAGGCTGGGCTTCCCCACCCCCCACCCTCACCCCCGCCCCCGGCGCATCGACCGTGGCGCGGCCACGCGTCGCGTTCGCGATTTATCGGCCCCGCGCCCCGACACGCGCTCTGACAGTTCAGAAAAAACAAGCGAAGGCGGCGAGATGGCCGGCATTGTCGATTCACGTGCCAAGCGCCGAGTTGATCCACTCTCGTTGGCGCCGCAACGCGAAGGTTTGACAACGCTGCAGTGTTTCTCCGACAACACGCTACTCTACTTTATGGTGATTGGCTGGCATTTCAGTCCGCTACGTCACTTTCGCTTGTTTTTTAACCGTCAGCCTTTACCTGCAGGCGAATAGACTGTCGGCGGCGCGGGCTGCGAGTAGTGATGCGTGTATGGCGGCCGCGATCCCGACTGAAATAAACGCGCACGTCGAATGAATCGCGCGAGCCGTCAAATGCGCTTGCGCTCATCGCATAAAACCTTCGCAAAGTTCTCTTGTTCGAGTTGATGTCTTTTCAATTTACATTCAAATCAGTATCAAGTTAGCATATATTCTCTAATCTGAAAACGTAGGTTTCGAAATTAAAGAGAGAAAGGATATTCTCATCAGCGGTTTGATATTGAATACGTGAAAATATATGATTAATGTTAATGTGGATATGAAGTAATTTTGTTATTTTATATTTCGTTAATTTTGTTATTTCAATATTTTAGACAGACATTTACATTATTAACCAATTAATTAACTACTGTGTTAATATTTAAGTTGTTTAAATTGTTACATTTCAGTTCAAAATATAAGTTGCACATTTCATTGTGGATATGTGTTGGGAGTTTTATTCGTATTAATGAATGGTGAGTTTGCCCCCCCCCATTATACGATTTCATTTAACTTATTTTATCAGAAAATTTGTTTATTATTATTATTATCAATATTATCAATATTATTATTGTAATGTTAAAAACCGAATATCTTACAGTATCTTTTTGTTATTTTAAGTGTAACTTTTATGTGTTACAGTTTATACCTGATGATGGGGCCACAGTGTACCCCCATTATGTGATTGTTAACTTGGTAATATAATAAATTAATGTCTGTGTAAAATATTGAGGTTAAAACAGGGGAAACTAGCACATATAACAGAGAAATACGCATACAAAATTTTGGTAATTACATAACATTGCCCCTCGTTAGAAGAAACATATAGGCATTGCCAAATTATTTTAAAAACAAATTGTATTATTACCATTAGCACTATCTTTTATACTTAAATTTCCTACCTTTTATTTAAAAATATTTTCCCCTCTTTCTCTCATAAATTATATAATTTACTGTACTTTTCTCAAATAATTTAAAAATGAAATTTTGAAAATACGACTTGGATTTCCTTGAAAACCAAATTTTCATAGTTTGTTCTGAATTTGCTACGCTGTATAATAAGGGAGAGATTCTTTCTCGCGTTTGAAAAAGCTTTTCAAGCGTTGATTACGGAGAATCATGTCGTGATAGATTGCGATGGTTCTGAATGGAAATATATAAGCAGATGTATATGCATTCGTACGGCCTGTAATCAAATACTCATCCATGAAATATTCATGATCTATTTAAACAGATTTGGACCTATATATGTCGTAATAATTCAAGTGGGTAATCTGGCAAGAACACAGACCGCTAGCTGGGCTAAAGTAGAAAGTTTATTTGAATTTTGATTTAATCCTCCTGCTCGTGCTACAGGATAGAATGAGGCTGGGGAGGTCAGATTGGGGTCAAACATGATTCGAAGAGCGAGAAGGATAGAGAGTTTTAATACAAATGGAGAAATTTACAAGAGTTAATAACAAAAAGGGGAATAAAAGACTAGACGATCATTGTGATTACAAAACTTAAATTAATTAACATTTAAGACAGAAGCGTTTAAGAAAACAATGACGTAACATTCAGAAAGAATAAGATATGTGTAAATAAAGATGGCATTGCGGGATAATGGCAACGCCACAAAACAACAGTTGAAAGTTTTCAACGATTCGGTTGGGAACACAAAACAAACAAAGCGAGGGGGTGGGATAGAAATAATTTTCAAACATAATAACCTCTTTTATATCAGAGATAAAACCATACACATTAATAATAATAATAATAATAATAATAAGAAGAAGAAGAAGAAGAAGAATACCTGAAAAGACACGACAGTGTGTGTAGCTACCTCCACTGGCAGATTTGTACCGCCCTCGAAGTTCCGAACACATGCCCCAAGTGGTACGAACACTCACCGAAACCGGTGACGTCTGTTGGATTGTGTACAATATTGTACGACCAACAAATTCAAACTGATCGCACGATAGCAGCAAACAAACCGGATATAGTCATCCAGGATTTGGAGAACAAATCGTGTTTACTTGTCGATGTTGCTGTACCTTGCGATCAAAACGTCGTTACCAAGGCGGCAGAGAAACGTCTTAAATACAACAGTTTGGAAATAGAGATCAGCCGAATGTGGGGCGTAAAAGCTCAGGTCGTCCCGATAGTTATCGGAGCTGTGGGATGTGTTCCGCAAAATTTGTGTAAGAACTTGTCTAAACTCCTAGGTAATTCAAAAGACTGGGAAGTGCAAGAAATCACTTTATTTGGAATAGCCCATATTTTGCGCAAAGTATTGTAGAGGCACCGACAGTCCCTAGATCTCCTTAGGTAGCTGGTTGCAACCTGGAGTAGATTTTATATTCAGCCGACACATAACATCTTTAGTCGTGATTTAGAGGAATAATAATAATAATAATAATAATAATAATAATAATAAAAGATCCTACAACAAAGACGCATCTTGGCTTCAATCTGAAGTTGATGCTGCCGATGAACTTGTAGAAACAGTGGAAGATGTTCACCAATTCTCGGAAGACGACCTCTTCCAAGCAATTAAGAACATGGGAAACTGGAAGTCCCCCGGGATTGATAAGATCCAGATTTATTGGATTAAGAAATTAACAGCAATACATTCTCATCTAGCAAAGGCTGTTAATAAAATTTTTGAAAACCCAAAGGAAATCCCGGAATGGCTCACACGCGGCATCACGTATTTGCTACCCAAAGCGGGAGACAGCTCTTTGGCGAAGAACTACAGGCCAATTACTTGTCTGCCAGTACTGTACAAAGTTATAACTTCAGCCATAGCTGACAAAATGTATAGACATCTAGATAAGAATCATCTAATGCCAGCTGAACAAAAAGGATGTCGTAAAGGCTCTTATGGCTGTAAGGAAATCTTGCTCCTGAATAAAGTCATCTTGAATGATGTAAAGAAACGCAAAACGTAATTTGAGCATGGCTTGGATTGACTACCAAAAGGCCTTTGATAGTGTACCACACGATTGGATTTTGAAGACCCTGGAGATCTATCGATTTCATCCTAGACTTACTGAATTTTGCAAGGCTAGTATGAAGTCGTGGAGTACCAGGTTACTAATACCCAGCGGAAAGGAAGCAGTAGAAACCAGAAGTATTCAGATTAACAGGGGTATTTTTCAAGGAGATTCACTATCCCCCTCTGCTGTTTTGCATTAGTTTGATCCCACTATCGAGACAGTTGTCGCAAGCTGACTTTGGTTATAAGCTCCATGGTGATGAAAGGCCAGTATCACATTTGTTTTACATGGATGATCTGAAAGTGTTTGCTAAGAATGAAGCGATTCTCTCCCAAATGCTGTCTGTCGTGAATGACTTTAGCAATGACATCTGCATGAAGTTTGGTCTTGACAAGTGTGCAAAAATCAATTTAAAAAGAGGGAAACTCACAACGTCTGAGAACATTGAAATTGATACGCACACTGTGATTCAAGATCTTGAACCAGGTAAAACTTACAAATATCTGGGCATTGAAGAATGTGAAACCATCTCGAACGACAGAATGAAAGAGAGAATTCGTAGGGAGTATTATAGGAGAGTGAGACTGGTCCTGCAGTCCGCACTGAATTCCAGGAATAAAATATCTGCAATAGGTAGTTTGGCGGTACCTGTAGCCGAATACAGTTTTGGACTAGTGGACTGGACTGAGCAAGAAATTCGCACCATGGATCGAAAAACCAGAAAACTGCTAACAATGCATCATGTTGCCCACCCTCGAGCTGATATACATAGACTTTATGTGTCACGTAAGGAAGGAGGAAGAGGCCTCAGACAAATTGAGGCCTCCTGGCACAACGCAATAGTCGGGTTGGGGAAGTATGTAGTCAGCCATCAAGATGACCCTCTAATGAGGCAGGTCATGAAATCTGACCGAAGAATGGGAAACAGAGGCATTGTTAGTGTAGCAAGAAGCATTGCGAAGAAAACTAGGCAAGACACATCGAGTAACACAGACACTGAACTTCTGATGCTGCTAAACATGAAGTGTGAGACACAAAAATGTTAAAGAAAACGTGGAGAGACAAACCACTCCACGGACAATACCTAAAAAGAATGGACAAGGTGCAGATCAATAAAGATCAATCATTTATGTGGCTTAAAAGGGGAAGGATGAAGCCAGAATCGGAAGCACTTGTAATAGCTGCCCAAGATCAGGCCTTGAGAACCCGACATTATGATAAAGCGGTTCTCAAAATTTCCCAAGATGATAAATGCCGCATTTGCCAGGAGCAAGTAGAAACCATTGATCATATTGTCTCAGCTTGTCCAATCCTAGCAAAGACAGAATACCTGAAAAGACATGACAGGGTGTGTAGCTACCTCCACTGGCAGATCTGTACCGCCCTCAAAGTTCCAAACACATGCCTCAAGTGGTACGAACACTCACCAAAACCGGTGACGTCTGTTGGATTCTGTACGATATTGTACGACCAACAAATTCAAACTGATCGCACGATAGCGGCAAACAAACCGGATATAGTTATCCGAGATTTGGCGAAAAAATCGTGTTTACTTGTCGATGTTGCTGTACCTTGCGATCAAAACGTCGTTACCAAGGAGGCAGAGAAACGTCTTAAATACAAGAGTTTGGAAATCGAGATCAGCCGAATGTGGGGCGTAAAGGCACAGGTCGTCCCGATAGTTATCGGAGCTCTGGGATTTGTTCCGCAAAATTTGAGTAAGAACTTGTCTAAACTCCCAGGTAATTCAAAGACTGGGAAGTGCAAGAAATTGCTTTATTTGGAACAGCCCACATTTTGCGTAAAGTATTGTAGAGGCACTGATAGTGACCGGATCTGCTCCTTAGGTAGCTGGTTGCAACCTGGAGGAGATCTTATATTCAGCCGACTCAAAACATCTTTAGTCGTGATGTAATGGGAAAATAATAATAATAAGTGAAATGATCACAAATGTACTGGAACAGGTCCATCTTAACAGATAGGTCTGTATTATCTAATAAACCGGACATTGTATGGCATGACAAGAAAAAGGTGTTTCTGATCGATGTCGCTGTCCCGCTAGCTCACAATATCTCAAAGAAAAGGATGTGAAAAAATTCTAAAATATCAACCATTGGCAAATGAGATAAAGGAAATTTGGAGTCGACGTAGAAATGGTGACTATTGTACCAATTATTCTAGGTGCCACTGGTGAAATTCCGAAGTTCCTTCATGAATCCCTGGCTGAAATACAACTGAAGAAGGGGCTATACATCCAACTGCAGAAGATTGTCATACTAGACACATGCAACATCGTGAGGAAGTTTCTAAACCTTGATGGTTGATCTAGTGCCGATTACGACAGATGAATCGTGTATCTCTTGTTCATGGTAACCGAGATGCATGTGTGGAAAGAAGTGAAAAGCAACGAAACAATAATAATAATAATAATAATAATAATAATAGACGATTCTTTTCGAGCTTGTCAAGTTGAAAACAATAAACGAACATGAGAAGGGGAAGAATACTACAAAGGAAAACGAAGAATCGTGGAATGTCAGTAATCATCAACCTAACTGAAAATATAAACATGTCACTGGAATTACAAGTATAGATAATTGAATTATCACTTACAAAACGTTTAACACTGAAACGTGAAAAAAATACATGTTGGATGTTGTCGATTAGAGGGGGAAACAAAATATTTGACACTAATATACGTGAAACTAAGCAGTTCCAAACAAGGCTGTAAGTAAAGAAAGGGACGATGGGAGAACGCATGAATAAACGATTATTCACAATCGAATTGAAGTAGATGTGAGGACATGCTCATGGAATTTGATGAGGAATGGCAATTTTTGCTCAGACTGCATTCGTTTCGGTCAAACGGTAAACTTTTTCGGATAAAAGGGTGTACGATAATTCGTTTTTTCTCGAACCACGTTAACGAAAAAATTGCTGCAAACGTCCATAGATGCTTATTAAGGAGGCTCCACACATTCGTTATTCGGAAAACAGCGAGCAACCGCTCACCGAATCACAAGTTGTATGGATGAGTTGCTTGCTATTTGCGGAGTGACGAACGTTTGGTGCTCGCCCTACCCACCGCTTGTCGGTCTTTTGGCCACATCAAAGGAAGTGAACATTTGCCGAACACATCAACTGGTCAGGATTGGGCGAGCAGTAGCTCGCTGCTCGGCGAATGCCGAATGTGTGGAGCCGCCTTTAGGATTATGTTTATATTCACATTTACATCTATTCTCATTAGTAGTTCTCACTGAATAACTTGGCACCAAGCGTCTGCGTTGAGTTACGTTTACGTTTTGTTGTAAATGAGTTTTACATGAGGAAGAGCATCATCATTAAAAGGTCAATTTGAGTTAAAAAAGTTATGGCAAAAGTTTACACGATGTTAGATGTGACAATTACAAGCGTATTGTAGAAAATAACGAATCCGAAAGAGGCAATACATTATAATGAAGATAAGAGTTCATAAGGAGAGAAGATCAAGCTGTTACAAAGATGAGGAAAGACGAAGAGGCAAGCACGAAAGAAGTAAATACGTCGTTGAAGTATGTGAAATAACGTAGGTCAGATCTAAATGAAAAGAGAAAAGAGGGTGCAATAGAAAGGGAAAGTAGTAGGCAAAGTTGATAGGAAGGAGGTGGGTTATTTAAATTTGAAACGGAGGTGAGAGACCGAGGACGAAGACAAGGGACGTAGAGTAGATGAGGAACGATAAACGATGCGAGTGAGCAAGGTGCGGTAGCGGCGGGCGAGGCTGCGAGCGATAAAGGCAGGCGAGTAAGAAAACGGCAAGAGCCGGCAGAGGACGAGGTCCGCGCCAGGGAGCAAGTACCGGGGCGAGGGGCGGGGATGGCGCCCGGGATTAGCAGCGGTCTCCTCCGAGGGGCTTAACTGCTCGGGCCTCTGCGAACACCGACTCTTAAAACCCTCCCTGGCCGGCCAGGCCGCGCCACACTGCCCGCCCGGCCCCCTCGCCGCCCCCCGCCACCACTGCGCTGACCAAGGCAAGGAGATCTCCCCCCCTCCGCCCCCACCCTCACCGCCATCACCCCAGTCCCCGCCCACCTCCGCCCACCGCTCCGTAGCGTTCACCTTGCCTTGGCCGGTTCCGGGTGCTCATGCTTCTGCCGTCGCCCCATCCTATCGACTACAGCAAGAAGCTCTCCCCCTCCCTCCCCGCCGTCACCCTCACGCACTGCGCACGGCCCAGTGCCCACCCACTCTCAAACGTAATCCCACGATATTGCGGGGCGTAAATATGTACGGAGGAAATGCCCGCCCCGCCCCTGCCCCCGCCCCCCGCGCAGCTCAGCGCTTGCTGCGCACCCGCCCAGGCCCTCAACTAATAATGAGAGTCAAATATAAAGGAAGAGTTGGTCGCAAGTTCTGATTACATCACCTTTGTTGGAGACTAAAAGTACATAGGGCTTAAATGGAGGCCATGAAAAGTATATGCAGTTGTGCAATTGGCCGAGATGTTGAAAAATATTATAAGTAGGAGTTAGTGAAATACAAAGTAGTTGAGAGCGCACTTTCTTCCTAACAACTGGGAAAATATTTTATATTGTGGAGAATTTGTTATTTCGAGCACAATCTAAACTTGAAATTACATCGGAAAGTAGTAAAATCATTTATTTAAAATGTCAGGGTTAAAAGATTTGTGCGCTTAGGATAATGATTTTTCCAAAAAACTAGGAATCCAAATAATAAAGACTTAGGATCGAAACTATAATTTGTGTATTTCTGATTAGTAATGCCATATAACGAAAAGATTTTCGCATGCACTAAATATTTTCAGAGAAAAAGATCATTTATACAAAAATGTTCCGTTTTCGGTAAATTCAATTTTAATATTTAATGTACCTCAGTGCATCTCTATTTTATATTATTGGTTGTCGCTGTCATTCATATTTTCTTAGCTTCTCTGGCAGGTTTGTAAAAAAATAATATAATATATAAAAATAACTATGAATATACTATAAATATGCTAAAAATAAATATTCTATTTTTTTAAATAGCCCTTGCTCGATTTTGGACTCAGCAGTTAAACATGTTCTAGAGCGAATTTCTTGAGGAATGAGATGAATATATTGAGCGCTAGAAGAAAATAGATGAGAAGAAAACCAACTTTATGGATGGGCATCATTTCTAAATACCACATGCTGGGTTGTAAGGGTGACAACTTCGTCTTTCACAGAATGAAATCCCTGTGGGATTGCATAGCCCGGCGCAGCGGCTGCTGGGCCTTGCGTAGTCTGGATCTCGCAGAACCTCAGCTGAATCTGACAGACGGTAAGACAACTTAATATTTATTTCCGAAATACATGCCTACGGTCTCTGGTGGCCGAGAAAATAACATTAGATACTCGAAAGTAAGTAGAAAGAAAGTAATTCCAGATACTGGCAGAGGTTGTTGGTTGTAATTTTCAAGTGCGTCTCTGCCGAAGAACTAGGCAGCGCACTCCATGGGTAAACTCTCCGTGTCATGCGAATGCGTTTGCAGGCCTGTGTACTCAACATTAGCGTCCTCCAAAATTGGCACAAAACCGACCATATCGACGCTGACAAATGAGTACACCACGACTAAACTGTTTTGTTTTGAAATCCTAATCAACAGTCATCGTAAAAATCAGACGACCGTCGAACCGGTCGAGCGTTTTTAATCCTTCACCGGAGCTAGAATCTAAGTCCTAGTTTCCATGAGACGAAGAGATAATCTCTTCAGGGGCACTAGCCATTAGAATTACATTAAAATATATGGATCACAAAAATGTCCTCTAGTGGGCTGTTGAGGCTGCAAACAATACCTTTGTTGTCTGTAGACTTCTACAAAAGAATAATTCATTCAATGTATTGTCAAGTTTTACCTGTGTTTGGGCACCCGGAACGACTTTTTTGGTTAATGCACTCCGTAACCTCTCTAGTTCACGGAGAATGTAATTTCAACTTGGCCTTGGAAGTGGTACCAACTTTTTCTAGTCGAAGACGCCACGTTTGAAATGTATATTCTGCGCTGTTAATTAGCGCCAAAGATTGTTATAAATTATTGAATTCCACGAACGGCACCAAATTTGAATCAGTTTTTGCCACTCCTGTGCCAACATAGGCAATGGGTACGGATGTGGACTTTACGATCCATAATGTTGGCTGCTTTGAATTTGTTTTGAATTTGAATTGCCATATTTTACGTGGCGAGACTCAGGCCATGAGGTCTGCTCTTCCGTCTGACCACGCAAATTTTGTTACACTCCTTTCACCAACTAGCGGAAAGAAGGTATTACTGAGGCGACGAAACAGGCGATTTCAATTTAGCTCAGAGGCGTCATTTAGGCTTGAGGATCTTTTACATGCAGTAAATCTACTAACATGGGACAGCCGGCTTTACTTCGGCGTACAAAGGATTTTTTCGCCCCTAAACCTCCACGGCTTCGATCGGGTTTGAACCCGCAAACTTGGGTATAGCAGTCCGTTACGCTAACCGCTACACCATCGCCTGTAACACACTTTCGCACCTAACCAGTCCAGACTTTCAATGTTCAATTGTTAATGAAGGAATTTTTATGTGATTATGCTATCCGTGAAAAGGAAAAATCCTGTCCCTCAAAGAGATTAAACCCAACCGCTTCTTTTGCCCTCCTTGCCTGCATATTCCTTTTCCGCCCTAAGCATCTGACGAAGAGCTTCCCCCACCCACCCAAAGCGCCCGTCGACTGTTTCTACAATATATCGGAGGTGAATACTGCAGCTCTTTAGAGAAGAAAACATCAGGCAGAGGAGTGCGAACTACATGGGAATGCAAAAAAATGTGACTCATCTCTTTGCCGGGTGGGATGTTTTTTGCAGTATCACCAAGGAAAAAAAGTTGAAGAGGAAAGCTAGCACACATTGATGAATATGTTTTCTTTATATCCTGAAAATTTCATATCGATACGTTTACATTTGCATTTTAACCCATTTGTGCTCAGAATGATATTGTGCGCCTAGCGCTCATCCATTGATGTCGCGTTCGTGCGCGCATAGGAGTCGTTGGAGACATCTGGCAGGGCTAAATCGACATCTAGCATTCAGGAATGATAAAACATGCGTATATATTTCTTTTAGGATGTCTGCATCTATTGAAGAAATAAAATTCGCAAATTACTGCACGGACATGGAAACGACGCCCCTGCGTCTTTGCCGTTACCAGATGGTAACCTGGGCACTAATGGGTAGGCATGCTTTGTAAACCGCTGCACTTTTTCTTTCAGTTTCCTCCACCGAGACGCCCGAACTAGGAACGCGTGACACCCGCACCAGGAAAGAAAGAAAGAAATAGTTTAGAAAAAATCTGGTAGATTAGCATGTACTCGGCTTATGACGGAAGGTTTTTCCTCCTTCAGGGGTTTTTTCCCCTCAGCCGTACCTTATGGTCCCTTTTCCGCGGCTTTGAGGCGATGGAGAGACCATTTGGGGTGAATACCAGAATTAGAAAGGTTAGATCGTGATAGGATGTGGATATTGTAATGGCTTAAAGGCCTTCGGCCTAGCCACACTCTATCAAGTTATGCACCGGGAGAAGTGACACCGGGAGGTCCTAGGTTTGAGTCCCGACGGCGGCAGGATTTTCGACACTAGCTTGTCAGCTAGATCGAATTCAGTCGCTGTGGAAAGTCGAAGTGTTCAGTCGAAGTGGAAGAGAATTCTAGCGGCAGGCTGCTCTGATCGGTAGTTTTCTGTGGTTTCTTCGATCAACACCAGGCGAATGCAGGAGCAGTATCCTAACAAACGGGCGCGCGATCTTCCCTTTCTCTTCCTTGTCCTATCCTCTCCCCTTACACACATCACTTACACTAACATACACTACACTACCACACATGCCGGGAGAACGGTGGGGAGCTGAGAGCTTGTTCCGGCTGGGGCGGGGCCCTGCTGAAGGGAGATACGTGGTTGAGGGAAACCCCGCTAGTCGGACGGTAGGTCGGCGCCAGATCTCGCGATTCAGCGGGGAAAAGATCATCGCCACCTCCCGAGAAAAACACGCACTACACTTACGGGACCAATTGATCTCAGTAGTTGACGCGCCCGGAAAATCAATCAATCTAAGTTATGCAATTTATAACATATATGGAATAATTACCTATTAAATAAAAAAAATTCCAAAAATTCCTCCAACAACACGGTACTTCTTCTGGGGATATGCAGAGCTGAAATACATTCGGCGAAGGTATATTTCCGGCTCTTGAGTCGAGGCCGCCCGTGCCCCGCCGCCACGGGTCAGGCGCGCGGGCGCTGAAAGGCATAATTAACTCGTAGGCGGGCGGCGGCCCGCCCGCCCCAGCGAGTGATACGTGAATGACTGATGGACGACTATTACCTTTGGCCCTTCTCACAACACCCCCACACTCACAATGGGGCACGCGAAGCCTCGAGGAGGACGCGCCGTCTTTCTAGCCCCCACTCACTACTCCCCATTGCCACCACCCGATACGGGAAGAAAGGGAAGAGGTAGAAAGGACAAATTGGGAAGGATTGAAAGAACGAGAAGAGAATGAAAGGGGAGTTAAGAGAGATAAGACTGACTATTAACTTTGTTTTAGAATTACGGATTTAGTACACGGATATACGAACCTGACTTCTTGTTGTACAGAGTGTACCTATTGTACACCGTCGTGGTGTCTGTAACATGAGGTTTCTAAGGGTGGTTGATGAAAAACGAACGGGGAAAAAAGAATGCTAGAAGGGATGGGAAATGTATCGCTTTACGATCATGCATAAATAAGTTGTTTTTGGTTGTGATAAGTTGACTAATATTCAATGACTGAGCATTGATACAGAGAAGCAATCACGCTTCAAACAAAGTTAAGAATAGATATTTTATGTAACATTACTTGCAAAAAGAAGAGTTTCGGGGCTCTGAGACGAAGTCCAAACCGCGCGGCAAAGTAATTGGGCAGTCTGTTCCCCGCGCATCTTGCCAGACACGTCGCCCTCGTTGTCTCTCCTGGTCGAGGGTCGCCCCTTCGCCCTCCGCGACGGCCATGATTTACCTCCACGCGCATTCGCCGGCAGCCGACGCGGCGTAATTACGGCGCTAATATGCGGCCCCGCCGGGTCCGTCCCGCCCGCCCCGCTCCGCCCCGCTCCGCCCCCGCCCCGCCCCGCTCCACCCCTCCCCGCCCCGTCCCGCCCCCTCCCGCGCTGCGCCCCGCCGCGCCCGCCCCTCCCGCCCTGCGCCACGAAGCGCCCCGCCGCGTTCCGCCGCTCCCCGCCGCGCTCCGCCGCGCCCCACCACGCTCCGCCGCGCCCCGCCACGCTCCGCAGCGCCCCGCCACGCTCCGCCGTGCGGGGACGAAGGAGGGGGCGGGGCGGGGCGGTGGCCTCGGGTCATGGCGCAAGAGAGAGAACGGGTGGAGGCAATGGTAAGTCGGGAGCAATTTTTTAACAAAAGGCTAAATCAAATGGATAAAAGAAACATATGCGTTTTTAATTGAGCCGTAGTTACTGGATATGAGAGCGACGAACGAAAGACAATATTTGTAATGATTGATGACTACTGATACCGGGCGTGTAAACAGCCAAGATCAGTCCCGCAAGTGTAGGGCATGTTTTGCTCGGGAGGTGGCTGTGATCTTTGCCCGTTGACTGGCAAGATCCGGCTAGCGGGGTTTTCCCCAACCAGGTACCTCCCACCAACGTGGCACCGCCGCAGCCGGGACAAGCTCTAAGCTCCAAACTGCTCTCCCTGCATGTGTAGTATTGTAGTGCGTGCATGTGTATGTACGTAAGGGGGTGAGGATATAAAAATAAATAGGAAGGAAAGATCGTGCGCGAACAGTGCCGCTTTTGATAGAGTACTGCTCCATCGTTCGCCTGATACTGATTCAAAAAACAAGTAAAACAACCGATCAGTGAAGCCGGCCGCTAGATTTCTCCTCCAGACAGCGACAGAACTCGAACCAGCTCACAAGTATTTGTTTTTTGGTGTTATATGTGATGGAGATTTTGCGTTGGTTATACTCGATTTTTTTGTTAATCCGAAAGAGACAGTTGGATCCCCTTGGAAATACGCAGGAGATGCGAGTCAAATTGGTCGGACAGGTCGGCGGTCGTTTTGTTTATTTAATATACGAGTAATGCAGGTATTTCAGCACTTATAGCATTGTGTGTCATCGTCATTTATTAGTGCACTCCACAAATCATCCTTTTACCCATTTGCTTTAGCTGTTTGAGAAAAATTATACTCGCAATGGGGGAAGGGAGCTCCGCAGGAGCGTGTGCAAGGGTTGGAGAAGGGCGAGAAGTTCCCTTGTCTCTCCACACATATACAGCTCGAATGCAACTCTGAATTTACGTGATTTGGGTGGTAATCTCCCGATTTCATTCCGTTTGTTGTTTTTGTTGCGAGGGAATGAAAAACAGCTCTTGCTTGATTCATTGTTCATGATTCCGGGTGCGTCAACTACAGAGGTCATTAGTCCCGTAAGTGTAGTGTGTGTTTTTCATCGGGAGGTGGCGGTGATCTTTTCCCCGCCGGATGGTGAGATCCGGCGCCGACCTACCGGCGACTAGCAGGGTTCCCCCAACCACGTATCTTCCTCCAGCGGGGCACTACCCCAGCGGGACAAGCTCTCAGCTCCCGATCGGTCTCCCGGCATGTGCGGTAGTGTGTTGCATCCTAGTGTAAGTGTGTGTGTAGGGAATGAGGATAGGACGAACAAGAGGAAGGAAAGATTGCACGCGGTCCGTGGCCCGTTTGTTATGGTACTGCTCCGCCATTCGCCTGGTGTTGAACGGAGGAACCATGAAAAACTACCGACCAGAACAGCCGGCCGCTAGAATTCTCCTCCTGCAAACAGCAACTGAAGCGACCTAGCTGAGAAGCTAGAGTCGAAAATCCTGCGGCCGTCGGGACGCGAACCAAGGACCTACCGGTCAGAGGGACTTGTAGTGACATCAGTTGATGCAGTGAGCCATCTCTCCCTGTACAGCTCTTGCCAAGGAATGTGAACTTCAAATATTGCTCTTGAACTTTATTTTTTGGAGCACAAGAAATATTGCGATAGGAATAGGACACACGTAGTTCGTTTAGTTTACTCTCGAGTTTGCATTACCCTGATAGAAACAGGAATAACGAAGCTCATTATTTTGAAATGAATCTGTATCAGATATACATTACTTATTAGAACTGATCCACGTACATATTTAAATCACCATATTTACATGTTTCCTGAATGAGTTGTTCTTTGACAGTTGCAAGAAATGGTTGGCATTAGCCTTGAATGCCAGACGTCAATTCAGGTTTCCTTTTTCCCGTTCTATTGCAGATCAGGATATGCCTTACGCGAAAGTTAAAAGTAAATTGAGATTGCCTGAGAAGTAAATGAGCAAAATAAGATGCAGTCGGTTGATTCCTGCCACGGGAGCGAGACAGGGGGCGAAGGGAAATGTGAGGGCGGAGTTGGGTGGATGGGGAAACGAGGGACGAGACGGGAAGCCAGTGGGACTGGAAGCGGTTGTAAGGATCAAAAAATGGTGGGAGAGGGGGCGGGAAGCAATAGATTTGGGGTGGAATGTGAGGCGGACGCGTAAGGTGGGGACAAACTGAAGCAAAGACGAGCGGTGCTGAAGCGAGGGCGGAGGCAGGCGAAGGCGAGGCAAGCCGCGCGTTTCTTGACCGATGGATTAAAGAAACACGGGTACAATTAGAGAATTTGAGAAGTAATACCAATCTCTGGAAAATCAAAGTCAAACCTGCTAGTGGTGCTGCCAGATCGGGAAATAATTAAATACTAAGATTTGTGCTCCATCTATTAGAACTTCTTCATTACAACTTAATTGATCTTTGTTCTCGTACATCTTTTGTTGCATGTTCTATCACAGATTCCTATTTGAAATTGTCCCTCACATTTTGTAATGCATGATTGGTTAATTTCTTGACTTGGTAAGCATACCGGCTTACCTAACGTGATAAATATTATTTATTATGACAAATTTTTTATCAACTGTGTTAGACTAATAGTAACCAATGAGACAAACCCTTTTTAATGACTTAAAGTACTATAAATCAACCTTTCATTCAAAGATCTGTGGAAAATTGGTAGATATCGTATGTATAAGAATATAGTTACATAGCATGTGATTAATTAAGTTCCTCGAACTTTTGTTTTTTTTAGCGGGCGTTTCTGGAGGTTACAGGAAGATGACAGATGTATAACATATTTCAATTGATAAAACATAATTACTGATCACTTTGTAAAGCGAATTATTCTAGTTCATTTTCATACATTTCAAGGTCAGTCTTCATACATTTATATACATGTCTTCTTTCATTATTACTTTTGATTGCCATATGCGATATTTTGTAGACATTATTCAAAGCCCTTACAACTCTTTAAAATAGTTGGGAAAAGCGTAATGTGATGTTTATGATGTTTTTAGAGATTGAAGAATATCATCTAGTTCTCCCAGTATACAGTTCAATACGTGTAAATATTACATGAACGATGTTACGTGCTAGAGTTCTCAATGGCATGCAGCACATTTGTGAAAGTTGTACAAATAAAATTCTTTAAAAAAATTACTTGTTTCCAAACTATGTACAAATACTTGGAAATAAACACATATTCATTAAAGAGACAAATTATGGGTTATTAATTGTTTTCTTGACATTTTACTGTGGGATGACTGAGGCACCCCGCGCTCCTCAATTTGTTTACAAAACTTGGCGCGCTACTGCCGGGTTAAATCCAGTGCATAATATTTACTATATAATACTACGGAATAAAACTTCTCTCCTCTCCTAGGTAACTGGAAATTATCATCGAATGTTTGTAAATTTATTCCAATCCAAGAATAACGCTAATAAGCAAAACCCTAAGATTATGGATATCATATTTCTGTAAAAATATTGTTATGAAATAGTTGAAAAATCACTTGTCCCGCGAATGCCAATTGCTCGCATTTCTGTAAGTTTGGGCGGGCATTTGAGCCTCCTGTCACTTGCGGTCGTATTTGTGTGATGGACAGATATTAATTTTAGTTCCCTTTCATGCCTATGATGCGATTGTTGACGTGAATTGTTAAGTAGCAAACAACATACTTTTTTTCCAGGAGTGAATGGATTTCTGATAACTCTCCAATTTGCCAAGGGACAAAAATCCAACTTGAGGAAAATGGTCCGGAGTTATTAAATTGTCAAATAATTATTTTCAGGTTGGTTATTTATTGATGGATTCAGAAATTGATAAAAATTATCGTTACAGCCAACGTTTCAGTTCGACTACTAGTTTAAAATAAACAGAAAAATGAAGAAAGATATTGAGTTAAAACTAGAAATAGAATGACACACAAAAATGTATAAAGTACAGAAAAAGATAAGTGTAAGCTTCTTAAACATATTGTTTTACAAGGCAAGAGCTAGGAACAATGTTCACATGAAATTCTACCAAAAACATGCGAACACGTACCTCATATACGTTGGAAGTATAAATGTACGTAATAAAATGTGATTACAGATAAGTCCATGAAGGAGAGCCATATCAAAAAAGAAGAAATAATCAATAATAAAACAGTTCCATTGTAGAACGATACAAATCAGTGGATGTCAACGTTTCAATTATGAGAGGGTGGGGTTCATAAAGACCTCAGACAGAGGAAAGATCAATGTCCTTTCTACTCTATTTCCTGCTCTATGAGGGGTCGCGGGGCGGACGGGGGGGGCGGTAGGGGTGAGGGGCGGTACTAACTAGAAACGCTGACCGCTTAATGAGGGTTTGTGCAGGAAA
>JAHLJT010009436.1:162447923-162493660 GCA_031308135.1 Acheta domesticus
AATTGAGCCGTAGTTACTGGATATAAGAGCGACGAACGAAAGACAAATATTTGTAATGATTGATGAAAACTGATACCGGGCGTTGTAAACAGCCAAGATCAGTCCCGCAAGTGTAGGGCATGTTTTGCTCGGGAGGTGGCTGTGATCTTTGCCCCGTTGACTAGCAAGATCCGGCTAGCGGGGTTTTCCTCAACCAGGTACCTCCACCAACGTGGCACCGCCGCAGCCGGGACAAGCTCTAAGCTCCAAACTGCTCCCCCTGCATGTGTAGTATTGTAGTGCGTGCATGTGTATGTACGTAAGGGGGTGAAGATATAAAAATAAATAGGAAGGAAAGATCGTTCGCGAACAGTGCCGCTTTTGATAGAGTACTGCTCCATCGTTCTCCGGATACTGATTAAAAAGCAAGTAAAACAACCGATCAGTGAAGCCGGCCGCTAGATTTCTCCTCCAGACAGCGACAGAACTCGAACCAACTCACAAGTATTTGTTTTTTAGTGTTATATATGATGGAGATTTTGCGTTGGTTGGACTCGATTTTTTTTGTTAATCCGAAAGAGACAGTTGGATCCCCTTGGAAATACGCAGATGCGAGTCAAATTGGTCGGACAGTCGGCGGTCGTTTTGTTTATTTAACATACGAGTAATGCAGGTATTTCAGCACTTATAGCTTTGTGTGTCATCGTCAGTTATTAGTGCATTCCACAAATCATCCTTTTATCCATTTGCTTTAGCTGTTTGAGAAAAATTATACTCGCAATGGGGTAAGGGAGCTCCGCAGGAGCGTGTGCGAAGGTTGGAGAAGGGCGAGAAGTTCCTTCTCTCTCCACACATGTACAGCTCGAATGCAACTCTGAATTACGTGATTTGGGTGGTAATCTCCCGATATCATTCCGTTTGTTGTTTTTGTCGCGAGGGAATGAAAAACAGCTCTTGCTTGGTTCATTGTTCGTGATTCGGGTGCGTCAACTACAGAGGTCATTAGTCCCGTAAGTGTAATGTGTGTTTTTCATCGGGACGGTGGCGGTGATCTTTTCCCCGCCGGATGGCGAGATCCGGCGCCGACCTACCGGCGACTAGCAGGGTTCCCCCAACCACGTATCTTCCACCAGCTGGGCACTACCCCAGCGGGACAGGCTCTCAGCTCCCGATCGGTCTCCCGGCATGTGTGGTAGTGTGTTGCATCCTAGTGTGTGTGTGTAGGGAATGAGGATAGGACGAGCAAGAGAAAGGAAAGATCGCACGCGGTCCGTGGCCCGTTTGTTAGGGTGTTTTTTTAGGGCATTCGCCTGGTGTTGATCGGAGGAACCATGAAAAACTACCGACCAGAGCAGGCGGCCGCTAGAATTCTACTCCTCCAAATAGCGACTGAATTCGACCTAGCTGAGAAGCTAGTGTCGAAAATCCTGCGGCCGTCGGGATGCGAACCAAGGACCTACCGGTCAGAGAGACTGTAGTGACATCAGTTGATGGAGTGAGCCATCTCTCCCTGTACAGCTCTTGCCAAGGAATGTGAACTTCAAATATTGGTCTTGAACTTTAGTTTTTGGAGCACAAGAAACACTGCGATAGGAATAGGACACACGTAGTTCATTTAGTTTACTCTCGAGTTGCATTACCCTGATAGAAACAGAAAACGAAGCTCATTATTTTGAAATGATCTGTATCAGATATACATTACTTATTAGAACTGATCCTCGTACATATTTAAATCTACCATATTTACATGTTTCCTGAAGTTGTTCTTTGACTGTTGCAAGAAATGGTTTGGCATTAGCCTTGAATGCAGACTTCAATTCAGGTTCCTTCTTCCCTTTCTATTGTGGTCAGGATATGTCTTACGCGAAAGTTAAAAGTAAATTGAGATTGCCTGAGAAGTAAATGAGCAAAATAAGATGCAGTCGGTTGATTCCTGGCCACGGGAGGGAGACAGGGGCGAAGCGAAATGTGAGGGCGGAGTCGGATGGATGGGGAAGCGAGGGACGAGACGGGAAAGCCAGTGGGACTGGAAGCGGTGTAAGGATCAAAAATGGTGGGAGAGGGGGCGAAAGCAATAGAATTGGGGGGAATGTGAGACGGACGCGTAAGTGGGGACAACTGAAGCAAAGACGAGCGGTGGCTGAAGCGAGGGCGGAGGCAGGCGAGGGCGACGCAAGCCGCGCGTTTTCTTGACCGATGGATTAGAGAAACACAGGTACAATTAGAGAGTTTGAAGTAATACCAACCTCTGGAAAATCAAAGTCAAACCTGCTACTGGTGCTGCAAGATCGGGAAATAATTCAGTACTAAGATTTGTGCTCCATATGTTTAGAACTTCTTCATTACAACTTAATTGATCTTTGTTCTCGTACATCTTTGTTGCATGTTCTATCACAGATTCCTAGTTGAAATTGTCCCTCACCTTTTGTAATGCATGATTGGTTAATTTCTTGACTTGGTAATCATACTTACCTAACGTGATAATCTTATTTTATTATGACAAATTTTTTATCAACTGTGTTAGACTAAATAGTAACCAATGAGACAAACCCTTCTTAATGACTTAAAGTACTATAAATCAACCTTTCATTCAAAGATCTGTGGAAAATTGGTAGATATCGTATGTATAAGAATATAGTTACCTAGCATATGATTAATAAAATTCCTCGAACGTTTGTTTTTTTAGCGGGCGTTTCTGGAGGTTAGAGGAATATGACAGATGTATAACATATTTCAATTGATAAAACATAATTACTGATCACTTTGTAAAGCGAATTATTATAGTTCATTTTCATACATTCCATGTTCAATCTTCATACATTTATATATGTGTCTTCTTTCATTATTACTTTCGATTGCCATATGCGATATTTTGTAGACATTATTCAAAGCCCTTACAACTCTTTAAAATAGTTGGGAAAAGCGTAATGTGATGTTTATGATGTTTTTAAAGATTGAAGAATACCATATAGTTCTCCCAGTTATACAGTTCTATACATGTAAATATTACATGAACAATGTCCCGTACTAGAGTTCTCAATGGCATGCAGCACATTTGTGAAAGTTGTACAAAACAATTCTTAAAAAAAATTTACTTGTTTCCAAACTATGTACAAATACTTGGAAATAAACACATATTTATTAAAGAGGCAAAATTATTGTTTTCTTGACATTTTTACTGTGGGATGACTGAGGCACCCCGCGCGCCTCACTTTGTTACAAAACTTGGCGCGCCTAATGTGCATAATATTTATTAGATAATACTATGGATAGAACTTCTCTCCTCTCCTAGGTAACTGGAAGTTATCATCGAATGTTGTAAATTTATTCCAATCCAAGAATAACGCTAATAAGCAAAATCCCTAAGATTAAGGACATCATAATTCTGTAAAAATATTGTTATGAAATAGTTGAAAAATCACGTGTCCCGCGAATGCCAATTGTTCACATTTCTGTAAGTTTGGGCGGGCATTTGAGCCTCCTGTCACTTGCGGCCGTATTTGTGTGATGGACATATATTAATTTTTAGTTCCCTTTCATGCCTATGATGCGATGTTGAGTGAATTTGTTAAAGCAAACAACATACTTTTTTCCAGGAGTGAATGGATTTCTGATAACTCTCCAATTTGCCAAGGTGACAAAAATTCCAACTTGAGGAAAATGGTCCGGGAGTTATTATTGTCAAACGATTTATTTTTATGGTTTATTGATTTGATTCAGAAATTGATAAAAATTATCGTTACAGCCAACGTTTCGAGACTATAGTTTAAAATAAACAGAAAAATGAAGAAAGATATTGAGTTAAAACTAGAAATAGAATGAACACAAAAATGTATAAAGTACAGAAAAGATAAGTGTAAGCTTCTTAAACATATTGTTATACAAGGCAAGAGCTAGGAACAATGTTCACATGAAATTCTACCAACAACATGCGAACACGTACCTCATATACGTTGGAAGAATAAATGTACGTAATAAAATGTGATACAGATAAGTCCATGAAGGAGAGCCATATCAAAAAGAAGAAATAATCAATAAAAACAGTTCCATTGTAGAACGATACAAATAGTGGATGTCAACGTTTCAATTATGAGAGGGTGGGGTTCGTAAAGACCTCAGACAGAGGAAAGATCAATGTCCTTTCTACTCTGTTTCCTGCTCTATGAGGGGTCGAGGGGGCGGTCGGGGGGGGCGGTAGGAATGGTGAGGGGCGGTACTAACTAGAAACGCTGACCGCTTAATGAGGTTTGTGCAGGAAACTTCTAAATTTTTGTGAATGTCTATTAATTCTCGTAAGTAAACAATTCTCATAAATACAACAAAAATTGTGTACTTTTAAATATTTACAATAAAAATGGAAACCCGTTTTCCGAGGTCTCAAGGAGGGCGGTTTAGTTATCCTAATTGATTCTTGCTCATTCATGAGTTGTCGAAATTGGTTAACCTCTGAAAACAATTGTAAAAGGTGCCTTCGAAGGAGAGAGAAATGTGACTGCAGTGCTATTTGATCTACACAGTAATCCCCTCCCCACGAAAACAAATCAATCGCAGGGGAAGTAAAGCCGGCTGTCCCATGCAGTAGATTCACTGTATGCAAAAGATCCTGAAGCCTAAAAGAAGCCTCTGAGCTAAATTCAAATCGCCTGTTTCGTCGCCCCAGAAATACCATCTTTCTCTGCTAGTTGATGAAAGGAGTGTAGCGAAATTTACGTGATCTGACGGAAGAGGGCTTTATGGCCCGAGTCTCGTCACGTAAAATAAGGCATTAACTTAAATAATCGGGTCTTAGCTCCTGTATTTTTAATTTAATCACATTCGAGATAGTTTTATTTCTCCCAAAATATCGCGGTATACCTTCTAAAAGGCGCCGACTCCCCTGCGCTCTAGCGTGGAAATGCACAGGTTTCGTAACTTACCTAGCAGATAACACAATGGTAGTCTGGGCGTGACGTCACGACCTTATAGCGGAATCTCAGGCCCGTTACAAATACTAGAAACATTTAGCATCCTTTGCCAAGGCCTTAACGCTGGGTGGAAATACGAAGAAAACCGTTTTAATTGCTTAGAAAATGCGTTTCTCTGTGGCAGGTTTTCACACCAACAGCGATTGTAAACTCGTGAGAGGGATAATTCAAAGTTTTCCCGAAATGGATCGTTGTCGGTGACATTCGTATTTTTTTTCGATCAAATCGGCACAGACAAACCTCTGCGTGATTGTGTCTCTCGAAATTAATAAATCGAGCAGCAAATTAACAATAGGCAGGAGATAACGAAGCTTATTCTTGACCTTCTTAGTGCTAATGACAATATTTTATTGATTTTGTGTTGACATTTCTTGTAAAGCGTACTCCCTCCCGCGAGGTTAAGTTGCTGCGAACAAACTTTTTGTCTTTTCAGGTGGACTTAACGCATCAGTATATCTGTAAATACCCTCCCAAGTCTATGATGCTCTTCAAAAACTTATCGGGGATTAAGATGTAAAGTCAGTACATTTTCTAACCACTTAAGCCATCATTACTAGCTGTTTTTGGTGTCTAAAAGTAATATACTTTTCTTAATTTATATTACTTTCATGCATTGAATGCATATTCATTTGCACATAGAAGCACATTATATCTTCCATTTAATCAGAAACGAAATATGAGATATCCAAAATGTGCTTGAGTTCAGCTTCACGCACATTTTTCTAATGCGTGTCAACGTTCATTCCTTTCATTTCATGTTGTCACATTTATCTTGAAGTGACATTCAGCGATGTGGGAAGGGCACGTCTCGGAAACTCTGCTCCCCTTCTCGGGTGTCCTTCAGAGTTCATTCGAGACACACGCCTCCGTTGTCGGGGTGGTTATTGAATTTCTGTCGAAGTCCATAGAATTATGAGGCGTGGCTGGCTACGCGGTGCATTTTGTCAGCCTCGCGTGCCTTCCTCTCCTCCTCCCCCTCCATCACCATCGCCATCCCCCATCTTCCTCCCCTGCCCCTCCTCCTCGCTCCACACCTCCTCATCGCTTCCACATCCCTCATTTCTCGCCCCCCCCACGGCTCATTACGTCTCGCCCATCCTTAACTATCGGGGGCTTAGAGCTTGTCCCGGCTGGGGCGGTGGGAGATACCTGTTTGGGGAAAACCCCGATAGCCGACGTTAGGTCCGCGCCGTTCCTCGCCATCCAGTAGGGGAAGATCACCGCCACCCGATCCCGATGCACAACATGCATGATGATTAATGACCTTAGGAGTTGACGCGCCCGGAATTACAAGCAATCAACCACCCTCAACCGCACGTTCCCTTCATTACTCATTGACCTCTCTCGCACCTCCAGCCTCTACATCCCAGAGATCTGCCCTCCATGTCCCATCGCGACCGCGTGCCCGCTCCTTCCGCCCTTCCCACTGGCCTCCTGAGTCCATGCTTCGCTCCCAACGCCCCACTCGTCATTGTTCCTGCCTTCCCCTTGCTCCCCTTCCTTGCGCTCTTCGCCCCTCAACCCCTCCACCCTCTCCTCCTTCGCCTCTCATCCCCTTCACCCCGTCCTCCACCGTCCCTCTCACTCTCGGCTTCCGCCGCATCCCCCACCCGAGCCCCAGTCACGCGTCACTCCCCGGTCTTCGGGGCTGGATCGTCTGCGGTTTGCGCGCCCCCCCCCCCACTCCCCTCCGGCGGGAATTTTTTACACGCGGCGGGGGAATAATAATAAGTGATTCGCCAATCCCCCGCGGAACACGCGTGTTTCATCTTCGCACCCTCCGTGGACACCATCTCCGCTCCCCCCGCAACAAACCACCGCAGGCGTTTCCAAACCTACCATATAGCGGCCGCAAACTCTATCCCTTGTTCCGTCACCAGCACTACTACTGCTAGTAATCTCTGATGTTGTCTCACTGTAGCAACGTCTATTTTCAATTTTATTATTGCTCTCTCGCCTTATGTCGTAAGAAGAGAAAGTAATCGTGCGACATCAATCAGCGAATTTTCGACAGAGAAACTCTTATTGCCGGACCCTGGTATTGACAAAGTGGATAAACCTTGCTCCTATATACTCGTATAAAACTTACTTCCTCTAACATGGGTCAGAACCCATGTTTGGACACCGAAAAATCGATTGACGGGCAAAATCGATTGGCAAAACTTCTATCTGATCAACGTTAGCGCCTAAACCGTTCTGACGAGTTTCTACCGAAATCGATGTTTCTCGATCCATATGAAGAAACTCAAGGCCCTGTGAGTTTGAAACGAATATTTCAATTTTTTGAGGGTACTTTACATGAAACCTCGTTAACATTTTAAACATTTTCACAAATGGCTCCAAATTTTTGTGTTAAACTTAGTCCTCAGGTATCGTAAAGAATGCTTAGAAGAATGGGGCGATATCATTTTCGTTACAATCATTGATTTTTCGAAAACTGTCAAATTTGAAATTTTTTTGACGTCTTCCTGCAACTACAGTTGTGAGGATAGAGATTTTTCCTGAATAAAATTATTTTTCAATGCTAGATCTTGAAATGAGATTAAACGAAATTTTTCGAAAATACGAGTAGGAATAGTTTGGGTCTAATTTTGCGTGAAATATAGGCAAATGTTAAAATATTATAGACAGTTTTCTCAGAAACACCTTCATTTTTTTAGCTTTCTCCTCATATGTATCAAAGGACAAAAAAATTGGAGCCAGTCTCGTTTTTGGCGAACTCCCTATATTTGAAAAAAGTGCAAAATTTAACACTGAAAAACTAGAATATTGAAGATAGAGATTTTAAATAAAATGTTTTAAATAAAATCTGTTCTAAAAATCATATCTCTGAAAAAGGTCATGTCCACTTTTTTGAGAAAACGAGTAGTTTCTGCTTGAATGCAAATTATAAAAAAAAGTTTTTCAAAATCGCCTGGAACATTTTTGCTTTAAATTTTTACTCTTAGAGCAATGCATGAATTAAAGAATGGCGCAGCTTTCATTTTCGTTCGACTCTGAATTTTCGAAAAGTGTAAATGTAAAGAATAACTTGGCAAAGTATGACCTGTTATAGTTTCAGTAGTTTAAAAAATATTTTATGTTCTCAGATTTTAGAAAATTACTTTTTCGAGGGCATATTATATTTCAGAAGAATGTAATTTAGAGAAAATACTCACATGATCAATTATTCTTTGAACTTCTGAGAATCTGAAGGAACTTTGGGTCCAATAAGCACACATGAGCTTATTGCAGTTCAAAAACTATGAAATATAGAATGTCTGGAACACAGAGATTCTGGTTCAATATAACTTATAAAGCTAAATCTGGCCATTTCGAAATGAAATTCTCACTACAAATTCCAGTCTCTTTCGCAGTGACCTTCCCCCAGCCAGTCAGTTGTTAGTCATTAACTAACGCGACCCGCGGCGCTACCGACACCGCCGCCGTAACTAATTCTATGATGTGGATGCAACGTAGAATGAAGGATTCGAATGGTAATGGAATCTGTTTACTTTGTGATGATAGAGAAGATTGGATCCATATCCTGTTAAATTGCCGCGCTACAGAAACTTGGAGAGGAAAATGGAAGGGATTGGGAAACTATTGCTTCCAACTCAGAAACATAACAGTCCATCAAAACATATTAGGCGATAATAAATCTCACTTTATGAAAGAATTAGCAACATTTTTAGGAAAAGTTCGAACTATCAGGTAAAAAGTAATTTGGGAGTGAGAAAACAGCCCTGGTTAGTAGTACGAGCAGAGCCTAGACTGGAGATGAAATAAATAATTCAATAAGTAAGCGATAATTAAGTTAATCAATAATTAGTAAGTTAATTAGTAATGTTTATCAATTATCTTAATCAATAATGATAATTAGTAAGTTAATCAACTAGGGATAATTAAGTTAATCAGTAGTTAAATGATGAGTAAATCAGTAAAAATACTATCAAATAAAGGAGTATTTTTTCCGAGAAGTAAGCGCGAAGGTGGTGGTGCGGGCGACCTTCTATGGCGCTGTGTGATTTCAGGGGGTGAGGAGGCCAAGACAATGGAGAAGAAGCCCACGACATGAAATAAATAAATAGGTTAGAAAAAATGTAGTAGATTAGCATGTACTCGTCTTGTGACAGCAGATGTTTCCCCCTTGAGGGTTTTTTCCTCAGCCGTACCTTACGGTCTCTTTTCCGCTGCTTTGATGCAATGGAGAGGCCATTTGGGGTGAATGCCACAATCCGAAAGGTTAGATAGCGGTAGGATGTAGGTATTGTAAATAGCTTATTCGACATAGTTAACTAGTGGTGCTACAGAATGGAACAGAATTTTCCGTATTAGTTTTCTATTTCCTTGGGCCTCGGTTAGCTATTCATACTTGTCACACACTCTTGCCAGCTGCCACCTATCGTCGCTCACAATAAATTTTTTTGACATTTTCTTAATTTTTTTCTTTCCTCGTCGTAGAACGAAATATTAATTTTAGAGTATTAAAGAACACTAAAACCCTCGACATAAATGGCAATTTCTTTGAAAAAATTGAAACCGCTTTTAAGGAAAATGGCGTTTAAGCGCTGCTAAAAATGCTAAATTTGAGGCAATTTTTCACAGAAAATTTATCAGTTTTCGAAAAAACTTCATTTGAAGCACAATTAACTCACAAATACATTTGTGTTTACAAATTGCTGGAAATGTGCATATTAACGGTGTGAGAGATCTTTAAACAAAATTTGTGTAATTTTTGCAAAAACAAAAAAATACTCTACATTGAACTTTACGTCATGTTAATGAAAGCAATTAGCACTATCCATTCGAAAAGTTTGAAGAACAAATGTGGAGCCTTTGACGAGAAATTGGCGTTTGAGCGTTTCTGAAAATGAGGAATTTTGAGTTAGTTTTCACAGAAAATGTTTGAATTCTTGGGAAACTTTGCTGGGCATTATTTAAAGCACATACGCTCGTAAATATAAGAATGTGGACAAATCGTTGCTAATGTAAATATTAACGTGATATACAAGTCAAAAAATCCATTTTTGTAATTTTTGAAAAAAACAAAATAGAGCAACATGACGTTTATGGCATCTCATAGAATGCATTAAGCACTAAAATTTTAAGGACAAAATTTGGAGCCGTTTTTGAGAAAGTCTTGTTTTCGTATTTTTTTAAATCTACATATTGCACGCAATATTGCGCATTGCAGCAAAGTACATGACCTTAAGGAAAGAACTCACTTTGGAGAAGAAATTTTATTTGAAGGAAAAATATCTATCTTCAATTTTTTATTACTTTATTTTTAGTCGCATCAACAGCCAAGGTTATTAGCGACTACAATTATACAATTATAATTTTATCCATAATTACATTAACAAAAATGTCATAACATGTATATAAATAACAGTGTATAGCTATATATATATTTTATGTAATACATAACTTAATTGTACAATATCATATGTCATTAAAGATGTTACAATTTTTACAAAACTTGATCAGTTGGTTCTGATATTTGGTCGAATACAATAAGGTTTATTTAGATTAGTAAATTTTCTTTCATTATTGAATTTAGGACAGTTTTCTATTATATGGTAAATTGTTAAATTAGCGTTACAAGTATCACAAAGTGGGTGTTTTGAAAATTAAGTAGAGATGGGTTAATTTTGTGTGGCCTGATTTCATTCTGGACAGTGCGACTTGTCCTCTTCGGGTGAGCTTTTTAGAAGTAGTGTTTAGAATTTGGCTGTGGGGTTGACTTTCTTTCCATGTGTTATTCCATTTCTGTGCCATGCATTTTTCTATTGTTCTCAGTTTATCATAGGTAGTATGCATGACGTTATGAATATTACTCTCCTTCCGTAGGTCTATTAAGGTTACAGAATTTTTCCCTGTTATGTCCTCTGGAATTTTAAGTTGAGGTGGAAGCCAAGCAACAATAATACTTATTCCAGCAGATTTAATGTGGTAGTATTGTTCTTGAATCATTTTAGCCATTTCAGTGTTGGAAATTTTGTTGCAGGATTGTTGTATGACTTTCAAGGATTTTGTGAAAAGAATGGTTTTAAAGGAGAATAACTTTTCGGTAACTTTTAATGCAGTCAGAAAGGCATAGGATTCTCCTGAATTGGGACCGATGCTTTGGGGTAGAAGGTACTTGTAGGTAGTGTCAGGGGTGTGCACTGCGATTTCAGTTCCTTGTTCGTTTTTCAGGCATTCAATGTAAACTGGGCAGTAATCTTTATATTTGAGGGTTATTTCTTGAAGTTGCTTATTCCATTCTTCTTTGGATGAATTGGTGTTCATCTGTGCGTTAGTCTGAGTGAGGTTACTGTTTTGTAATTCTAAGAGGGACAAATCAGAAATGAGCGGTGGTATAATCCATGGTGGAATTAAGAAATTTCTGTGTTTTTCCATTCTAGTAATATTCAACTCGAGGTTTGAGAGAAGTTCTCTTGTTCTGTAATGTAGAGACTTATATCTGGGATTAATATTCTTGATAATACTCTGAGATGGAAAAATGTCGTTGTAGATGATGATGTTTGGGGAAGAAGCGGCTATGATGGCGTACTTAATGGTTAATATATTCAATTTTTTAGTTGGAGGAAAATGCAGAAAAAAATTCACTTTTGCAATTTTCGAAAATTTAGAGTTATCCCTGCAAATTGGACCTATGCCATATGAATAAGTGTATTTTACTCTATTCTAGCAACAAATTTAAAGAAAAAAAATTTGGAGCTGTTTTTAAAAAATTTTGGAAATGTCCGGGGAGCTTCATGTAAAGTACCACAAATTTTGAAGAAAGTTTTTCAAAATCTCAAGCTTCCACTAGAGCCAGATGGACGGGAGTTTATTCAATTTGAAAAGAATCCTACGAGTGGTTTAGGCGCTTGTGGTGTTCACAGACGGACAGACAGACGGAAAAACGGACGGACGTTTTCCTTTCAATTGGTTTTTCTGTACCATGGAATTACAAAATAGGAATTCTGGCTACACCATGGGTTAGGGGATTTTATCCATCCACCTGGTTTTATCCACTTTTTCGTTGTCAGGTCTCGGCAATGAATTTTTTTACTGCCGAAAATTTGCCATTTTTCCCGCAGCATTACGTAACTTTCCCCATACTACGTATATTGCTCCGTACATACGCATGTATACGGGAAAATAAAATGTGTTGAAAATGTATAATGTGTAATAATTACCTATTAAATAAAATATTTCTATGATTAGGCAACTCCCACACATTACCATCACAGCTGGCATCCTTGTTAGCCTGTGGATTCCTTCAGCAACTGGACATAGTATGTATTTCTTGCTACTCTTCTTTCTCGTTACTGCTGTGTTACCAGTAGAGCAGCAGAGCGCTGCCCTGAAAATCATGTTACAAGACGTCGCAAAAAATCATTAATTTTAACGAAGTTATTGTTAAATTATGAAACAAATTCCTGCTACTGATGTTTAGAATGGTGAACTAATAGACGATTATTCACGGCAGTGCAGTCACCTGAATAGCAGGTGACTCTTACTACTTGATTGTCTAAATACGAATATTTAGTGAAATAAAATTAGCAAGTAATGTAAATTGCAGATTTAAATTATTGAAAATATACAAAGATTATTCTTCTTTTTCAGAAAGACGTCTTGCTTGGGAAAGCATTTTACTGGTAAGTTTCAAATATTTGAACATTTTACAGACTTGGGATGTAGGGAAAAAGTTGATAACTTTTGATATAAATGTTTTTCTAAAGATATGTAGAGAGTGTAATATTAATAAATAGATCCTAGTCTTTCAGATCTCCTTCAGTGAGGAGATGCACACATAAACACACATATATAAGTCGTCATCGACGCAATCAACATCGTCAAATACATAAATCATGAACACTACTTCTACAGGAATTCAGCTATTGAGATGGTTCAGCTTTGCCGCTACCAAATGGCGTCCACAGTAACAGTGTACCCCTTGTCCCCACTCCTATTTGATTTCATTATGAAATGTCTTCTTGGGGAATTGGAAAACTAGACAAGACACTCTTTATTGGAAAGGAGTGTGTGTCTGTTAGCATTTGCTGACGATCTGGTGCTGTTAGCAAAAAATACCCCAGAAGCTCACGGACTACTTGAAATTATGAATTCGTAGCTTCCGCGGCCGGAATCGTTTGATTTTAGTTTGCCACTGTCGGTCAAGCTGAAGTTTCGACCATCATGTTGTGGCCTCTATCTGCTGCATGCACAGTACAGCCCAGTCCCAGGCAACAAAGTACCGAATACTTAATATTATGGTGAAGTATCTTTGAGCACTCGGAATGACATTGTTCGTAGTTAAGTGTTGATCATTTAAAATGACAACTTTTGAATAATTCGGGGAATGAATTCTTTTGTGAGTAATGATCACATTTTAACATACCTAGGAGTGAACTACTCTATTTCCAACGGCTTCCCATCTAGAGCATCCATTGCGAATTTGATGGAAGCAATGGTGAGGCTTCTGAAACTGCAGTTGAAGCACACTTAGAAGCTGGCATTACTTCATACTGGTTTTGTCGATGCTATCTAAAGCGTTGCTCTGAGAAGCGGTTGGTCAAATCAGAGTCAGTCAAACTTCCTACATTTGCATATTAGTACTGCAGATTGCCTATTCTACCTGGCCAAGAGAAATGAAGGACTGGAATTGTCGTTTCGTCCAACACCTTGAAACTAGGTTAATGTTTAGAAAATTCTTCAGGTATTTGCAGATGGTTAGCACCCGTTTGAGATTCTACCAACGGACATTAATGACCGTCAAAGAATTGACGCTCAACTGCTCTTATACTGAACAAGACATAAAGGCTTATAATAAGTAATGCACCGATGACAAAGTAGTCATCTGGGAAGAGCTGTGATCCCAAGGGAGTACGGTAGAGGCGCGTACAAACGATCCAATTGGGAATTCCTTTTGGAAATACTATAGTCTTTGATACCAAATCTGTTTATCGTGGCTCTCCAATTGTAATCGAATACCACTGTCAATAAATCTACTCTTGGTTGGGCAAGGTCCGGAAAGGATGTAGAGGTCTATTGCAGGAAGTGCAACACAGCGATAGAAGCCATTAATCTCATCGTGGGTCAAAGCACTATTACTAAGCCAGCCAGAATAAAGCGTCAAGACGTGATGAAGATCTTTTTAGAAGGGAAAATGTTCCAAAAGTCTGCCACCATGGAGTACACCGCTTTCTCCGTTACCGAAGAGGTTACACTAAAACCTGACTGGTAATAAAAAGCCGGTAAGAGGTTCACTTGGTCGGAGTGACTGACACGAAGGTGGGTCAAACCTGAAAGCCGGGGAAGGAAAAGATGGTAAAATACCATTTTCCGGGCAGGCCAATTTCGTGGAGTGCCCATGGCCAAAATCTTGCCAGTGGTGATTGGAACCTCTAGGGCTATTCCAAGCTCCACATTCAGTGCCCTCAAGATGTTGGGGATCACACGTTTCAGGCGATCTCATGACTATCTCGTTAATTGCTCTAGAGAGCTCTATTAAGCTCTACACCCAATTTGTAAATTACGTCGAAACAATTTAGCGTTGCTTGTTAGTCCCCTGGGGAAGTCTGGGGAACCCAGAGGATCCTGAATTGCCTAGAAATTATTTTGAGTTTCTAGCAATTACCACGTCTTTAAGTGGAACGTTGGTTTACGAAATATTGGTTTACGGCAAAGCGTCCGTCCGCTTGTGCACAACATTAGAGCCTAAGCTTTTCTTGGATTCCAAAATGAATATTCCCAGGTCGAACTGGCCCAACTCAAAAATCTCTGATTTTGAAAAACATTCTTTAAACTTTGGGGGGTACTTTATGTGAAGCGTCGGGAACAGTTTGAACATTTTCTAAAATATGTCTTCAAATTTTGTCTTAACATTATTGTAAGAATTGAGTGAAATACATTTGTAAGATGACATAGATCAAATTTTCACTGTTTACTCTGAAGTTTCAAAAATTGCTAAAGTTTAAAATGTTTTCGGCATCTTCCTAAAACTATGATATTGGAGAGTGAAAATTATTCTCCACAATTAGTCCTTTAATGAGTGTCACGAACTTTTTGTTTAATTTTAGTAATCTTTGCTTAATTTTGAGAGAAATGTGGGGGAAATATTTAAAAATATTAAAAACATATTTTTTTCCAAAAATGGCTACATTTGTTCTCTTTAAAACTATTGTAGGCATAGTGCTAATTGATTTCTATCAGATGACTTAAACGAGACATGCTGTTTCATTTCCATTTTTCAAATATTACACCAATGTAATTTTTATAAGTAGACCTATCTCTCATGTTAAAATGTTACAAATGTATTTTATTGTTTTAATATGTTTTTTAATACGTAAGCTTCAAAGTATCTGTAATGATGGTTTCTCAAACATCCATGCACTTTTGAGTGCTTGGGATCTGAAAATGCTGAATTGTCGATAACGTTCGAACAAAATTTTCTCAAAAAAAAAAGCTGCATATTTTTCTAGGAAATCTCCACATTGGAAAAGTGTTCAATTCTCTACGATATTCCAAAAGCCTGATTTCGATCAAGATATTTGGGGCTTGAAAATAAAAAAAATACTGAAAAATATAAGTGTTACTAATAAAAAACAAGACAAAAATATCAATTAAACGTAAACGAAAAGTATCTAGCGCATTAGTTGAGTATTGATTTGCATCTAAAAAGTGTGTTAAGAATATGGCATTTGTTCACATCGTAAATAGATATGTGCGTAAATGTGAGTCCGTTGAAATATCTTGTATCTGATTTCCAGCCTGTTACTTAACACTCTCGTTTTGAATTACGAACAAATTGTTCTCGTTGTCGGCTGCACGCCCGGGGAGATTCCTGAGGCCGCGAAGGAACCGTCAGAAATGGAAGGGAGTGCATTTGTCTCCTTTGTAGCGAACAAAGTCTTTTCACGCCTTTACGGCAGCCGCAGGATGTCGGCACTTTACATAATAATGGCACCGTCCAGAGAAGGCGGGGAGCCCAAAACGTTTCGAAGACGTATCTATTCAGGTCGTGACTGAAATTCAATTTCATACCAATTTATGGAAAGCATCTTTGTGTTTTGGTAGACACCTATCTTGCTTTCAACGCCTTGTGCCATATTAATAATACGCTTTGTGATCATGTTGTCAATGACAAGTTGTTGCGTTTCAGTCTGAAATCCTGTCATGAGAGTTTATTTTTCAAGACTGTCTAAATGGTTGACTCATGAAAACGATTTTTTTATATTTTGAAGATTATTATTATTATTAAATAAATGCAACATTTACATTTCAATTTATTATTTTAACAAGGGTCACATTAATTTGACTTATAAATGAAAGTCATCGTATATACCTAAGGCTAAATACAATACTACTTCCAATGAACACCTAAGCCTCATTGGTACTGGATAGAACTAAAGGGCAACATGAGCCTCTGCTCAAGGTAAAGTGATATTCTACTTGACAATCGACACAATATACGAAATGAAAAGTAATTATTCAAATTTTATTTCGTTGCAATTTTACGAAATTTAAAGTCGGTTTTGAATTTTTTGATGACGATTGTCCAGATATTTGACTCAACTTTGATTTAATTATTTTTGAAGCGATTGCAGTGTTAAGAGAGGGGTAATGCCGGTTACATATTCATTTAGAAAAAAATACTAAAACTTCAACCAAAGTTTAGGGATAATATTTTGAGAGTTTGAAACAGACATAACTAGCCCATAAATTAAAAACAAACTAACAACTGGATTTTTCTCTTATTCTTGTTTAAAGGCATTAATTAAGATGTGGGATCTAGAGAAAACTGTGTATCACCTACACAATCCTTTGCAGAGTAACTTCAAAGGAATTTTCGTGAACTTAATTTCATACTGCGAAGTTATATCTCACGATATATTGTGATACGTGAATGAGGGTGAGGACAAAAGACAAGGAAGAGACGAAAAAGGAAGAACAAGAACTCAAAAGACCGCGCAAAGCTGGGCGCGTCCGGAGAAGCGTTCGCTGGCGAGGAGGGGTACCGGCGGGGCCGATAGGAGAGTGACCCCCACTCATGTCAGGTAGTGAGGGGGAAAAGAGGGGAAGTGCGGCTTACCATAAGGGAATCGCTCTTCTTCTGGTCTGAGCAGCGTCACCGGACGGAGGTGCCTAGTCAGTATCTAGGCGGCAGCATCTAGAATAGGCAGATGTTAGATTTGGGAGAGAAGACGGCTGAATGTTAAAAGTGAAGGTGATATTTCGTGAGGCAGGAATAGAAGATGAACTGTAATGAAATAGCTAGAATGGACAAAGTTAAGTTTATTAAAAGTGAGTTTTAGAAAACTGAGTTAAGTGGTTATCACACGGCAGATAGTGCGAACCCAGGACCGCAGTAAAACGATATGCTCGTGTCGACTGCCGCGCTTGAGGATACGGACGCACGAACGGTATAAGAATTCGGGAGTCGGACGAGAAGCAGAGAAGACGGAACGTGGTTGGACGTGCTGAGGAGGCAACACGAGAGGGCTCGGGGCCGGCTGGAGTAGGTCCATCAAGCTGGCCCGCTCACCATAGCAGAATCAAACCAAAATAGTACCAGAATTTCTAACTATTTTATTACTAATTTATTACCGCAAACCCGATTTTTTACCACTCATTTTCACCCAAAAAACGGGTGGCGGGCCAGCTTGATATCAAGCTGTCCCGCCCACCATAGCAGAATCAAACCAAACTAGTGCTATAATTTTTAACTATTTTATTACTAATTTATTACCGCAAAACTAATTTTTTTACTACCCGTCTTCACCCCAAAACAGGGGGTGGCGGGCCAGCTTGATATCAAGCTGGCCCGCCCACCATAGCAGAATCAAACCAAACTAGTGCCATAATTTTTAACTATTTTATTACTAATTTATTACAGCAAAACTAATTTTTTACTACCCGTCTTCACCCCAAAACAGGGGGTGGCGGTCCAGCTTGATATCAAGCTGGCCCGCCCACCATAGCAGAATCAAACCAAACTAGTGCCATAATTGTTAACTATTTTATTACTAATTTATTACCGCAAAACTAATTTTTTTACCACTCATTTTCACCCAAAAAAACGGGTGGCGGGCCAGCTTGATATCAAGCTGGCCCGCCCACCATAGCAGAATCGAACCAAACTAGTGCCATAATTTTTAACTATTTTATTACTAATTTATTACCGCAAAACTAATTTTCTTACCATTCATCTGCACCCAAAAATATAATTTTTAACTATTTGGTTACTAATTTATTAGTCATGAGGGCGGCGAGCCCGCCCTCTCCCTTATAGCGTCCGGCTCTAACAGTCTTGCTGGTTTTTTCCAAAGCCTACCCGAGGGTTAAATACCCGGCGGGTCTTGGCTCTTTTTGCCTGGGGCAGGTATTAGCAAAGCTTTGCAAATGGAATTATACTCGTAGATACTTCGCCAATGGTTTTGGTATAACTAAAATTATTTATGGTCGTTGATGTTCAGTTACTGGTCTAAAATGTCCAATAATTGCAAATCGAGACTGCCGTTGGAAACATTAAATAAACTTCGTAATTTCCAGATATCTCGAAGATTCTGGCATGCGATGAAGGATTCATTCGTTGGTTTTGTTTTGTTCTCCTTACGAAGTTCATCGTAAGTAGAGAAAGTTATGCAATCGTGCGCCGGAAAACGTAGAATTTTCCGCAGAAATACTCTTATTTAAATAAAAGTTTATTAATTTCAAACATTACGTTGTGTATGTTGGATTTCCACATCTCCTGAATCATCCTGACGGTAAAGTATTGTATGAAGAAAAACAGGTGTTAACCTTAATAAAAGAAGAAGAAGACGTTGTGTACAATGATGAAACGGAGATCCTGTAATTGGAAATCTATTGAGACGGCGCATGTAATGTATTACAGACTTCATTTTGGGGAGAGTGAAAAGAGAAAGAAAAGGAGTGGACATATTTAAGTAATGAGAACTGATTACCTGAATCGGGGAGGGAAGTGATTAATTAGAGTTTCCATGTTCCAAGTCGAAAAAAAGGAGAAAGACAGTTAAATGTAAATCAAAATTGCTATATTATGTAACATAGTTTTTAATCAAGAGAAGAAGAAAAGTAATTGTTTTTTTTGTAATTTTAAGCCTGTTTGGAAGGGGAAATGGTAAAGCGCTATGTGTTTCTTGTACAGTAAATGCTTTTACATTCAGTAAACGAGGGATCCCATCGCAAAAGGCCTAATAGTTTTGAGTTTGGTAATTCATCAATGATATCTGGGAAGATCAGTATTTTGATTTACTGTGTATTTGTATTTGTTGGACGTGGGAGTTTCATTATCTGGAATAAATCCAAAATTGTTACAAAAAGGGGTTGCTAAAATCCACCTCACATGTGATCCCGAGTCACGGCTCCTCCCAGCCAAGACCCCTGTGCCTTTTCAGGTCCCACCAAAACAAAAAGGATTGTGTTGGCGGAGTACCGTCACAATATATTGTATGAAGATGCAGCATTGGATCATAAAATAGTTCAGTTTGTGCTAATATTACTCATTTACCTTGGTGCATAATGAATATCTGTACGTACAAACGGAAATACAAATTTTGAATATTTGAATACAGAATATGCCAACATAATATTTTTGTTGTAAACAAATTTAATGAATACATTTTTAAAAACATTCTATCCGATTACTAACATAACATATAATAGCTAATCTATATTTACATTTCGACAAAAAAACTACAAATTTCATTCTATGAATGTCTGGATCGTTTTATTTGTAGAATTATTTTTCTTCAATTTCATATTCACTAGATCTTTTCAATTTTAATTTCGCCATAATTTCAATGATTAATCATTTCCAATATTTCGCCGTTTAGAGAAATCACATACTTCATCACAACAAATAAAATTCACTAATAACTGATAAATATAACCACAAACAAACCCGTCGTCACGCACTTACGTGATGCATTTTAATCGCGATACGGGTTCACTCTCATTCTTTAAAACGTTATAATAAGTTTCACTCCAATATCAGATTATTCTTACACTTTTTATTTTCCCGTATACGTATTACATACGGAGTACACGTAGTATAGGGAAAATTATGTAATGCTGCACGAAAAAATGGTGAATTTTCGGCAGAAAAAAATTCGTTCCCGGACCGTGATAACGAACTAACGATGCTACAGAATGGCACAGACTTTCCCTTATTAGTTTTGTATTTCCTTGGGTCTCGGCTAGCTATTCGGTCTTTCCACATACCATTGCTAGCTGACATCTATCACCACCCTAGTACATTTTTTGGAATTTTCTTAATTTTTCGGTTTCCTAATAGTGGATCGGAAATATTATTTGTAGAGTCTTAAAGAAGAGTAAAACCTACTGTTATGTTTCCTATTGGCCTGATATTTGAAACGTTGCAGTGAACGTGAATTTAATACAGAGGGAAGAATTAGTCACACCAAAACGAGATTTTCTGTCGAAAAATTACCGTTATTCGCTGCTGTAGAGTATTACGTAACTTCGTCTGTAATACTCAGTAGTATAAAAAAAGTAAAATGAATCGCTATCAAAAATTGGAGAATCTTGCGTATGTTAGCCTCCAAATTCCGCTATGAGAGTTCTAACTGCTGAGAGCTGGAAAGATTCCTAAAGATAAAAAAAATATTTCGTACCAGATGACAACGAAACCGCGCGGCAAAAAACTTCTAAGAAAAGCGACGGGTATGACGTCAGAGATACGGATCAGCGGGCCCCGCAATGGGTACTTTACAGACGCAACGATTCGGAGAACAGGGGGGGCGGGCACGGACAAATCGAACGCAGGCGGAGGCGTCGCAATGGCGGGGGGGGAGGTAGAGGGCGCGGCTGCGTGAGACGAGGGTGGACGAGGGCGGAGAATGTCACATAGACCCCTCAGACGGAAGCCAATGCGTCATCGCCGGCGCCGGACAGTGTGTCCGAAAGTGGGCGAAAATGCGAGTGAACATTGATTACGGGTGATTTCAACGAAAATGAGAACCTAAACTGTCCCTGACCCTATCCTTTGTCAAAATTTTGTGCAATTTCTTTGAAAATTTTGAATATGTCACAAGGGTTTCATGTCAATACCTTCCAGATTAAAATATCGGTTACAAATTCAAGGAACCGCGACATCAGGCAGATTGTGGAATATCAATTTTGCTGAAAAATCTGTTTAGTTTTAGCCTCTAGAGTTATTCACAGACAGACCGGAATAGTTTTAGCTTCAATCGATTTTTTGGTATCAAGGAACCACAAAACATGGATTCTGGCTACACTACGTGTTACAAGAAGTAATTTCTTATATACAGGGACAAGATTTATCTTTTCCCTAAATCTTTACTTTTTCCTTAACAGGACCCAGCAATAAAAGTTTTTCTGTTGAATAAAAGTTTTTCTGTTTCATTCGCAATAAAAGTTTTTCTGTTTCATTCGCCGTCCCCCCCCCCGCAGCTTTTTCACAATACTTCCTCTAATTGCGTAAGCAGTAGAGAGCAAGTAGAAATCTGACGCTGCTGAATCGTATCTACCAGTCCTAGTTGCACTTGGGATATCGTATCTACCAGACCTCCCGCAGTTCCTGCTTTCTGCACCATGCGTATTGTTTTCGTAGGTAAAGGAATATATCTCCCTATTGAATCCCGTTGTCAACATTTCTTAACCCTTTTCTCTCTCTCTTTCTCGAAAAATGCACATTTCTGTTGTAACCCAGATATTATTAACTTCATTTGTCCACGTCAACAATTATATTACCAAAATTTAAACTATAGTTCATACAAAGAACAATTAATGTAAATAGGGTGATTGAGGAGAACCTGAATGTCATCGTACTTTTGCGAGGGCATCACTAATTGCTTTCCGTTTGGGTTCTTCGTGCGTACGAGGAAGAGCTCGCGAAGATATCATTCGAACATTGCAGGAGCACAGTGAAGCACTACTTGCGTTGAAAACCCTCACTTAAAAAATTATATTATTTAACTCCAATTTCCAATATCTTCTACCTAGATCACTTAACTTATCCAGTTTTAGTTTTGCCATGTTCACCTCTGTTGATGTTCTTTCTGGGCTGGTGAAAGAACGTCTATTTGATGTTTTCTGTATACAAACTTCACTATGACTCGTTCACTTTACATTTGCAGACGGAGCGCTGCGATCTGTTTACATGAAGTCACCGCCGACTGAATGAGAAACACGCGTCTGCAGTAGATACTGACCGTTTAATATGATATGGCGGTGAGCACCACACAGAACCCCGGCGGGGGAAGAACATAACCATTAAGCAGTGCATAAGTGCGAAGAAGAAATAAAAATATTGTACGTGAATGTTGTGAATAGCGTGTGGTGTGATCTATTTTACTGTATATTATCTTAATCATTTAAGAGCGCGACTCCAACTCACTGTCAGAAAGGCATAATTCGTCAGCTGTGTCTGTAGCGCTTGTGCTGCCTTCAGAGACAGCTGATTGGTCAGATGCTCATTGACATCGGGGCCATTCGTGTATTCTCGGTTGTATGTTCGGGCCTTCACTTTCAAAACAACATTAGTTCCTAATTCTCCCGTCTGCAAATGTAAAGTGAACGAGTAATACATATTTTCATCCTTCTTCTTGCTGTAACGGTCGGATGCTATCGAGCAGACCCCTGGGGAGACCGAAAGTGAGAAAGGGTGCACGGCGAAGCGGATGGAAGAAATAGCGAGCCATGGGTGCAATAGCAGTACCGAGCTCCGGGATAATTCCCGGAGAACGTTGATCAGTCCACTGCCCAAACCTACCATTGCGTGTGATAAGAGGTCGGAGAACAAAGGATATTGTCGGGGCGTGACTAATTGTTTAAACTACTGGTGTATTCATTTGCCCCCAATGAATGTAATGTAATAAAATGATAAATCTTTAAAATAAAAAAATCAATTTTTGAAAAAATGCAAAAACTGACACTAAAAACATGATGAAACCTTTTACAATGTACTGAATTAATGATGTAAGTGGCCAAAATTTGTGAAATATTAAAATATGTAAAATATTGGGATTTATGAGAATTAAAGCTTTTCTATCAAATAATGACTCTTCACTGCAGCATTACGTAACTTTCTCTTGGGAGAATTTGTGAAAGTAAAAATGTGGTAAAGATTTTTAGTGGAACTATTTTTCCTAAAAGTGGAAATTTTTATCATAGAGATTGGAATGCACAGTCATGCATAACTTCAAGTGTGCATCTGTGTCGATATCAACCAGTATTTCACAATCGACTTTAGTTCACGATCTTGTAGTGTCGTGATTAGAGGTACAATTTGTTTTGTGAACAGTTTATCGCACATTTTGAACTGTTAGTTCTTTTCGATAAAAATATATCTTCATTGATTTGTTTATTTTGTTTATAGAAACCGATACAATTTGAAATCGTGTGTTAACTTGAAGCTCTGAGCAGATTTTTAAATGATATGTTTCAAAATATACAAGCACGTTAGTACAAAAGTCATAGATAGATAAAAATATTTAAAACCAATGTGTGAATAAAATAATTATGATGTTTTAAGACTGCTTCTAAAAAAATAGCATCGTTTTATTTAGATCACAATGAAAGCTCCGTAGCGGTAAGATCCGCATACCGGGAGAGGTGGCTCATGGCGTCAACTAATGTCACTGCAGTTCCTCTGACCGGGAGATCCCGACGGCGGCAGGAATTTCGACACTAGCTTGTCAGCTGGGTCGAGTTCAGTAGCTGTCTGGAGGAGAACTCTAGCGCCCCGGCTGCACTGATCGGTAGTTTTTCCATGTTTATCCGTTTAACACCAGGCGAATGCCGGAGCAGTGCCCTAACAAACGGACCATGGACCATGCGCGATCTTTCCTTCCTCTTCCTTGTCCTATCCTCTCCTCTTACACACACACACTAACATGCACTACATTACCACACATGCCAAGAGACCGGTCGGGGGCTTACAGCTTGTCCCAGCTCGGCCGGGGTCCGGCTGGTGGGAGGCACCTGATTGGGGGAAAAACCGGCTCGTCGACGGTAGGTCGGCGCCGGATCTTCCGTCCAGCGGGGTAAGACCACCGCCAATGTATATACACCTAATATGCACTAAACTTAAGGGACTAATGATTCTAGTAGTTGCCTCGCTAGGAATCATTCACAATCATTCAAGATCCGCATGTTTTTTTGTGTCGTTTCGTATCACTGTGTGCGGGACGTGTGGGCGCGCACGTCGGTGACAGGCGAATGTGCAACGCCCACCTCCTCAATACCCCCCTCCCCCACCCCACACCCGCGCTCCGTGTTGTTGTGTCGTCATTGATTTTCAGTGAAACGCATGTCTCCGGCCCTCTTTCTGCGCTGCACGTCCAGTGTTTCTCACATCGAAAATAATCCTTATTCTTTTCAAAGTGAATTGCTAACATCATGAATTGCTGTATCAGGAGCAGACATTGTAACTCTTTTTGTTTCGCATTGACCATTTAAGGAGTTGCAGGTAACACATTTAAGGAAAGCAGTATTATTTTGAACTAGTTGTTCAGATTCTTCCTTATTTTTGAGGAATATTTATCTCTTTATATCATTTTCGTCTCTCTAAATATCCTCGTTTGTTCAGCATTTAAATACTTTTGATACTTCAAAATTTATTGGACACCCTTTACCCCATTTTTTTTGGCTAGTACGATGTTCTCACTTCGTTCTATTAATTCTGCAGGTAATATCATTGATGAACATGATAGACGTTTGTGCTGAACATATAATTTCAGGATAGAGTTGAGAAAAATCTAGATTCCAAAAGAATTTCAATATTTGTATCTCAAATTTATATCCTTCAATAAATACAAACTTCAAATTACGAATTAACTGTGGAACTTAGTTCTATAAAACCATCATTAGGCTTTCTCTTTCATATGCCTACCCTATTTAGTGTAATGCATCTGGGTCATTCCATGCAAAAAAGTAGGAAATCTGACACTACATCTCAGAATTTAAAAATATTTTGCCACCTTACTTATCATGATATTTGCATGAACCAGGTACAATATTTTTGTCTCATCATCCATTGTTTAGCAACAATGGGCACTTGAAATATTAGGCTAGCAGTCTGTAGACATTCCGTTATGATTTTTTCCCGATGATATGCAAACAAGCAAAAAATATAAAAGTGACACTATTTGTAGAAGAAATGTAAAGGATAATTTTACCCTAAAGATATTTTTTTATCCTGAGTCTTTAACAATTAGGAAGTAAACAAATTCTAAAAAATGCAATAAATGGAAATGTAATATTTTTAAATTCTTGAATTTTGTAAGAAAAATTGCTGAAACTACTTTCAAGCTACTCTGTAAATTTCATCATGGAATCTTGAATGGTTTTAATGTTTTGAATAAAAGTATCTTACTGGCGCTCCATAAACGAACTCATCTCGGCAGCTAGAGCCGCTGCGCCCCAGCGCTCTTCGTCAGCACTCGGCGTTACTTTTTTCCTCCGCGGCGCAATGGTGGATTTCGCAAATCTACTTCTCTAGGTGTTAATTTTGCCGTAGGAGCTACATGAAGAGATACGCCAAATTCGACCATTATTTTTTGTTCACTCCAACGTTTTGGTAAACACGTTAAAATCATATATTTCTCATTAGCTGTTTTCACATTTGAAATTTTTTCTTTGAATTGTGTCAACATTTCTTCTCCTTCATTGCTTTCTGTACTCACATGAAATAACTCAGAAACTGCTTTATTTACGGCACTCACCGTTCTCCTTGCATACGATTTCTCTCAGGTTTGTTTTCGCAATGACAATAATGATTGACCCAGAGAATACAAAATGTTTACATTACTGATAGTGGCTTCCTCTGCAACTCTGCCACTCCTGGGACTACGTACTCTTCTTCACTTGACGTTTTCACTTCACTGTCTGTTTCAGTTGAGTCACTAAGATCTGCATTGGGCATTTTGGATATTTTGTGACGACACAAATCGCATATTGCTTCACCTACCACTAAATTCGATATTTTCTTCCGCATCGCCTCTGTTATCTTTCTCTTACCCACCCGACTTTTGTGCAACTCAAGTCCGAAAGGATTGCAGCACCAAAGCCTGTTAAACGTATTCACAATCTTTGGCATTTTCTATCACGATGTATCACTGAACAGTAACACGCGAAAACTAAGCCTGTAAACTGGTGTCAGGATCCCTTCGAAGGCATCGATGGATATCCCTAGAGAATGAACTTGGCGGTGCCTGCCTACGACCTTGCGACACCCCTTCGCTGGGCAAAGGCACGCGACTTTCAACCTTAAGAGCAAAATGCGCGTATACTTTTTATTTAATAACTTACGCATTTTTTAAGATTCCATCGCGACAGTTTGCAGAATGGTTATTTATTGGTTCTTCCTTGCAGTGTGTAAAATATGAAAGCAAAGAAATATTACTTTTGAAAAAAGATGTATTTGTTTAATTTATTAGAATTTTTTATTATAACAAATATCTCAATCCTTAATATATTATCAACTGCTTAAAATATGATCATTTATCTTCAAAATAGTGTGCCTTGTTTTTAAAGTTTTATTCATTTTATGAACGTCATAATTATTATCATTATTGAGTACATGGTGTCATCATCCATGTTTAACCCGTAATTGTTGCTAAACGTGCTGAAGATATTAATTCCATAAATTATCTTTTAACTGTTCATTCATTAGTATATTAATGTAATAAAATATGAAAAAATCTGAGACTCACTGTCAGAAAACCTGAAATTTTGCATGGAATGACCCATCTACTATCAGTTTTAACAAATTTCAAATAACTTATTGCAAATTCCGTCGCAAAATTTTACATGCTCTCCTGGCTTATGTCAAATAAAGCAAATTCACAGAAAGCTTAAAATTTATACTTTCAAATAGTTTATTCATAACTTCACAAAAATGTCTATAACAAATTATCAACTTCACCCTTTTTTCAATATATTACATTAGGTCAAAACTAGCCTAATCGTCGAATCGGATCACGTTTTCTAAAAGATATTTTTTGTTCTTCATAAATTAAAAATAATTTTATTTCTTGCCTCTACGTTATCTATATCTCTATATCTATATCTATATCTATATATCTATATCTATATCTATACTAATATGTAAAAGACAGAACTGCACTGACTTACAGCGCGATAATCTCTGAATCTACTGAACCAATACTGATGAAACTTTTGTATTAGCTTCCTTTAAAGGTCTGGAGTAACATAGGCTATGATTTACAATCGCAAACCTTACTATATTCACAAAATAATTACTTTTCCGGACATTTTTTGCCTGGCTTTACATCACAGATTCAATAGTGGATCAATGTCAATAGTTTAGCTGCGCGCCACCAGAGGATGAGGTCTGAGATCTTCTACTGTTTTCATCAATCTAAAGGATTGTGTATTTAGAGGACTGTTTGTTTATTTTTCACAGTCAGTTGTCTAACCATATAATATTTGTTTTAGTGTAATAGTAGTAGTTGTTTTCGCTTTATTTACAAAAGTAACTTGAATATTGATTTCATTGCGTTAGGCGAGCGACAGTGCGATTTACGTGTTATTCTGAAACGATGGAGGAATGCATGCTTCAGAGAAGTGTTTTAATATAGTAGAGAGTGGGATTACCTTTGGGTGCTGAAGGAACGGTTTAAATTGATGACAGTTTGGCATTAATACAGTTTTTAGTAAAACGGCAGTACAATTAAGTAAAATAGTATTGGTAAATGGGTATTTGGAGGAATTTAATGTGTGACAACGCTGGTTTTGAAGGTTGTTATTTTAAATAAGAGAAAATGTGTTGTCAAACCGGGATTCACTGTGATCTCCAATTTTTGGAGACATTATAATCGCATAAGTGGTCAATGGCTCCTTTTGGTCGGCCACAATTTATCAAGGATCCTAAAACAGGTACTAGAATTCAATTAAAATTACTTTAATTTTTTCTAACTGTCGATTGATGCGGTAAGATCAATTTCAAACTTTTCTATATAAATACGCGAGAAGAAAAAAAAATATGAAAAAGAGTAAGATTTATAATGTGTCAAGTTATTGTAAGTTTTGGTATATAATACATAAAATTCCACAAACAGAATAACGTAAGTACATGCATTTAATTTTTTACTTTAGATTTGTTTATTATTTTCAGTTATATAGAGAAAGGAGTTTGGGGCCGGAACCCCAATAGGACTAAAATTGAAATGTTTTTTAGTGAGAAGTGCTGTAGTGTGTAGAAGGTTTTTTACAAATTGGAGCAAGGCAGATAGGCGTGATAGCGTGGAGGGAATATACGGTAGAATAGATAGGAGTAGGTTCTGCCACTGGGCGGGAATAGATGGAATTTCATTTTCTGTTTAATACAAAATTATGATAAATACCGCGGCAATGCGGGGTTCTTCATAAACTAGAAAAATTATTATACAGAAAATTAATCTAATATATTAAAATCAATATTTCGCGACCCTAAAGTAAAAAGGTTCTATCTGCACCGCAGTAAATTTTACAGGAGAGCATTTCAAAGTTTTGTCCCTCTCTAAAACAAAAAACTATTTTATTAAATGTATTGAAACTTTATCAGTGTACTTGACATCCAAGCACAAAACTGTAGACTGATAATTATTCTAAAAGCATTGTAACTTTGGTAGAAACCAAGACCCTATTTTTACAGATAGAACCTTTTTACTCTCAATATGTATCTTCAAGTTCGAGCAAAAAGGTTCTATCTTTGTTGGTAGGAACATTTGACTGGTATATTACTTAAATAATTGCAAATATACACGTAACTGTATCATTTATTTAATTTTTAATGAATTGAAAGAAATGTGCTTACATTTTAGTAAAAATCTTATGTATAGTGCCCAGTTATAATTTCATGTCATTACTTAGACTTAGCCAACTAGAAGTGGAAAAAAGTAACCTATTGTAAATTACTGAATTACACTTAAATTTGAAATGATATTTTACAAAATTATTAAAGTAAAATGTCGTGTAGCCATAATATTATATTTATTTTTTTAGCAATCTTTTGAAGTAGGTTTGATCCAGAATTGGCATCCATTTCAACATGTATGCTAAATCGGTTACCTTTTCCTTATTTAAATACTTCTCTTTCGCCTCGTGCGTTTGCACAAGCGGATAGATGGAAGAAGAACTTTTCGCCACCCATCTTGTAGAAATGTATGGTCGCACATTTACGGTGTAAAATTGTGAATCAGAATGTTTAATTTTATACTTTACTTCAGCTAGTCTTTGAGTGAATTTTATTTGCGGAACTTGAAAGGTATTTATTAAAATGAAGATGTTTGCTGCTTTTATGGAAATCCTTAAAATGCATTGTTTGCATCTGAATAATATTAAGTGGCTCTTTTCTGTTTACTGCCAAATGTATCCGCATGAAAGAAATCGGTGACCAGAATTCACTAGCTCTCAGTGCTTTCTCTATCTGGGAATGAACATTGTGTACTTCCTGAATACACAAGTGACCAGCAGTAGAGTATTTCATAACTATGTCATCGATTTGTGTTTGTTTTTTTAGAAAGTCCTTCATTGCCAGATACATTATCTGATTCTTGTTTTGGGGTACACAGCTGTCACTCCTCATTATAATATGTTTTACGTTAGGTGAGTTTTGAAATACTTCTTCCAAAATTTGGGAAACGGCATTTGCAATGTCATTTCCAGAATGTCCTGTGTCAATTTCTGTCCAAATTGCGCAATATACATCTTTGGTTGGGAAAACATGAACTGTCATGTTGAATAAATTTAATTTTCTCCTATAGAAGAAAATACTTGTTTGCTCTCGGAATTCCCATCACATATTCTAAATCAAAGGACACTGCAATTGTATGTTCATCTTTGATCTTATGATCTTCCTCTCTTTCCTTTCTCCTGTTTCCTTGTTATCTACGTTTTCAGTGTATTTTAATTTTAAATCATTAGAAATATTGAGCTGGGAATCTTACCATTGCCTTGTCTATTTATTTACGAATCTGCAATATTTGTCAAAAATGACCTACTTAACGGAGGGAACATATTTTCATGCAATATTGATATTTATAATTACAACACACGCCGTAGAAATCACGTGCATCAAGTGTCAGTATCAACAGCTCAGTACAAGAAATCAACATACAATACATGTACGTTACTTTACAACGCATTGCCAGATGACATAAAACAATTAAAGTCGGTACACAAATTTAAGTTAAAAGTAAAATATTTTCTGCTGCAAAACTGTTTCTATAAATTAGAGACTATATTGATCGTGAAAAAGAAAAATAATGTTTATTGTGCAACTACCCTCGGGTCTTCGGTTGGGCGCCTCAGACGGGTAGCCGGCCCGCTCAGTCGACAGATTACCTGAAACGGCGAAGATGGAGGAAGCCGGTGGCCTAGGTTGAATGAGAAGTCAAACATGTGAATTTAGAACAAGTTGAATTTATTCATTAAAAAAAAGAAAACGCTAATGGTCTGGTGATGATAACTCTGGCGAGCATGCCCCCAAAATCGAAATAAAACAAAAAAATGAAATGTCATGCACATAAGAGAACAAAAAATTACAAAGTGATTACAATCAGATGAAACTCTTCTTCGCGCGCGAATTCCCGCTTGACGGCCATGCGCGGCCGGGAACTCCTCTTCGTCGCCCGGTCGAGAGGAAGTCAACACTGATTGTCTGATGTACTGTTCACACCTCTCGATCGCGGGTACGACATAAGACACTCAAACAGAAAATACCTCTGTTAGGCGGCCTGCGCCACCCACTGAAGTTGAACGACCTCAGGTCAGCTGGCTGCGAGGTTCGTGGCGAGCGAGGGGCGCCGCTCGGAAAATGTAGGTCAGATCAGGTACTTGCGAGGGTAGCGGCCAAGGCGGCCGGAACACAAAAGCGCCGTCTGCTCGCTGCGGTGAATGGGTCAGCACAGTTCATTCACTGACACGGTCGGTTCATTCCCGGTCGATCTCACAATACTTTGATACTAATGAGCCCGTGAATTATCGCACAAATTCACTAAGGAAAAGAGAGTCTCGAGTTCGCACGTAAATCGGACGTAATATAATACGAATTGCTGTCAAATGTTCATAATACTGTTCTGCGGCCTGCGTTCGTCACAGAAGTCTTGTACCCAAACTCTACAAGAAACTTAATAATTTTTCTAAGTCCATCGAACCGAACGCCACAACAGAATATAACAGGTTCCCCCCTGCGGCCGCCACTTGCGTCCGATTCTGAACACAGCTCCCCAGCTTCTCTTTTGTGCCTCGTCGCTCCAAGTTTTAGGAAACCTCGTTCCCCCTACCAAAATTATCCCTGTGACTCTGGAATATTCTAGAACAAACCCGAATTCTGGTTGCTATTGGCGAAAGGGTACTGCGCATTAGATATTTTCTGCCCAATCAGAGGATGTTTTCGAGGCCGAGAAAAGAGTGAGAGAGGGGCTGGTTATCGCTCCCTCTCGCTTTAATTTTGCGTCGAAAAGGGGCAGTTATTAACGACCGGGGGGGTGTGAGGGGCTAGGAATCTCTAGGGAGGTTGACGGAAGAGTTCCAGGCGTCGTGGAAAAATACTGAAGGGGTCGTGTGCAGAGCGGCTACCCAGAGTTGGGGCACACGTGTCCGCGACGAATTATGGAGCGAAGGGTGCCGACACCGTGGCGCCTCGCATCTCTCGCGTCGCCGCCTGCGTGGAGTTATTTTGCGGCAGAATAAACTTGAATCTATTCGGTATCACTACAATTGTAACAAAACAAAGATATATAATGAATTAGTTTTCGTTTGCATTGTATACATTTTCAAAAAATATTTAATACGCCTTTAACAAGTAATGTACTTCAGCTTCCGGGTCAATGACCCCCATCTCGATCAGGTTTGTGTCCAGTTTCCCTGATCCATTGAGCAAATGCTGAGATGGCCCCTTGTTTTGCTTCTGAACGTAAATGTAGCTTCACTGTGCGCACGTTTTGTTGAGCACTCCTTTTGCTAGTAGTTCATTTACAGTTGAAATTGATTTTCTATAACTCGGGGAAAACATTTTTCAAATATTTTTATTTTTCTAAAATAATTATTTTCTAAATTCATTTTTTTCGTTGTTTTTTTTTAAATTCTGGCCCTCAAGAAAATATGCGCAGATAAATTTCTTTCCCCACACGTCATATACAGTTTTTACTGTTTTTTGACAAATAAATAAATAAATAAATAAATAAATAAATATTATTTTCCAACTCATTAATTCTGTATTCCTCACACAGATCAAATCTATTCGGCTTTTGCTGAAAGAAATCCAAATTAAATTCTTCATTAAAAATCTTCCGATATATAGATAATTTTAAAAATTGACAGTTTTCGTTTACACAACATTCCTTGTAGGAGTTGTACGTTTTCGTGATATTAAGTTGGAGGCGAGACACTCCTTAGTAGTACTAGCTCTACAATAGTGACTCTGTTTTAGGCAAAGATTTAATGTGTGCCCTCACTCTGTCTTTCACATCTTTGGTATTTTATCCTTAGTTTTATAACTCGATCGTCCAATTTTGGTGTTCTTGTTATTTTATCTTTGTGTAATGTGCATTATATATCATCTTCTGGCTTATAGAAATTGTGTTGAGGTAGAACTTCTTACACACAATAATTTATTTATTTGAAACATAAAACTTGTAAACGAATGACAGAAACAATTCTTTCTTTCGAAGGTTTAGTCTATTTTCTGTTGGGTTTCATTTTTTCTGGAAAAGATCTAATGTCCTCAGTATGTAGCTGACCTTTTCTGAATGAGTTTCCAATTTGTAAAACGAAATAAATAATCTCCTTTGCTCTTCTGGAGTGATATTTAGAGTGCATTAAATGATCACAGGTGTTGTCATTGCCAACAGTGTTATTTATTTGAAGAGCAACTTTCGATGGCTTAGCCGTCATCATCAGTTTTCTGCAGATGACAGCAGAAAACTGATGATGATGGCTAAGCCATCGAAAGCTGCTCTTGGAATAAATAACATTGTTGGCAGTGACAACACCTGTGATCATTTAATTTTAAATGCCAACGACATTTCACCACCTAAACCAATATTTAGAGTGCAGTTGTGACGACAAAAATGTCCACAATTTGTAGTTTTGTTAAATTGTTAAGCTTGATGAACTTGCCTCAGTAATTTAAATGTTCTAAGCCAGCTTGATGTTTCTTCGACCCTTGCACTTTTTTCCAATCCTTCTTATTACACGATGTCACCAGATTGCGGAAAGTTACAGCCACAACACAGCGAGATATTGAGTTCTTAAAACGGATTGGGTCTACTAGATACTTGCGCTCCAAACGAAGGGTTAACAATACATTAACGTATTAACCGAAAAGAAGTAAAATCGTAATAATCCGGGGTGTAAACAGAATTTACAGGTAACCAATTTTATAATATTATATCAACATGTGAAGTGGAGTACAAATAGTTTGTGTCGCATAACCTATAAATTCGTTGATTTAGCAAGACATTCACTCAGGCGTCGTAAGGAATATACAAATGCTCAAATGCCGAACTATTATAAATTCTGGATGGTTACCAAATAAACCCGATAAAGAATAAATAGTTCGATATTTATAAAAGTATGTTTGCCTTCTTACAGAACTGTTTTGCTTTAACACAAACAGTGCTTACAGCACTGTTTTGCCTCGGTGTCCCGTCTTCTTCAGTACTGCTTGCCGAATTAGGATTGTATTCAGAACAAGAATGCTCAAAAACAGCATCTTCAATTTCACTTTCACAAAACATTGCAATTAAATCTGCTTCTCAAAAGATCTTACAATACCTGGACACTTTGCGCAGCCAACAAGATAATGTCCACATACATGTAAACAGATTGGTTTGCGCGGTGAAGCAGATAGAACCTTTTTTCCCGAACTTGAACATACGTTTTGCAGATAGAACCATTTTACCTTATCTGTATCTCAGAAAATAAGCTTCGCAGATCAATGTAACTTAGAGGTTATGTAAATCTCATCACTACCATTACAGATATCACATAAAGTCATTTTTGGAAAAAATGTTAGATAGAACCTTTTTACTTTAAAGTCGCGATTTGTTGGTTAGTGCTTAATGTGTTGCCGCAGCAGCATCCAATTGCAATAAAAGTGTGTCAACATATTGCTTGCACTTGCGGGAAGAACACAGGCATACTACAATTATTGTAACTCCACTAGATGGCGCTAGAGCAAATGATGGCGTTTCAGTTAAATGCAATTCCCAATGCACGTGAGCTTCATTGTTGCTGGGCATTGCCGTGTGCTGTGAGGCGAGGTCGAGGAGAACACAAGGGGCAGGCGGCGCAAGTTGATGACAGGAAAGTGAAAAAGAGGCAGGGAAAAGAGAGAGATGAAAAATAAGAGATAAGGAAATAGAGAAATAAAGGGAAAATAATTAAAGGAAAAAAGAGAGAAGGAAATAGAGAAAGAAAGGAAAAATAATTAAAGGAAACAAGAGAGAAGGAAATAGAGAAAGAATGGGAAAATAGTGTAAGAGAAGGAAAATAGAGAGAGGGCAAATAATGAAAGAGAGGGAAAATAGGGAGAGGGGAATAGATAGGAGGAAAGAGAGAGGTGGAATAGAGAGAGGGGGAATAAGAGAGCAGCAAAAGAGTCAGAGAGTGGGAGAAGAAGAGACACAGAGAGGGAAAAAGAGACAGAGGGAGAAAAGAGACACAGAGGGGGAAAAGAAACAGATGGAAAAGAGAGAGAGAGTGGGGAGAATGAGAGAGGGGGAAAGAGACGAGGGAGAGGAATATTCCACCTCTCTCTTTCCTCCTCTCTATTCCCTATCCCTATTTTCCCTCTCTTTCATTATTTGCCCTCTCTCTATTTTCCTTCTCTTACACTATTTTCCCTTTCTTTCTCTATTTCCTTCTCTCTTTTTTCCTTTTTTCCCTTTCTTTCTCTATTTCCTTATCTCTTATTTTTCATCTCTCTCTTTTCCCTGTCTGAATTATTTCTTCTGCGGCAGCAACGCTCCGAGTACCAGCTAGTGTAGTATTATATTCAACTCTCTAAAAAATATTAATTCAGTTGAAAAGATAGCACATAAATATTTTGTTTAAGTAATGTGACTTGAAGTGTATCTAGAAGAGGAAACAAAAAAAAAGCATTTGCAATAATTAGTATTTGGTTGGTAACTCGCGCGACGTGTCGACGTGGAAGTATGCTCATTCACAGTCTCTTCAAACCAGATGTACGCCCGTCTACATCACGTCTCACAGTATCTTACTCATAGTTACTAATTCAGGAATCGTGTGCAGTAAGAATACTGCAGTTGAAGTCCTTGAGATTTTGTAACAAATCTGGTTGAATATAATTACAAATGTAATCTCCTTTTATTCGTGCCGGAGCATTCAACGGTTTTTTTGAAAAATAAATTTATTTTGATAAAGTCAATTATGACTTTGATGCTGTCAATTAGTTAGTAAAAGCGATCATAAACTTAAACTTTGGTGTCGCATGAGTCTTCAATGAACGATACGTCAGCAAAAGAACATCGAGGAAACTTTCATTGCAAATACCAAGATCAAATTATTTTATTTCTTTATCTAAATAACAATGGTAAAATATATTAATTCAGCTTGGGACAGATTTCAAACAGCCATGTCGCGGCATTCTCGTATGCGGACCCATGATCGGAAGACAGGGGTGAGCTCTTGCGCATCGTACCCGACTTCAACGAATGAGCTTCAGGCAGTATTAGTGCCACAATATTAACGAGAATTTTAAATGTAACCAGATACCAACATTATCCCTTTGTCATCGAAACTGATATATGTAGGACATCTTTAAATATTGTTTCTTTTAATTCATTTACACCATCACGGTGTTATTTTTGGTTGGTCACCGTTGAAAATTGTTACTTCATGCCGCTTTCAAAATGTTTCTTAACACTTCTCGCTCTCCATGCAACATGGCGGCCAGCGTCTGGTCAGGCTTTTCAAACTATATGCCCATCATGGTATATTTCCTCCATTGAAGTGCCCATGTTGTGGTCACGTGATTAGTGGTGTAAACTGGAGATGCTCAGAACCAGCGCGAGTCTAGCTCACCCACATCTTTCCCCCATGGTCGAACCCGATTTCTCGTGAGACTCGCTTCAGCGCGAGAAATTCGAATTGGCAATTTCTAAGATTTGCAAAAATTTTGTGTTGATATTTTCAAAAAAATTGTACATGACCGTATTTAAAGATCTAATTGTGACAGGTTTCATTAAATAAAAATTCTATCAATATAGTAGTTTTGCAATGTTATTTTTTTTCAATTTTCGAAAACAAGAGTTCTACAGACAGTTCACGGAAAATGGGATTTGCGCTCTTTCTGTACCTGTCATTTCCTCTTTACGAGAAAAAAAATAGATCCGTAATTGAGAATTTTTACAAATTGCCTATGGTATATTAAATGTGGAATTAACGAAAACTAATCAAATTTTGAAAAAACTGTACATGATCATATTTAAAAAATCACTCTCTAGAGGACATATTCAATTAAAGAAAATTATTTTTCTTAAAAATTGAAATTAAAAGAAGACGTGGAAAACATTTTGCACATTTGTAATTTTTGAAAATTCAGATTTCAACGAAGATAAAATCTATACCATTTCTAAGCGTATCTTACGCTATCCGAGAAAAAAAGTTTAATAAGAAGGTTGGATTCATTTTTAAGAAAATTTGACAATCATGTTGAGGCATATTGTAAACTAGCCTTAAAGATCAAAATATCCGTTTCAACTTCAAAAGGACGGACAGCCTTTTTGACGTAAACCAATTTTTCGATGTTAAGGTTCAACAAAATGTGTATTCTGATCACACAAGTATTAGAGAGACTTTTTCCACATATTGGATCAAGATTATCCACTTTTTTGGTATCAGGGCCGGACAAAAAGAGTTTTTCGTTAAATAGCCTCTCTTCTAACTTTTTTTAACACTATACTACATAAGTAGTATTTGAGAAAGTACTCATAATAATAATAATAATAATAATAATAATAATAATAAATATTTAAAATGTTTTGGAAGAATGCTTTCTGTACACTGTGAAATAAGTAAACATAAACCATTTTTACTACTTTGCGAAGCGAGAACTAGTTACTTGCAGGAGGATCTGTCAATTTGGATAAGCTGTTAAAGTAAATAGAATAAAAAATAAATATTAATTAATCCAGTGTTCACAGATATAACCATTACACATTTTTCAAAGCATGCTACTATCTTGGATTCAACAATATTACCATTTGGACTCAACCATATTAGTACCATTTATATTACTATTTAATTTGTACATTCCCAGAAAAGAGATAAAAATGCCAAACAACAAAGCTGTTGGATAACTAATCAAGTGTTTTTGAAACTATTTGTAATTTGTTGGAAATAGTTTTCTATAATGTTAGATTTTTGTGCTAGTTTCTGTTTAACATTTGCGATTCAGCTTGTTCCGTTCCAAGAGATGATCTTATTCAAAACGTTCTCAGTTTTTGTAAGACGCAGACTAAAAGTTTTCTAATGACTTAAATCTCGAAGGACTGAAGGCAGAGATGTGTTCATTATCGCATGCGCGTCTCAGCCGACTCAGGCGATGCTCACGTCGTCTTGCAAGAACGGAACGATGCTCCGAACAAGATGTCGAGCGAATAAGAGGCTGGTACCCGTAATGCCGGATTATTGCAGTTCATTATCTAACTTTCCTTCTGAACGTAAAGTTTTAATCTCCTGTCCGACTCATGCGAATGGATGTAAAAATTTCCTCGAAATTATTTTTCCTGTTCTTAAGTAATCTCGTTGTTGTTTGATCATTTTTATCTCTTTTCTGGGTATGTACAAATTAGATAGTAATATACATAGAACTATTGAGCTCGAAATAGTAGCATGCTTTGAAAGATGTGTAATGGTTATGTCTATGAACATTGGATTCCTTTTATTCTATTTACTTTTAACTATTCTTTAATTTATTTAATCATTAATGATCATGTTGAAGGCTGATATTTCCCACTACATTACCCTGCTGATGTAACAACCTTCCTTGTTTATTTATTTTACAAGACCTGTGGGGGATTGTTGCGAGCTATAGAGAATTTATTTTTGTGGCTGACACAATCGTCCTTACGGAATTAAGGCAATGAGATGTTACCTAAGGAATCTACTTTCTTAATACATATTTGAATCATTGGAATTGCAACAATCTTTACGAAATCAAATCAATTCGTCCTGATGAAAAACAGTTTATAAATCCTTATTCTTTACCTGGCTTACAAAACAAAACAAAACAAAATATAATACCTTTAATAAAAAAAATCAACACAATATTTACCAATCAGCTCTTCTCATACACATGATATTATGATACATAGTCCTTTATTTTTACATTCATACATAGCCATGTTTACGTTTGCTATTGTTAAATTTAGCTGCCCTGATATAATGACAAAACTTGGTCTTCCTACATATACATTTTACTACGGAGTTAGCACTTCCTTGCCGGTTCCTCAGCCTACATAGATGATGCTTTATCGTCGATTTATCCGTCATCGGCGACGTCCCCTACGTGTCGCTGACTACCGTTCAGTATGATGGTTACGTTCCATAGTTTTCCGAAATTTCCATATCCACCTTCCAAAAACTATTCCGCAATTAACTATTTATACGGAAGTCATATCTCCACACATTCTACTTTCCATAACACGTTCGCTCGCGACCGACTTCTAAATATGTTCTGACTACTGTGTCATTGCACATCTGCTCGCAACCACAGTTCGAGCTGTTCTGTTTTGCTACCGCTTCGTAACACATCTTCTCGCGACCACAGTTCGAGCTGTTCTGTTCCGTCAATTCGTAATCCACGCCGCTCACTTGTCTTCCTGATGCGTAGGATTGTCTCAAACTCGTTCCTTCTTTGTTAATCTTGCGCCTTTCCCCTCCTTGCCTAATGTTAATGCTTCTCCTGATTGGGTAACCATTTAGCAAAGCGTGTGAGACGGCATTATGTAATATTGTTTTTATAAAGACACATTAATTTAAAATTTATTAATTTCATTTTTAATTTTAAGGTAATTATCATTTCTCTCCTTTCAAGTTTACATGAGTTTGATAGTAGATTGAGGGGAGGATATCTGTTAAATTTAATAAATAGAAAAAAATAACTCGGTATCGCTTTTACATTATCGTATACGTACGTATAAACAGAGTAATACACTTGGTAGAGAGGAAGTTGTGTGTCTCATGCTGCTGAAAAAGCGATTTCCAGTTTTCAGAGTCTCCTGATACCGAAAACATGGTTTTGAAATTACCCACATTTTCGTTATCAGTCTTTCCGTATGTCTGTTGGTCAAGCGCCCTTGAAGGGGCTCCGGAGTGGTCTTCGTGTGCGGGCCATTTTAAAATAATTAAACCTGTTTTCCTAATTTGGCTTTGGGACGGGGTGAAAATCTGAATTTCATTTTCTCGGATAGCGATGCCACACAATTTTTATTAAGAAAAATGTTTCAAGCGGCTTATATTTTAAAAAAGTGTTTGCAAAACGTCATCATTGCCCTTTATTGGATATTAAAATGTAAGAAGTTCTGTCATTAATATTAAATGCATTTTTTTTACGAAAAGATTTTGTAAATTACACAACTAGAAAATTAGTAAAAATATGTGTTTAATGATTATACAATTTATTGATTTAGAAAAATTGTCTAATGCTTCAATAGAATCAAAATTTAAGCTTTTAGCTCTGAAGGCCCTCCCGGTCTTCGTAATGCTCGGAATACATCTTGGTATCACTAGGGAAAATGCGCCTATTTCAGAAACATAAAATGGGCTTCCTGCTGGTTAAAGCTCATTTAATTCCATCGTAACCTATGTTCGAAGCACCACCTACCGCTTTGCTGTTTCTCACGCCATCAACTATATCGCAGAAAACTAGTTTTAGCAAGTTGGGCGCTCTGTGAGAGAAGTTTGTGATAGTAGTACTTTTCGTAGCGATGGTTCATAGAGCGTGAAGTCTCAAATCTCGGTGGTGAGATCGCTGACCAAGGGAGAGAAACCGGGCGTGCAAGATGGGATGGCAATGCAACGTTGAGAGAGCAGGTTGGGGAATGGATTCTCTTTTTCGTGAGCACGCAGGAAATAAAACGACATCTAATTCTAGAACTTCTATGAACTTGTAACGAAATTGAGGCTCTCTCCAAACTTAGCGCACGAACATGTAACTCACATGAGGAGACTTGTGTTGATCAGAGAAGACCGACCAACACTAAGATGAACCGATTATCGATATCTGATATCCAGACCATATCGATGAACCGATATCCAGACAAACCCCGATCGATGGCGCTTGAGAAAAGGATAGTGCCTATCGTATAATCGCCCTCAGAAAGGTTTTAAAACTATAAGAAAATCGAACCACTACTTTCTCGATCGCGATCTTCCTCCAAGGAATTTTGATGGGCTACAGTCCCATGTAGCGTTTTTCGTTTACGAGAACGAGTGAGAGGTTGAGGCATTCGACCGCCTTTTCCACTACTTTTCTCATCCATTCTTTCTGTTTTTTGGATCGGTTCTATTTTCTGGATTTCTTTGCGTTATTCTTTTGCACATTTCATTCAGGAAAAATATCTAACGTCAATACCGTAGTTGAAGGAACACATCAAACATATTTTGAACTTTTGGAATTTTCGAATAATCAGAGATTTTAACGAAAACTAGAAGGCGCCATTCTTTTAAGCGTTCTTTACTGAATCCGAAGACAAAGTTTAAACATAATTCAGAGCCATATTTGAGAAAAGTTTGAAAATGTCGAGGCTTCATGTAAAGTATCTCCAAAAATAAAATATTCGTTTCAAACCAGCGTACAATTAAAATACTTTTTCTTCTTACGAAGTAATGCGACTAAGTGATCACTACACCCATGGAAAGAGATTAAGAAAGTAGTAGTAACTAGTTCGAGAATTCTGTGGCATTATGTAGCTACTTTTTCAGCAGTATTTAAAAAATGTGTTAAGACTGGTTTGCCTTAATTTGTGGCGGAATTTTCCACTACTAGTCTGATATTTCTCCAGTTCTGAATAGTTTAGGGTAACCGTGACATTATCCAAAAATGTTTGGAGTAAATAAAACTAGTGGTGCTAAAATAGTTCACACATTTCATATTATTTGTATCCCTTACGGAATATTAAAATACCGTGCAAAAATGTTTTCAACTTGCAAAACTATTTGGCAAAGAGGCGGTCTGCGAACACAGCACTTTGGATTTGCAGGCGGCTTTTTACCCACTGGCCTAACATCATGAATCCAGAGAGAAAGAATGGTATAAATGGTTCACTTTTAAATTACAAAAAGAACAGTTTTTAACAAACGACCTTCCCCATTTTTAGACATGAGTGTCATTTTCGAGAACATGTCTAAAATGTTCGAGTGTCATGCAAAGTACCTCCAAAAAGTAAAATATTCATTGAAAATTGAAGAAGCCGCATTATCGGCCATTGACATATGGGGACATGGATCGGGAAATATCAAAATTGGTGAAAAAAGTGAAATGTACGGCCGAGGCGCCAGCGTTGTTCAAAGGAATGGACGTAAGAACAGATGCTTTCCTCGAACACTACCTGGTATCAGCAGCTCACAAAACCTGGATTCCATCTACATGTGTTAGAAAACATAATTTAATACACTTAGGAGCAAGAAAAATCATGTTTTTCAGTATCCGAAACCTGGAATTTGAGTTTTTCTTTCGAAAAATTGTATTTTTTTCTGCAGCGTCATCATAATTTCTCAGTACTTTGCAGTAATAGCATTTGAGTAAAACTGAAATCTTGGCAACATCTGACTTATTGGTAAGTTTGAAAGCTTTGTTTGTTTAGGAAAAAAGACAAAACATACGCGCCAATTAATAATTTCAATTAGAATACGACTGTGAAGCTTTTTACAAAACAATAAGAGTGGTCATCATTCACATGATCCACCTTTCACACTTATTTTCTATCTCTATTCGGATTTTCGTTCTCGAATTTCTCCATGTCACATTCTTTACACGTAAACCTGACGTTAAACGCAGTGTGAGTGAATGAGAATTTGATCGAACTTTATATTCGAGAGTGATACATGGAACGATATTTCATATTTGAATTGAATAAGAACATATGCTAATGCGATGTGCTGTATGTGATTACAAGCTAATAGTCCATGATGGTAGCTATAAATTCATTAGTATGGATCTCGTTTTATTGTAATATTGTATTCAAGAGTTGGATGTACTGGACTGATATTTTGAGAAGCTGGCATTTTTATTGGATACTTTTCGCTCCACACGTTTATCTGCTGCATTCCATTGCAATTTTTCCCTCGTAATTTTTCCCCTCTGCGGGAAGTAATTGTTTATAAACGCAACTGCAAATTTGAGTGCAAATTTTTCGTAGCTCTCGACGAGCTGATCTCGGGGATGGGCACTTCAGAGCACGCAAAAATCCGATCATCGAATACGAGAGCAGCTCTCGTTTGGTTGCGAATACATGAATAGTGAAATGCGTTCCCGCAGTATCTGTTGTGTGTTACAGCGACGGGCAGAGTTTGATGACGCCGAAGTCGTGGGCTTGGAAATCAGAGGGTGAGAATCTGGACAATTGGCGCCGGAAGTGTTAACTAGCAGCGCCGGAAGGGACTACCCAGCAAATACGTTAGAAGAGTACAAAATTTCTCTAAATTAAGTTTGATAAAATCATTCCTCTATTATAAAACTCATGAGTACAGCTTACCAGTTTATGAAGTAATTTATTCCACTTGTTCTGTGGATACCAAGGTCCATTAACACTAAAAGCATGTTGCATTCCAATGCTGCAGCCAAAAATACAAATATAACATATTTAAGAATTTCTTAAAATGTATGTTGATTTCAATCCAAAATTTGCCGTGCTACAAACAGGACGTGCTCTTCTATTATTGGGAACGGTTATGTAATTTAATAAATTGCAATTTCTGCCACCGCTAGAAAAAGTCCAAACAAATTCAAACAAAGCGTCTGTAGTGTATATGTGCTATTATTTCGCCTATAAGGGAAAAGCAGCCCTTTCTTATTTCTACATATAAAAAACAATCATGAATAAATCTCAAATATTACAATATTTGCGAAACATTATACAAACATTTTATAAAGATGATTTCACATATACCTTAAATATCCAGAACTGAAGACCATCCAATATATCGCCTTATGAATGTATATGTAGTTTAAACCTACGGAGTCATTACAAAATGTTCATCACATGCAAAAAAACTTCTTGTAAATAATTTCTTTTAATAGAAATGACTCTTTAATTTAAATAATTTTGGCTGCATTCATTCTGATACATTTTCCTGTAATTTTACATATCAATTCAAGTCTAAGCATGTAATAATTGGTTCAACTACCACATCACAAAAACATCCTAGACATATTGATATAACGGCCATTATCAGTGTTTTCTCATCTACGTCGTTACTGCCATTTCCATTATAAGAGTCAGAGTTATCTTTCGTCTTGGTCATCGCTCTGCAGGGACTTACCTGCTGGTTCATCCACTATCAGCCTTTGTGTCACAGTCATTCTGACAGCATTACCCCCACCACAATCCCTGCTTTTTGGAGGTGAATTCTAGAGGCCGGCAGCTCTCGTAGGTAATTTTCCGTGGTCTTTCCAATCAATATTCGGCGAATGCTGGAACAGTACTCTAACAAGCGGACTACGAACCATGCGTGTTCTTTCCTTCCTCTTCCTTGTCTTGTCTTGTTGCTCTCTCTCTCTCTCTCTCTCTCTCTCTCTCACACACACACACACACACACATACACTTACATGCATTCTACTACTCGTACTCACATCTGGAGATCAGTCGGGAGCTTAGAGCCTGTCCCAGCTGAGGCGGTGGCCCATTGTAGCTATCTCCAGTGGGCCACCACGGAGGAGGGTATCTCGAGGAGAATAACCCGCGAGCAGACATAGGTCAAAGCCGGGTGTCATCAACCAGCAGGGTAGGAACACCGCCCTCCTCCAGAGGAGTACCCTTACTACAGTAACGTGTCTAATGACCATTGCTGTTGACATGCGGAAACAATCAGTCAATCACAATCTTTCCGCCTCCCCCGCCACCGATGTCGTCCCAGGTATGAGTCTGGCTTATTGTGGCGGTGGAATGCCGGCGGTGGAGACGTGGCGGGCGAAGCCACCACGACACCGTGTCCCACCCAGTTCGTCAAGCATTCCAGTTCGGTCGCCGTATTGTGTTGTTCCCCTTCACACGCTACCGGCGCACGTAACTGTTGTTGTAGAGACTGTTTATGATACTATAAAACATGGATCTGTGATACAACAACCAAAAGGCGAGGAAGTAAAAGTAAAGATTTGCTTCAATTCATGTTGATTTTTTAACAGTTAAATGTGGTAAGTGTAAACTCGTAACATTATGTCACGCGTATGAGCAGTACAATACAAAGTATTTCGAATGCTAGTCGCTCGCTAAAGCGACATGAATCAACTCTTTTCTCCAGCAAACAAAAGTATTAAAGATGTTTTCCGACATTCGGAAGTAGACGGTATTATTTATTTACTAATAAATTAAAAAAAATATGACGATAACTTAATTTCGGGAAAATGTAAATAAGGAAGAAATAAAATCTGGTCCTTTCATTGAGCACGACGCGCGGTCGAGGTCGGGTTCTCGCGAGTAGTTCATGCCGTCGCCGCCGTGCGGCGCTGGCTGCGCTGCAGCGTGTCGCGCGATGCCGCGCCAGTCCGTGCAGCGCCGCCGCCGCGCTGCAATCGATAATTCGTTTTCGTTGAATTGATGACCTCCAGACGAATTCGCCTCGCCCTTGCTCTTCTCCTTCTTTTTCTCCTTTCTCCTCGTCATTTTTTCTTTGATAATCAAGATCGTTTATATCAGTGGAAGCTGCGGGTTTCGTCAGTGGCGGTGACGCTTGCACCTCCGTTTTGCCTATCGGGAAACATCAAGGAATCATTATGACGCGACGCTTGAAAGAAAGATACGGTCTCCTTCGCCTTTATTTCGGAAATAAAGCACTTTTCCTTTATATCCCGCTTTTTTTTCTCACGGGCATCTACAGCTGCTTCTGTTCCCTGCCGCGGGCCACGCCCCGGGCGCTGGGAAACACTTCCTTATGCCGCGTGCAGTCGGGGAGATAAATAGGGCCTAACGACGCGAGCGGGAAAACTCTCGCCCGCTGCGGAGAAATATCGATCTCCTCCGCGCCAGTCGCCCTTTGGAAAACACCTCCGTTAACGCCCTGCATGTCTTGTTTTTTTCGGCGCTTCAGTGAAACAGTGCGCGCGTGTGTAGAGGGAGGCTCCAACTCCCGAGGAATGTGGATTCATGGCGAATGACTCCTGTGCCTTCCCCCAGAAAAGAATTATACTTGGGTTGGAAATAAGAAATAACTATAGAGTTTTTGCACCCTGGAACGTAAAGCACTATCGATATTCTGCGCATGCGCACTGAAGTGATGTAAAACTTGAACTGCGCATGAGCAGAAGATCGATAGAGCTTCACGTTCGAGGTGGCAAAAACTCCCAACTGATTTGCTTATCAGAGAATAAGATATCTCAATGTTCGATAATCCTGACTTCAGATTTGCTCTCTCAAACGTAAACGGAGTGTGACTTCTCTCTCAAACGTAAACGTAGTGTGACTTCTCTCTCAATCGACATGTACATTATAAATAATGTTGACGTAAATAAAAATAGAAGTGCCACAACTTTTTCTGCACTTGGTTTGCATCAAATTGTAAAAATTTTATTGAAAAAACGCGAAAAATAGTCTATTTTTATGACAATGTTTATGCTACAT
>JAHLJT010009436.1:162494660-162598149 GCA_031308135.1 Acheta domesticus
CGCTCAGTGGGTAGAAGGGCGTGCCTAAAATGATGATGGTGGTGGAAGTCGGTGGCTGGTAAGAAATGAGAGACTTGTAATCATGTTAACAAACAAGTGGCATTTATTCAGCAAAGAAAAGAAAACTAGTGGTGCTACAACAGCACTTGCTTTCCCGTATTAGAGGAAACAGCTAAGTAGTACTGTAATATTGCACTTTATGCGCTACTAACATCTTCGCTTGGAACTCACTATTTCCATTGCAGTGTTGTCAGAACTATGTGAATTCTACAATTTCACAAAAATAGAATGCAAAAGTTTTGTAACCCTGTATTGGAAAAAGAAGCCTGATACCCTGGAAATATAGAAATGCCTTCCATTGGGCCATGATTAGGGAAGCGTATTTTAAAACCGTGCAACAAATTCTCTACTCACTACAAATAGTACAGCATTTGGTGCAAAACTAAATATTTGCCTGCAAATATCAACATAAATTAGACAATTATAACTCCTTTTCATACAACTCCATTAGGTCACAACAATGACACTAATTCACAGATATTCGCGAGCGCAAAGTGAATTCCATTGTTGCAGACCCTGCATTGTCGCTATTCTGAGAGCTATTAATTCTTTTTACTTATTTCAAATATTTCAAAACAAACAATTTCTAAAATATTAATGTGTAAGTCTATAACAAAGTTCGAATGTAAGAAACGAAGAAAGAAATAATATACAAAATTGCACATTCTAATTTACGACGCATCCAGCTGTCCGAAGCGCAGTAAATTTACAGCGGCCTATTACGTTTGTCACAAAATTAAAGAAAAACTACTCGTATTTTGAAAAAATTAAGCATGACCGTATTTATTTTATTTATTTATTTGTCAAAAAACAGAAACAGAATGGCACAGACTTTCCCGTATTAGTTTTCTATTTTCCTGGGTCTTCGCTAGCTATTCGGAATTGCCACATACTCTTTCTTGCCAGCTACCATCTATCATCGCCAAAAGTACATTTTTTGTCATTTTCTTATTTTTTCGGTTTCCTATTGGTAGAACAGAAACATTAATTTTAGAATATTAAAGAACACAAAAACCTAGCCGTAAATGGCAATTTTCTTTTAAAAATTATGTGCCGTTTAAGAGAAAATGGCGTTTTAGCACTACTAAAAATGCGAAATTTGAAGCTCATTTTCACAGAAAATGTTTGAGTTTTCAAAATACTTTATTTGAAGTTATTTGAAGCACTTACACTCACAAATATAATCATCTTTACAAATTGCGGATAATGTGCATATTAAAGATGTGAGAGATCTTTCAAAAAATTTACATTTATATAATTTTTGAAAAAACAACAAAATAAGTCAAAATAAACGTTACGTCATATTAAAGAGTGTAATAATCACTATCTGTTACAAAAGTTTCAAGAAAAAAATTGCAGCCATATACGAGAAAATGACGTTTGAGCATTTCTGAAAATGCCGAAATTTGAGCTACTTTTCACAGAAAACGGTAGTGTTTTCGAGAAACATTACTTGACATTATTTAAAGCATATATACTCGTAAATATAATAATGTAAAAAAATCGCGAATAATGTAAATATTAACGACGTGAGAGAAAAGTAAAAAAATTTACATTTTGGTAATTTTTGAAAAAACCAACCGATAGGCCAAAATGGCTTTTATGTCATTGATAGTGTACATTTACCACTATCCCTACCAAAAGTTTAAAGAAAAAATTGGAGCCGTTTTTGAGAAAATTTTGTTTTTGTAATTTTTTAAAATTGCACATATTGCACGCAATATTGCACGAAAAGTACCAAAATTGTGAAAAACATTTACATGACCTTTATTAAAGAACTCAATATGCAGAACAAATTTTATTTGAAGAAAAAATCTCTATCTTCAAGTTTGTAGTTGGAGAAAGACGCCGAAAAAAATTCAAGCTTTCACAATTTTCGTAAATTCAGAGCTGTACGTGAAAATCGGACCTATGCCATGTTAAAAAGTGTATTTTCCTCTATTCATACTGGAAATTTAAAGAAAAAATTTGGAGCCGTTTTTGAGAAAATGTTGAAAACCCCCGGGGGGGGGCTTCATATAAAGTACCCCCAAATTTTAAAGAATCTTTTTCAAAATCACAAAGCTTTGACTAGAATCAGATTGACTTGGGAATATCAATTTTGAAGAAAATCGACCGAACGGTTTAGGCGCTAGCGTTGACCACAGACGAACAGACGGACGGAATGCCGTCAATCGATTTTTAAGTGTAAAGAAGCAACAAATCATGGATTTTGACCACACCACGAGATAGAGGATTTTTTTTCTTAATTTAGCAACTGGTTTTATCCACTTATTCGTTTTCACGGCCCGGCAATTAATTTTTTTCCGCCGAAAATTGGCCATTTTTTCGCGCAGCATTACATAACTTTCCCTATACTACGTATATCACTCCGTGAATACGTACGTATACGGGAAAGTAAAAATGGTCATGATAGTACCACTCATGTCGGCGAGCATGCTCTCCTTTTCCCCAATTCCAAAATTACATGCACAGAAAAAAATTGAAAGGTGAAATTATTACAATAAATTTTACAAACTTCCACGCTTGATGGCCAAGCGCGGCCGGGAATCTTAGCTTCTCCGCCCGGTCAAATGGCAATGGAAATTGTTCTCTCAACTGTTTATCACTTTTGACCACGGGCGCGCCTGAAGGGCGTAGTACCGCCTTAGCGGGGCGACTTACAAAACCAACCAGCGGGTTGAATGACCTGGGCCGCCAGCTGGCGGGGAGGGAGTCGAGTTCGGCGCGCACTCTGAGGGCGCCGCTCGGAGGGGTAGAGCAAGCAGGTCGAATCAGGTAGCGGTGCCGGGCTCTTGAGTGTCGACCAAATACACAGCGCCGTTCATTCGCAGCTACTAATCACCAGATAATGTCTCCCTGACACAATGATCTCATCACCTTCAGTCCACTGCTCTGCACTTTGGAGATCGCGGCAAGTTCGTAAGTGATCTGATTACTTCACTATAACACGCTCAAGCACGAGTATGCGTCAGTCACTTTCCCTGCGCGATTTTGAATATAAATGAGGCGTCTCAAAATTTACGGTCTACGGCTATTTAGAGACCGCGCACATATTCTCCCCTGATGAATTTAAGCTTTCTCACAAGTTCAACACAGCGGAAAATTATCTCTCCGGCGCCGGACGCCGCAGTGATCACGACCGGCCTCTCTGACTGACTCTTTCGTTCTCTCTCGATGCTGCGTCCGCGAAGTCCTTCGAGCCTCCCTTCCCCCACCAAATTCATCCAAAATGTTCTAGAACTTTCGAGAATTTGCTTAAGTCCGGCGGCTATTGGCGAAAGGGTAGTGCGTCGCAAAATAATTTCGTCCAATCATCGGAGGTTTTCGAGCCGAGAATTGAGAGAGAAACCTGCACTCGTTCCCTCTCACTTCAATTGTCAAACAGGGGTAGTAATTAATGGCCGGGGGAAGAAACTGAGAATCTCAAGGGAGGAAGTGAGTGAGGGGTGCCGCGGGCAGGCTCGGGCGCACGTTCAGCTCCCTGGCGTCTCGAACACTTGTGCGTGTCTAAAGGGGGGTGGGTCAGCGGGGGGCTCGGACAGAATCCTGGCGCCGCTACCGCTCTCTCTGTCGTGCTTCGTGGAGCAATTCTCGTGTTTGCAGCCGTAATTAATTCGGTTTCACTTCAATATCTATATCTATATCATCTGTATCTATATCTATATATCTATATATCTATATATCTATATCTATATATCTCTATATCTATATATCTATATCTATATCTATATCTATATCATCTATATCTATATCTATACTAATAAATAAAGACAGAACTATACTGACTTACAGCGCGATAATCTCTGAATCTACTGAACCAATACTGATGAAACTTTTGTATTAGCTTCCTTTAAACGTCTGAAGTAACATAGGCTATGATTTACAATCGTAAACCTTACTATATTCACAAAATAATTACTTTTCCGGACATTTTTCGCCTGGATTTACATCACAGATTCAATAGTGGATCATTGTCAACAGTTTAGCTGCGCGCCACCAGAGGATGAGGTCTGAGATCTTCTACTGTTTTCATCAATGTAAAGGATTGTGTATTTAGAGGACTGTTTGTTTATTTTTCACAGTCAGTTGTCTAACCATAAATATTTGTTTTAGTGCAATAGTAGTAGTTGTTTTCGCTTTATTTACAAAAGTGACTTGAATATTGATTTTCATTGCGTTAGGCGAGCGACAGTGCGATTTACGTGTTATTCTGAAACGATGGAGGAATGCATACTTCAGAGAAGTGTTTTAATGTAGTAGAGAGTGGGATTACCTTTGGGTGCTGAAGGAACGGTTAAATATTGATGACAGTTCGGCATTAATACAGTTTTTAGTAAAACGGCAGTACAATTAAAGTAAAATAGTATTGGTAAATGGGTATTTGGAGGAATGTAATGTGTGACCACGCTGGTTTTGAAGGTTGTTATTTTAAATAAGAGAAAAAGTGCTGTCAAGTCGGGATTAACTGTGATCTCGGATTTTTGGAGATATTATAATCGCATAAGTGGTTAATGGCTCCTTTTGGTCAGCCACAGTTTATCAAGGATCCTAAAACAGGTACTAGAATTGAATTAAAATTACTTTAATTATTTCCAACCGTCGATTGATGCGGTAAGATCAATTTCAAAGTTTTCTATATAAATACGCGAGAAGAAAAAAATATGAAAAAGAGTAAGATTTATAATGTGTCAAGTTATTGTAAGTTTTGGTATATAATACATAAAATTCCACAGACAGAATAACGTAAGTACATGCATTTAATTTTTACTTTAGATTTGTCTATTATTTTCAGTTATGAAGAGAAAGGAGTTTGGGGGCCGGAACCCCAATAGGACTAAAATTGAAATGTTTTTTAGTGAGAAGTTCTGTAGTGTGTAGAAGGTTTTTTCCAAATTGGAGCAAGGCAGAGAGGCGTGATAGCGTGGAGGGAATATACGGTAGAATAGATAGGAGTGGGCTCTGCCACTGGGCGGGAATAGATGGAATTTCATTTTCTGTTTAATACAAAATTATGATAAATACTGCGGCAATGCGGGGTTCTTCATAAACTAGAAAAATTATTATTCAGAAAATTAATCTAATATATAAAAATCAATATTTGTTGGTTCGTGCCTAATGCGTTGCCGCAGCAGCATCCAATTGCGATAAAAGTGTGTCAACATATTGCTTGCACTTGCGGGAAGAACACAGGCATACCACAATTATTGTAACTCCACTAGATGGCTAGAGCAAATGATGGCGTTTCAGTTAAATGTAATTCCCAATGCACGTGAACTTCATTGTTGCTGGGCGTTGCCATGTGCTGTGGGGCGAGGTCGAGGAGAACACAAGGGGCAGGCGGCGCAAGTTGATGACAGGAAAGTGAAAAAGAGACAGGGAAAAGAGAGAGATGAAAAATAAGAGATAAGGAAATAGAGAAAGAAAGGGAAAATAATTAAAGGAAAAAAGAGAGAAGGAAATAGAGAAAGAATGGGAAAATAATTAAAGGAAAAAAGAGAGATGGAAATAGAGAAAGAAAGGGAAAATAGTGTAAGAGAAGGAAAATAGGGAGAGGGGAATAGAGAGGTGGAATAGAGAGAGGGGGAATGAGAGAGCAGGAAAAGAGTCAGAGAGTGGGAGAAGAAGAGACACAGAGAGGGAAAAAGAGACAGAGGAAGAAAAGAGACACAGAGGGGGAAAAGAAACAGATGGAAAAGAGAGAGAGTGGGGAGAATGAGAGAGAGGGAAGAGACGAGGGAGATGAATATTTCCTCAATTATTTCTTCTGCGGCAGCAACGCGCCGGGTACCAGCTAGTGTAGTATTATATTCAACTCTCTAAAAAATATTAATGCAGTTGGACAGGTAGCACATAAATATTTTTTGAAATAATGTGACTTGAAGTGTATCTAGAAAAGGAAACAAAAAAAACATTTGCAATAATTAGTATTTGGTTGGTAACTCGCGCGACGTGTCGACGTAGAAGTATGCTCATTCACAGTCTCTTCAAACCAGATGTACGCCCGTCTACATCACGTCTCACAGTATCTTACTCATAGTTACTAATTCAGGAATCGTGTGCAGTAAGAATATTGCAGTTCAAGTCCTTGAGATTTTGTGACAAATATGGTTGAATATAATTCCAAATGTAATCTCCTTTTATTCGTGCCGGAGCATTCAACGATTTTTTTGAAAAATAAATTTATTTTGATAAAGTCAATTATGACTTTGATGTTGTCAATTAATTAGTAAAAGCGATCATAAACTTAAACTTTGGTGTCGCATGAGTCTTCAATGAACGATACGTCAGCAAAGGAACATCGAGGAAACTTTCATTGCAAATACCAAGATCAAATTATTTTATTTCTTTATCTAAATAACAATGGTAAAATATATTAATTCAGCTTTGGACAGATTTCAAACAGCCATGTCGCGGCATTCTCATATGCGGACCCATGATCGGAAGGCAGGGGTGAGCTCTTGCGCATCGTACCCGACTTCAACGAATGAGCTTCAGGCAGTATTAGTGCCACAATATTAACGAGAATTTTAAATGTAACCAGATACCAACATTATCCCTTTGTCATCGAAACTGATATATGTAGGACATCTTTAAATATTGTTTCTTTTAATTCATTTACACCATCACGGTGTTATTTTTGGTTGGTCATCGTTGAAAATTGTTGCTTTCAAAATGTTTCTTAACACTTCTCGCTCTCCATGCAACATGGCGGCCAGCGTCTGGTCAGGCTTTTCAAACGATATGCCCATCATGGTATATTTCCTCCATGGAAGTGCCCATGTTGTGGTCACGTGATTAGTGGTGTAAACTGGAGATGCTCAGAACCAGCGCGAGTCTAGCTCACCCACATCTTTCCCCCATGGTCGAACCCGATTTCTCGTGAGACTCGCTTCAGCGCGAGAAATTCGAATTGGCAATTTCTAAGATTTGCAAAAATTTTGTGTTGATATTTTCAAAAAAATTGTACATGACCGTATTTAAAGATCTAATTGTGACAGGTTTCGTTAAATAAAAATTCTATCAATATAGTAGTTTTGCAATGTTATTTTTTTTCAATTTTCGAAAACAAGAGTTCTACAGACAGTTCACGGAAAATGGGATTTGCGCTCTTTCTGTACCTGTCATTTCCTCTTTACGAGAAAAAAAAATAGATCCGTAATTGAGAATTTTTACAAATTGCCTATGGTATATTAAATGTGAAATTAACGAAAACTAATCAAATTTTGAAAAAACTGTACATGATCATATTTAAAAAATCACTCTCTAGAGGACATATTCAATTAAAGAAAATTATTTTTCTTAAAAATTGAAATTAAAAGAAGACGTGGAAAACATTTTGCACATTTGTAATTTTTGAAAATTCAGATTTCAACGAATATAAAATCTATACCATTTCTAAGCGTATCTTACGCTATCCGAGAAAAAAAGTTTAATAAGAAGGTTGGATTCATTTTTAAGAAAATTTGAAAATCATGTTGAGGCATATTGTAAACTAGCCTTAAAGATCAAAATATCCGTTTCAACTTCAAAAGGACGGACAGCCTTTTTGACGTAAACCAATTTTTCGATGTTAAGGTTCAACAAAATGTGTATTCTGATCACACAAGTATTAGAGAGACTTTTTCCACATATTGGATCAAGATTATCCACTTTTTTGGTATCAGGACCGGACAAAAAGAGTTTTTCGTTAAATAGCCTCTCTTCTAACTTTTTTTAACACTATACTACATAAGTAGTATTTGAGAAAGTACTCATAATAATAATAATAATAATAATAATAATAATAATTGTTTATTTCAGAAAATACTTTTTACAGTGTACATTGTACGCGCCATCACCATAAAGACCTCTGTTTCAAACATGAAAAATACCACTGTTACAAACATGAGAAACTCAAACTAGAATGTAATAATCAAATCATACAATGGAAATTAAATTGAAATTGAACTTATTAACTTACAATCGAAGTACACGATACGACTCAATCCAAGTACAGGATGTTTTCTTATTAGTACACTATCTTCCCTCTCTAAGTGCTTTTTGCACTTGTCAGAGAGGAATGAGTTTACAACTTATTTCATACTGTTACTGGTCCCCAAGTATACAGAACAAGCCAGTAACTAGATTCATTTTCTGTATTGTTATTAGTACTTTCCTTAGCAGTTAAAAATTAATTACTTGAAATGAATATAATATAATAATTAACATAAAATATACAAAATAAAATAAAATGAAATGAAATGAGCTGGCTATTTGAAATGAGTGCTTTACATTACTTGATTAGAGTTGGAATCTACTTAAAAAATTTAGTTCCATAACATACCATAAAATGAAGTAAAATGTGAGTAGAATTGGCGAAAAAGCAATTATGTTATCCATTACAAACAAATCAAAACCTTTTTTACATTTATAATATCTTAAACTTCAATCACATCATCAACAGTACAGTAAAAAAATATAAATAAATAAAAATAGAAAAATACAAACAATAAATTAAATTGTACCATATTACCAATATTGAACAAATGAAATAAGATAAAATGGCTATAGTTAATGGTTGATAAAATGGCTGTAGTTGTTTACATTAGTTGATTCGTAAAATCTACTTAAAGAATTTGATTTATACATTGTTGACAACATGGAATAAATAAGATAAGATAAGATGAATAAGATAAGATAGGATGGCAGAATCAGATAGTTTGCGTTATTCGATTGGTAAATCTACTTAAAGATTGTTTTATGCATAAATAATAGATTTTTTCCCTTGAACTCTCTTTTTAAATATTCTGTTTAGTGTACCATTCCTTTAATTTTTTCTTCAAGACCCTTTTGGACGTTATTTCTAATATTTCATTTGGCAGAGAGTTAAGCAGTTTAGGAATGACCGTATTGAGCATTCTTTCTCCAAATTTATTGAAAGTCTCTGGTAATATGAAATTGTATTTCCTTCTGGTTTCATAATTGTGCCCACTGGTGTTTCTGTACTCTTCTTTGAAAAAAATTTTTTGTAGAAGTTGAAATTCATATAATTTTTGAACACTCATGATTCCGTGTACCACTGAACTTTCTTCAAGTGTTTGGTTTGTTTTGTTTATTTTTTCGTTAAGACTTTTAATACATCTATTCTGTAAATTCTGGATGATATTTACATGAGATTTAGATGCTGCTCCCCAGACTCCAATTCCATATCTGATTAGAGACTCTATTAGCGAGAAGTAAACTAATTTGAAAATTTTGTAAGATACGAAATCTTTAATTCTCATTAATTTCCAAACACATGTTCTAATTTTTTTGCTTAATTCCACAATGTGCTCTCTCCAGCTCAAATGTTGGTCAAAAGTTAAGCCCAGATACTTTAGTTTGTTTACAGAATTTATTATACCATTGCACTGACAGTTTTTAAAATCCTTGTGGATGCAGTCTGCTCTGTGAAAGAGTATCTTAACTTGTGCTCTTACAATTTTTGGTGCTGTTATATGCAGTATTTTAGTCTTTTTTTCATTAATTATAAGACCTTTGTCATGACACCATTTTTGAAATATTCCAAATTTTTCTTGCAACTCATTTTCCGCTCTCTTTTGATCTTTGTTTGTAGCTATAAGCATCTTGTCATCGGCATATACGTATTAAGATCCATCTTCTAAATAATTATTTAAATCATTAACAAATATTAAGTAAAGTATCGGTCCAAGGAAACTTCCTTGTGGTATTCCCATTTTTACAGATTTTGTATCACTGTAAGTGCTGTCTATTTTTACTTTAAAGGATCTCCCTTCAAGGTAATTTCTAAATAGCTGTAACACGTTACCTGTTACTCCTATACTTTCTAGTGCTTCTAGCATTTTTTCATGGTTAATCACATCGTATGCTTTAGACAAGTCTATACTTAATGCCATGACATGAAATCCCTTGTGTAATTTTTCATTTAATTCTTCTACTAAATTCTCCAATAGATCCGTAGTGCTTTTGTGTTTCTGGTATGCAAATTGATTATTATCTATTATTTGAAATTTTTCCAAGAAATTTGTCAATTTTTGTGATATATATTTTTCGAATATTTTACTGATTGTATTTAGAATAGAAATTGGCCGGTAATTTTCGTAGACAAAGAGATTATCTCCTTATGAATTGGTCTGATTATGGATTCTTTTAATTTGTCTGGAAAAGTTCCCTTATTAATGCTCAAATTTATAATTTTCATGATAATTGGTGCTAATGCATTAATATTAAGTTTTATATCTTTTATGGTTATGTTGTCAATTCCTGGAGCTTTATTGCTGTCCATCCCTTTTATTAATAACTTAGTTTCCTCCAGTGTGATTTCAGGCAGTAAAAACGAGTTACACTGTGGTTTTCTTTTTCTTGGCAAGACTTCTAGATTGCACTTATGTGTAATGTTATCCGTTTGCTGTTGAAAAGTGATAGCAAATCTTTCTACTACATGATCAATCGTGTTGCTTTTTCCAAAATTTTTTACTATGACTTCATCCAAAGATTTTTTCTCTGGTACTCCAAGAAGTTGATTGATAGTTTTCCATGTGATTTTAATGTCTTGTCTGCTATTTTCAAATAACTTGCTAAAATAGTCTTTTTTTTGCATTTGAATTCTTTTTGTGACCTCATTTCTTATTTTTTTATAATTTATTCTTATTGTTTCTTTTAATTCTTCATTATTAACCGAAATCCTCTTCCATTTTTTAAAAAGGTTATCCCTTTGTTTTATCAGTTCATTCATTTCAGTGTTTATCCAGGGTTTTAGGATTGCTTTTCTTCTACTCTGATTTGATTCTTTGGACACAAAAGCTTTCTCAAAGACATTTTTATTACACTATACAATTCATTCTCTGTTAAGTTTTGCAGATTCAATTCATTTATGTTCATTAATTCATTCTGCAGTTTATTTTTATTTACAAATACATATTTTTTTGCTGCGTTGTCCAGAAATGCCTTTTTGGTGATGTAGTTACATGAGATTCCTATCAGGTAGTGGTCTGTTATTTTACATTCTAGGATGTATGGGATTATGTTTTTGGATTTTCCACTTACTGCTATATGGTCAATGCATGAGCTTACTACTTTTCCATTTCTTATCTCAACCCTCGTATCTTTCTTGATGCAATGCACCAACTTGTGATTTATCAAGGTATCCAGGTAATCAATTGTAGTTTTTTCATCATTGCAGATATCTATATTACAATCGCCAATTACGATTTTGTTCTCATTCTTATCTGTGTTTAAAATTTTATCTAGTTCTTGAAGAAACATAGTTTTGCTTTTGTTCGGAGGTCTGTAAACTGCATATAAGCTCACCTTCACTTTGTTATTAATTTCCAGGTTTCCTGCTATTACTTCAAAATGATAACTTGCCAAATCAACAAGTTCAAATTTATAACTTTCTTTTACAAAAAGCATTATCCCTCCTCCGCCTTTCTCTTCTCTTATTTTTATGCATCTGTTCAAATTTGGCAGAACATATTCTGAAAGGTCTTCATTCTTTTTGACACTTATTTCACTCATGCCAATCACATCCATATTTGATAAACTATCTCTTACTACTCCACAAAATTCATCCCAGTGCTTTCTTATCGATCTTAAATTTATATGAATTATATTAAATTTATCACCATTAGAACTTATTAGTTGATTAAAATCATCTCTGGAATTACAGATTTTGGTTTCCTGAATCTCTAAATCTGTTAAAAAAGAAGAATTCATGATTGGTTTTGAATGCCCTTACTTATAAATAAATATTTAATTAATTTGGTCTAAATCTTCCTCAGGCTTTATTCTGATGGCATTGTTTCCCTCATTTTTCCTCATGAATATTCTTCCTTCCTTAACCCAGCAGAATTTGAAATTTTTATCCTTGGCCTTGTTTTTTGCTTTCCATAGTAAGTTTGCATGATACTGCGTTAGATTTTCATTTATGAACACAAATTGTTCATCTCCGTTTATAAAAAGGTCCTTGTTTTGTATTCTCCTTTTTTTTGTTGTTTAGGATGTTATCCCTTATCATCCTGGAGTTTAATTTTACTACTACTTTTAATTTTTTGTGTTTTTCGTTATTATGTGTAGATACTTTTTCAATAGCACCCTCAATTTGTTCCCCACAAACTTTATTAACTATTTCTGCAACCTTTTTCACTGTGATTGGTTCAGTGCCAGGGTTAATTCCATTGATTTCTATATTGTTACTCAAAAGTTGCTGTTCTACATCATAAATTTTATCAATCACTCTATCCATTTTTCCCATCTTCTTCTTCATTTCTTCTTTTACAGTCTTGAGGTCCTTTATTTCTTCTATTACTTCGTCATACTTGTTACTCAGGAAAGCTATTGTATTTTTTATTTCATTTACACTTCCGCTGAGATTGTCTATTTTATTGTTAATGTCATTTAATAACGATTCAAAGGGGTTAGGGGAGTTCACTGCTTTGCCAGTGTTTTCCGTTCTGCATTTTGCACATCTCCAGTTTTTTCTTATTTCTTTCCGATTTTGCCCTATATGTAGCTTCACTGATTGAACAAGAGAAATGGAGATGGTCCTCGCACCCATGACAAAACACTTCTTCATTCTTCATCTTTCCATCACACTTCCCGCAGGTTAACTCAGGCATTTCGATTATTTTTCTTTTAAAGAGAAAAAGGTTAACACAGACGCTTTTGTTATAGCAGGACAGTTGTATGCATGCAGATATGACGATCAGTTGAGCGTTTCAACTTGGCGCTATTCACGTGTTTTTTCCTGCGAGGGCACCGACTCCGATATATGTATACTCTTTGACCGACACTGCCTTTAACACTGAATTTCTTTTTTTGTTTTTACAGCTTCTAATGATTCTTTTCAACTACTAACATCTACACATATGCACTATATATTCTTTATGCACTTGACACTTGTTTCACTGTTCAAATACGCCGAAAAACTACACTTTCACTATAATTTAGATGTTACTGTTTACGGCGACGTCAACACGTTTTGGGACCACTCTAGTCATCTCATAATAATAATAATAATAATAATAATAATAATAATAATAATAATAATAATAATAATAAATATTTAAAATGTTTTGGAAGAATGCTTTCTGTACACTGTGAAATAAGTAACATAAAACATTTTACTTACTTTGCGAAGCGAGAACTAGTTACTTGCAGGAGGATCTGTCAATTTGGATAAGCTGTTAAAGTAAATAGAATAAAAAATAAATATTAATTAATCCAGTGTTCACAGATATAACCATTACACATTTTTCAAAGCATGCTACTATCTTGGACTCAACCATATTACCATTTGGACTCAACCATATTAGTACCATTTATATTACTATTTAATTTGTACATTCCCAGAAAAGAGATAAAAATGCCAAACAACAAAGCTGTTGGATAACTAATCAAGTGTTTTGAAACTATTTGTAATTTGTTTGGAAATAGTTTTCTATTAATGTTAGATTTTTGTGCAGTTTCTGTTTAAAATTTGCGATTCAGCTTTTTCCGTTCCAAGAGATGATCTATTCAAAACGTTCTCAGTTTTTGTAGACGCAGACTAAAAGTTTTCTAATGACTTAAATCTCGAAGGACTGAAGGCAGAGATGTGTTCATTATCGCATGCGCGTCTCAGCCGACTCAGGCGATGCTCACTCGTCTTGCAAGAACGGAACGATGCTCCGAACAAGATGTCGAGCGAATAAGAGGCTGGTACCCGTAATGCCGGATTATTGCAGTTCATTATCTAACTTTCTTCTGAACGTAAAGTTTTAATCTCCTGTCCGACTCATGCGAAGTGGATGTAAAAATTTCCTCGAAATTATTTTTCCTGTTCTTAAGTAATCTCGTTTGTTGTTTGACATTTTTATCTCTTTTCTGGGTATGTACAAATTAGATAGTAATATACATAGAACTATTGAGCTCGAATTAGTAGCATGCTTTGAAAGATGTGTAATGGTTATGTCTATGAACATTGGATTCCTTTTTATTCTATTTACTTTTAACTATTCTTTAATTTATTTAATCATTAATGGTCATGTTGAAGGCTGATATTTCCCACTACATTACCCTGCTGATGTAACAACCTTCCTTGTTTATTTATTTTACAAGACCTGTGGGGGATTGTTGCGAACTATAGAGAATTTATTTTTGTGGGCTGACACAATCGTCCTTACGGAATTAAGGCAATGAGATGTTACCTAAGGAATCTACTTTCTTAATACATATTTGAATCATTGGAATTGCAACAATCTTTACGAAATCAAATCAATTCGTCCTGATGAAAAACAGTTTATAAATCCTTATTCTTTACCTGGCTTACAAAACAAAACAAAATATAATACCTTTAATTAAAAATGATCAACACAATATTTACCAATCAGCTCTTCTCCTACACATAATCTTTCTTAATACATATTTGAATCATTGGAATCGCAACAATCTTTACGAAATCAAATCAGTTCGTCCTGATGAAAAACAGTTTATAAATTCTTATTCTTTACCTGGCTTACAAAACAAAACAAAACAAAATATAATACCTTTAATAAAAAAAATCAACACAATATTTACCAATCAGCTCTTCTCATACACATGATATTATGATACATAGTCCTTTATTTTTACATTCATACATAGCCATGTTTACGTTTGCTATTGTTAAATTTAGCTGCCCTGATATAATGACAAAACTTGGTCTTCCTACATATACATTTTACTACGGAGTTTGCACTTCCTTGCCGGTTCCTCAGCCTACATAGATGATGCTTTTATCGTCGATTTTATCCGTCATCGGCGACGTCCCCTACGTGTCGCTGACTACCGTTCAGTATGATGGTTACGTTCCATAGTTTTCCGAAATTTCCATATCCACCGTCCAAAAACTATTCCGCAATTAACTATTTATACGGAAGTCATATCTCCACACATTCTACTTTCCATAACACGTTCGCTCGCGACCGACTTCTAAATAAGTTCTGACTACTGTGTCATTGCACATCTGCTCGCAACCACAGTTCGAGCTGTTCTGTTTTGCTACCGCTTCGTAACACATCTTCTCGCGACCACAGTTCGAGCTGTTCTGTTCCGTCAATTCGTAATCCACGCCGCTCACTTGTCTTCCTGATGCGTAGGATTGTCTCAAACTCGTTCCTTCTTTGTTAATCTTGCGCCTTTCCCCTCCTTGCCTAATGTTAATGCTTCTCCTGATTGGGTAACCATTTAGCAAAGCGTGTGAGACGGCATTATGTAATATTGTTTTAATAAAGACACATTAATTTAAAATTTATTAATTTCATTTTTAATTTTAAGGTAATTATCATTCTCTCCTTTCAAGTTTACATGAGTTTGATAGTAGATTGAGGGGAGGATATCTGTTAAATTTAATAAATAGAAAAAAATAACTCGGTATCGCTTTTACATTATCGTATACGTACGTATAAACAGAGTAATACACTTGGTAGAGAGGAAGTTGTGTGTCTCATGCTGCTGAGAAAGCGATTTCCAGTTTTCAGAGTCTCCTGATACCGAAAACATGGTTTTGAAATTACCCACATTTTCATTATCAGTCTTTCCGTATGTCTGTTCGTCAAGCGCCCTTGAAGGGGCTCCGGAGTGGTCTTCGTGTGCGGGCCATTTTAAAATAATTAAACCTGTTTTCCTAATTTTGCTTTGGGACGGGGTGAAAATCTGAATTTCATTTTCTCGGATAGCGATGCCACACAATTTTTATTAAGAAAAATGTTTCAAGCGGCTTATATTTTAAAAAGTGTTTGTAAAACGTCATCATTGCCCTTTATTGGATATTAAAATGTAAGAAGTTCTGTCATTAATATTAAATGCATTTTTTTTACGAAAAGATTTTGTAAATTACACAACTAGAAAATTAGTAAAAATATGTGTTTAATGATTATACAATTTATTGATTTAGAAAAATTGTCTAATGCTTCAATAGAATCAAAATTTAAGCTTTTAGCTCTGAAGGCCCTCCCGGTCGGAATACATCTTGGTATCACTAGGGAAAATGCGCCTATTTCAGAAACATAAAATGGGCTTCCTGCTGGTTAAAGCTCATTTAATTCCATCGTAACCTATGTTCGAAGCACCACCTACCGCTTTGCTGTTTCTCACGCCATCAACTATATCGCAGAAAACTAGTTTGAGCAAGTTGGGCGCTCTGTGAGAGAAGTTTGTGATAGTAGTACTTTTCGTAGCGATGGTTCATAGAGCGTGAAGTCTGAAATCTCGGTGGTGAGATCGCTGACCAAGGGAGAGAAACCGGCGTGCAAGATGGGATGGCAATGCAACGTTGAGAGAGCAGGTTGGGGAATGGATTCTCTTTTTCGAGAGCACGCAGGAAAAATAAAACGACATCTAATTCTAGAACTTCTATGAACTTGTAACGAAATTGAGGCTTTCTCCAAGCTTAGCGCACGAACATGTAACTCACATGAGGAGACTTGTGTTGATCAGAGAAGACCGACCAACACTAAGATGAACCGATTATCGATATCTGATATCCAGACCATATCGATGAACCGATATCCAGACAACCCCGATCGATGGCGCTTGAGAAAAGGATAGTGTCTATCGTATAATCGCCCTCAGAAAGGTTTTAAAACTATAAGAAAATCGAACCACTACTTTCTTGATCGCGATCTTACTCCAAGGAATTTTGATGGGCTACAGTCTCATGTAGCGTGTTTCGTTTACGAGAACGAGTGAGAGGTTGAGGCATTCGACCGCCTTTTCCACTACTTTTCTCATCCATTCTTTCTGTTTTTTGGATCGGTTCTATTTTCTGGATTTCTTTGCGTTATTCTTTTGCACATTTCATTCAGGAAAAATATCTAACGTCAATACCGTAGTTGAAGGAACACATCAAACATATTTTGAACTTTTGGAATTTTCGAATAATCAGAGATTTTAACGAAAACTAGAAGGCGCCATTCTTTTAAGCGTTCTTTACTGAATCCGAAGACAAAGTTTAAACATAATTCAGAGCCATATTTGAGAAAAGTTTGAAAATGTCGAGGCTTCATGTAAAGTATCTCCAAAAATCAAAATATTCGTTTCAAACCAGCGTACAATTAAAATACTTTTTCTTCTTACGAAGTAATGCGACTAAGTGATCACTACACCCATGCAAAGAGATTAAGAAAGTAACTAGTTCGAGAATTCTGTGGCATTATGTAGCTACTTTTTCAGCAGTACTTAAAAAATGTTGTGTTAAGACTGGTTTGCCTTAATTTGTGGCGGATTTTTCCACTACTAGTCTGATATTTCTCCAGTTCTGAATAGTTTAGGGTAACCGTGTGACATTATCCAAAAATGTTTGGAGTAAATAAAACTAGTGGTGCTAAAATAGTTCACACATTTCATATTATTTGTATCCCTTACGGAATATTAAAATACCGTGCAAAAATGTTTTCAACTTGCAAAACTATTTGGCAAAGAGGCGGTCTGCGAACACAGCACTTTGGATTTGCAGGCGGCGTTTTACCCACTGGCCTAACATCATGAGTCCAGAGAGAAAGAATGGTATAAATGGTTCACTTTTAAATTACAAAAAGAACAGTTTTTAACAAACGACCTTCCCCATTTTTTAGACATGAGTGTCATTTTCGAGAACATGTATAAAATGTTCGAGTGTCATGCAAAGTACCTCCAAAAAGTAAAATATTCATTGAAAATTCAAGAAGCCGCATTATCGGCCATTGACATATGGGGACATGGATCGGGAAATATCAAAATTGGTGAAAAAAGTGAAATGTACGGCCGAGGCGCCAGCGTTGTTCAAAGGAATGGACGTAAGAACAGATGCTTTCCCCAAACACTACCTGGTATCAGCAACTCACAAAACCTGGATTCCATCTACATGTGTTAGAAAACATAATTTAATACACTTAGGAGCAAGAAAAATCATGTTTTTCAGTATCCGAAACCTGCAATTTGAGTTTTTCTTTCGAAAAATTGTATTTTTTTCTGCAGCATCATCATAATTTCTCAGTACTTTCGCAGTAATAGCATTTGAGTAAAACTGAAATATCTGACTTATTGGTAAGTTTGAAAGCTTTGTTTGTTTAGGAAAAAAGATAAAACATACGCGCCAATTAATAATTTCAATTAGAATACGACTGTGAAGCTTTTTACAAAACAATAAGAGTGGTCATCATTCACATGATCCACCTTTCACACTTATTTTCTATCTCTATTCGGATTTTCGTTCTCGAATTTCTCCATGTCACATTCTTTACACGTAAACCTGACGTTAAACGCAGTGTGAGTGAATGAGAATTCGATCGAACTTTATATTCGAGAGTGATACATGGAACGATATTTCATATTTGAATTGAATAAGAACATATGCTAATGCGATGTGCTGTATGTGATTACAAGCTAATAGTCCATGATGGTAGCTATAAATTCATTAGTATGGATCTCGTTTTATTGTAATATTGTATTCAAGAGTTGGATGTACTGGACTGATATTTTGAGAAGCTGGCATTTTTATTGGATACTTTTCGCTCCACACGTTTATCTGCTGCATTCCATTGCAATTTTTCCCTCGTAATTTTTCCCCTCTGTGGGAAGTAATTGTTTATAAACGCAACTGCAAATTTGAGTGCAAATTTTTCGTAGCTCTCGACGAGCTGATCTCGGGGATGGGCACTTCAGAGCACGCAAAAATCCGATCATCGAATACGAGAGCAGCTCTCGTTTGGTTGCGAATACATGAATAGTGAAATGCGTTCCCGCAGTATCTGTTGTGTGTTACAGCGACAGCAGAGTTTGATGACGCCGAAGTCGTGGGCTTGGAAATCAGAGGGTGAGAATCTGGACAACTGGCGCCGGAAGTGTTAACTAGCGAGCGCCGGAAGGGACTACCCAGCAAATACGTTAGAAGAGTACCAAATTTCTCTAAATTAAGTTTGATAAAATCATTCCTCTATTATAAAACTCATGAGTACAGCTTACCAGTTTGTGAAGTAATTTATTCCACTTGTTCTGTGGATACCAAGGTCCATTAACACTAAAAAGCATGTTGCATTCCAATGCTGCAGCCAAAAATACAAATATAAACATATTTCAGAATTTCTTAAAATTTATGTTTGATTTCAATCCAAAATTTGACGTGATAGAAACAGGACGTGCTCTTCTATTATTGGGAACGGTTATGTAATTTAATAAATTGCAATTTCTGCCACCGCTAGAAAAAGTCCAAACAAATTCAAACAAAGCGTCTGTAGTGTATATGTGCTATTATTTAGCCTAAGGAAAAGTAGCGCTTTCTTATTTCTACATATAAAAAACAATCATGGAATAAATCTCAACTATTACAATATTTGCGAAACATTATACAAGCATTTTATAAAGATGATTTCACATATACCTTAAATATCCAGAACTGAAGACCATCCAATATATCGCCTTATGAATGTATATGTAGTTTAAACCTATGGAGTCATTACAAAATGTTCATCACATGCAGAAAAAACTTCTTGTAAATAATTTCTTTTAATAGAAATTACTCTTTAATTTAAATAATATTGGCTGCATTCATTCTGATACATTTTCCTGTAATTTTACATATCATTCAAGTCTAAGCATGTAATAATTGGTTCAACTACCACATCACAAAAACATCCTAGACATATTGATATAACCGCCATTATCAGTGTTTTCTCATCTACGTCGTTACTGCCATTTCCATTATAGAGTCAGAGTTATCTTTCGTCTTGGTCATCTCTCTGCAGGGACTTACCTGCTTGTTCATCCACTATCAGCCTTTGTGTCACAGTCATTCTGACAGCATTACCCCCACCACAATCCCTGCTTTTTGGAGGTGAATTCTAGAGGCTGGCAGCTCTCGTAGGTAATTTTCCGTGGTCTTTCCAAACAATATTCGGCGAATGCTGGAACAGTACTCTAACAAGCGGACTACGAACCATGCGTGTTCTTTCCTTCCTCTTCCTTGTCTTGTCACTCTCTCTCTCTCTCTCTCTCTCTCTCTCTCTCTCACACACACACACACACACACTTACATGCATTCTACTACTCGTACTCAAATCGGGAGATCAGTCGGGAGCTTAGAGCCTGTCCCAGCTGAGGCGGTGGCCCATTGGAGCTATCTCCAGTGGGCCACCACCGAGGAGGTATCTAGAGGAGAATAACCCGCGAGCAGACATATAGGTCAAGGCCGGGTGTCATCAACCGCCTCCTCCAGAGGAGTACCCTTACTACAGTAACGTGTCTAATGACCATTGCTGTTGACATGCGGAAACAATCAATCAATCACAAACTTTCCGCCTCCTCCACCTCCGATGTCGTCCCAGGTATGAGTCTGGCTTATTGTGGCGGTGGAATGCCGGCGGTGGAGCCGTGGCGGGCGACGCCACCACGACACCGTGTCCCACCCAGTTCGTCAAGCATTCCAGTTCGGTCGCCGTATTGTGTTGTTCCCCTTCACACGCTACCGGCGCACGTAACTGTTGTTGTAGAGACTGTTTATGATACTATAAAACATGGATCTGTGACTACAACAACCAAAAGGCGAGGAAGTAAAAGTAAAGATTTGCTTCAATTCATGTTGATTTTTTAACAGTTAAATGTGGTAAGTGTAAACTCGTAACATTATGTCACGCGTATGAGCAGTACAATATAAAGTATTTCGAATGCTAGTCGCTCGCTAAAGCGACATGAATCACTCTTTTCTCCAGCAAACAAAAGTATTAAAGATGTTTTCCGACATTCGGAAGTAGACGGTATTATTTTATTTACTAATAAATTAAAAAAAATATGACGATAACTTAATTTCGGGAAAATGTAAATAAGGAAGAAATAAAATCTGGTCCTTTCATTGAGCACGACGCGCGGTCGAGGTCGGTTCTCGCGAGTAGTTCATGCCGTCGCCGCCGTGCGGCGCTGGCTGCGCTGCAGCGTGTCGCGCGATGCCGCGCCAGTCCGTGCAGCGCCGCCGCCGCGCTGCAATCGATAATTCGTTTTCGTTGAATTGATGACCTCCAGACGAATTCGCCTCGCCCTTGCTCTTCTCCTTCTTTTTCTCCTTTCTCCTCGTCATTTTTTCTTTGATAATCAAGATCGTTTATATCAGTGGAAGCTGCGGGTTTCGTCAGTGGCGGTGACGCTTGCACCTCCGTTTTGCCTATCGGGAAACATCAAGGAATCATTATGACGCGACGCTTGAAAGAAAGATACGGTCTCCTTCGCCTTTATTTCGGAAATAAAGCACTTTTCCTTTATATCCCGCTTTTTTTTCTCACGGGCATCTACAGCTGCTTCTGTTCCCTGCCGCGGGCCACGCCCCGGGCGCTGGGAAACACTTCCTTATGCCGCGTGCAGTCGGGGAGATAAATAGGGCCTAACGACGCGAGCGGGAAAACTCTCGCCCGCTGCGGAGAAATATCGATCTCCTCCGCGCCAGTCGCCCTTTGGAAAACACCTCCGTTAACGCCCTGCATGTCTTGTTTTTTTTCGGCGCTTCAGTGAAACAGTGCGCGCGTGTGTAGAGGGAGGCTCCAACTCCCGAGGAATGTGGATTCATGGCGAATGACTCCTGTGCCTTCCCCCAGAAAAGAATTATACTTGGGTTGGAAATAAGAAATAACTATAGAGTTTTTGCACCCTGGAACGTAAAGCACTATCGATATTCTGCGCATGCGCACTGAAGTGATGTAAAACTTGAACTGCGCATGAGCAGAAGATCGATAGAGCTTCACGTTCGAGGTGGCAAAAACTCCCAACTGATTTGCTTATCAGAGAATAAGATATCTCAATGTTCGATAATCCTGACTTCAGATTTGCTCTCTCAAACGTAAACGGAGTGTGACTTCTCTCTCAAACGTAAACGTAGTGTGACTTCTCTCTCAATCGACATGTACATTATAAAATAATGTTGACGTAAATAAAAATAGAAGTGCCACAACTTTTTCTGCACTTGGTTTGCATCAAATTGTAAAAATTTTATTGAAAAAACGCGAAAAATAGTCTATTTTTATGACAATGTTTATGCTACAATATAATATGTTTAAAATCAAGATTTTGTAATCAGGGATGACCTTACGTTAATAAAAACCACGAAATTATACATAAATACCTTACATTTTTTGAAAAGGAGGAAATAACAATATGGACAAATAAGATATCTATTGAAAACAATTATTTTATAGCACTAATGAAATATGTAATTTATCATATACGATAATAAATATATTCCTAAAAATTGCATCAAATTTCAATTGTAAATTAAGTATTATACTTATTCCCCACAAGTCACAATTTCGGTGATATTGAATTATGAGAGAGATTTGCGATGGGGATGCGACGAATTACAGCATTCACCAAAAGTGTCTGATCTTTCCCCACGTGATGTCGATTTTTTACCAGAATTGAAGAAAGATTACCTTTGATAACATTCAAATATTTAAATATTGAGTTGTTGACGTTAGTTGACACATTCTACATCATTGTCAGCAAATGATGAATTCTTTGAAAGACTGCTTCTTTGGACTGTAGATGAAATGGCGAATGAAAACAGAAGTTATACGCAACTATAGGAATAGAGAATGTGTAACGAAGTTTTGTTTATTTTTTGTCTTCTTCTTTATTCCAAATTATTTATTTTTATATTCACACTTTATACGTTAGAGTGTATGGTGATATTTCAATTTAATATTTAAAAAGTTACTGCTTGTCACAGATGTTAATGGAAAAATAGTTCATGGTGGATAGGTGCATCACGGCAACCCTTGTGACAACCCGGTAGCCCTGCTTTAGGCCGGTCTCTAGCCTCATTTTCTGTAAATTCTGTGAAAAGTATTGTACTTCAGTTTCTGGGTCAATCATTTTGTCACTCCTATCGGGATAAGCTTTTACGTCAGTTTCCTTTAATCATTTCGCAAATGCCGAGATGACCTCTTGTTTTGTTTTTGGACATAAATATCGCTTCGTTACATGCAATCGTTTTGTAGAGCGCTGTTTTTGTTAGTTGCGGGAAAGACAGAGCGGAGGGGATGCAATTACGTCAGCAATACTGTAAAATAAAATCCGTTGTTCATTAGCGATGCAAATACGTTTTATATTACATTGGAGCGAACATTTATTATTTAACTTTCAAATGTTTCCAACCACGCTCATTGATACCTTTACTTCTTATGAAACTATGCGTAATAAAAAGAAACCGTACGATGATTATAATTGTCTCCCACACTTCACATGTAAGTTTTAACAGTTATTTGATAATAAATGGCTGTATAATCGGTATAAAATTTGTGGGAGGTAGGCCGTATGAGGTTGGGGAATAGGGTATCACCCAGCATTAGCCAAAGGAAAGAGGACAAAACGGGGTTGGAAATATCTTGTGTGATCGGAAGTACTTTTTACTGCTCCGGCATTCGTCTGGAATCGAGTTTGAATTCGGAGAGACACATAAACAGTCAATGAATGCTCTTGTATTTATCTTGCTTATCAAGGCAGTGAGGCGTGGGGCAGGGGCATGGTGCTACGTGCAAGCTCGCGCACTTGAAGGCTGTGGGATTCGAGTCTTGCGTAAGAAATAAGTACGCCCCCTTGTCATTACGATGCGGTTGGATTCTCATGCAGAGGTATAACACATCTGTAGATATCTTCCCTATCCTCGTGATCACCCTAAGGGAGGTGGAAAGGGCTAATGCACACGCCTTCGACCGAAGCCCGAATTCGAGGCCCCGGCCAATCCATGTGGCAGTTGTGGACACAGCGCACCCTCGGCGGGTGTTCGCGTGTCCTGTAGTTCACCATTTCTCCATCATTCACTGTATCATTAACGCTGTTGGACAAGCTGAGAAAATATGATCAATGGTTTCCATGTGTTCCTGGCAAATGCATTTATCATCTTGGGAAATTTTGAGAACCGCTTTATCATAATGTCGTGTTCTCAATGCCTGATTTTGCGCAGCAATTACAAGTGCTTCCGATTCTGGCTTCATTCTTCCCCTTTTAAGCCATATAAATGATTGATCTTTGTTGATCTGTGCTCTGTCCATTTGTTTCAAATATTGTCCGTGGAGTGGTTTGTCTCTCCACGACTTCTTTAACATTTTTTGTGTCTCAAATTGCATGTCACCAGAAGTTCAGTGTCTCTGTCATTCTGCGTGTCTTGCATAGTTTTCTTTGCAATGCTTCTTGCTACACTAACAATGCCTGTTTCCCATTCATCGGTCACATTTCATGACCTTGCCTCATTAGAGCGGCATCTTGATGGCTGACTACATACTTTTCCATCCCGACTATTGCATTGTGACAAGAGGCGTCAATTTGTTTGAGGCCTCTTCTTCCTTCCTTACTTGACACATTTAATTCATCCTAGGTTCATCTCTGACGATGGCTTCGAGCTACTGCCGGCTCTGAGTCCCTGAGTCTAACATCCGTGGGATGCCCAGGACGTCGACAAGGTGACATTAGCTCGGTTTCTGAGCAGGTATGGGAGATTGATAGAACAAGGCACGTTAAGATTCGTTACATTTCTTGTTCTATCCATTTTGCTCATTGGTTTTAAGTGAAGATTCGTAGGACGCAAGTTCGAGTTCACAGATCACGCTTAACCCTTGGGTTGTTTCCTGCCATCCGTTACTGCGACCCACAGTGGACTCGGGATATCCCACCGCAGGGCCCAGCAAGGGGTCCCTCCCATCGCCAGTCGGCATTTCTAAACCCTAGGGATTTTCACTGACTGCTGAAGGCAGCCTCCTTCGCAGGCTAATGCAAGGTTCGGGCCTCCACTCTAAGTGGCCTGCTGTGCCGAACCCAGTTTCTCTCCTGTACCCTCCATGGGTCGACAACAGGAAGTCCAAAGGTTCATGACCCTTCCCTCTCTACTTACTTGCCACTCTCCTCAAAATGGAGTACTTCTTCGTCTGACCCCTCACCTTCAACCTATTCAGCAAGGGAAGCCCTACCGGTAGCTAGGCTACCACTGACATAGCTCTCAGGCTCATGGGAGTACTCAAGCTCCACCACCAACTACAAGGTCTTGTACTCCCTAGGTGGAGTTGTTGTTGTTGTTATTATTTTTCCATTACATCACGACTAAAGATCTTATGAGTCGGCTGAATATAAAATCTACTCCAGATTGAAACCAGCTACCTATAAGGAGCAGATCCGGTGACTATCAGTGCCTCTACAATACTTTACGCAAAATGTGGGCTGTTCCAAATAAAGCAATTTCTTGCACTTCCCAGTCTTTTGAATTACCGGGGAGTTTAGACAAGTTCTTACTCAAATTTGCGAACAATCCCAGAGCTCCGATAACTATCGGGACGACATGTGCTTTTACGCCCCACATTCGGCTGATCTCGATTTCCAAACTCTTGTATTTAAGACGTTTCTCTGCCTCCTTGGTAACGACGTTTTAATCGCAAGGTACAGCAACATCGATAAGGTAAACACGATTTTTTCGCCAAATCCCGGATAACGGATTATTATTATTATTATTATTATTATTATTATTATTATTATTATGATTATTATTATTAGGTCGCCAGTTAGGACCACGTGGACATCCACTTGCACTTACCAAGGCTCAGTGTTATTTAGCCCGTGGCAAGTGTATGTGACTCCTATGCATTCTAGGGGGATCAGGATCCAATTTTTATCCCCCAGGGTTGCTAGTCCTGGTGATATGGAATATGGAACGATGATAACGAAGAGAGGGCGACACAAACATACAGACATACACAAGCACACCTATGACCGAGGGAGAACTCGAACCCGGGATCCTTCCGTCCGAGATCGCCACGGCACTACTGCTTTAGCGATCCCATCTATCCGGACCGGCTATTATTATTTTATTACTATTATTATGCAGTTTATTGTAATGTTTATTTTCTTTTATCATAAGGACAAATACACAGGTTATACAAGTCCAAAGCGTATTTATCGACCTCTTTTTTTTACGAATTTATATCTACCCTTCTCCCATAAACTTTCGAGTTATTCCTGTTGTTGAGATAACCACAGCCTTCTGCATAGTCTTATAAATATTCACATTAATATTCAGGTCTTTTAAACTTTGGAACAATGTCTTGGAAATTACTGCGATGCTGGAGATGACAATGGAGATAATTCTCACGTGGTCCATATGCGACTGTTTCTTGATACTTTCAACCAGCGGAGCATATTTTGAGATCTTCTCGACATACTTCTCTTGAAGGTCTTTTGTGTTTGGTATGGCTATGTCGATCAAGTAGACTTGCCTTTTCGTCTTTTTCTACTAGAACCAAATCAGGTCGGTTGTGAATGGCTGTCTGGTCTGTGAGAATTGTCCTGTCCCAATAAAGTCGGCATTCATCATTTTCGAGAACATTGTTCGGTACGTATTTATAGTAGGGTACCTTGCATTCTATTAGCTTTACTATTTATCATCATCATTATTATTATTACTTCCTATTATTATTATTACTTCCTATTATTATTACTTCCTATTATTATTATTACTTCCTATTATTATTATTATTATTATTATTATTATTATTATTTGCATGCTTCGTTATTTGCCTATGCGCTGTCGTGCGTGGGAGCGGCGCTTGTGGGTGGGGGCCCGGTGCGCAGTGGTTCCCCTCTATCTCCGGAGCGTTTTATGGATTTGACGGAAGCGCAGCCGGCGGAGGATCGGCCCGCGCGCCACGCGTCTGGGGAAGGGGCGAAGGGCGGGCTTAGGGAGGAGAGCGCGGGGATTTGGGATCGGGCAGTCGGGGCATTGGGAGACTGCGGGAGTGGGAAGGGGGACTTCCGGCTGGATGTTCACTCATAGGCCTCAGCGACGTGGCTCTGCGAAGCAATCGCTCGCGGAAGTGAGCTCTCCGTAATTACAAACGAAGCGGATTTTAATGAAATGTCATTTTTACTTTCTCGTATACGTACGTATACACGGAGTAATATGCGTAGTATAGGGAAAGTTATGTAATGCTGCGCGAAAAAATGGCCAATTTTCGGAGGAAAAAAATTAATTGCCGGGCCGTGAAAACAAAGAAGTGGATAAAACCAGCTGCTAAATTAAGAAAAAAAATCCCCTAACACGTGGTGTAGCCAGAAACCCTGTTTTCTAGGTCCTTGATACCGGAAACCCAATTGAAAGGAAAACGTCCGTCTGTCTGTCCGTCTGTGAACACTGCTAGCGCCTAAACCATACGTACGATTTCTTCCAAAATGGATATTCCCCGGTCGATCTGATTGTAGTCGAAGCTTTGAGATTTTGAAAAAGATTCTTCAAAATTTGGGGGTACTTTACATGAAGTCCCCAGGGGATTTTCAAATTTTTCTCAAAAACGTCTCCAAATGTTTTCTTTAAATTTCTTGTATGAATAGAGTAATATACACTTATTAACATGGCATAGGTCCGATTTTCACGGATAACTCTGAATTTTCGAAAATTCTGGAAGTTTGAATTTTTTTCGGCGTCTTTCTCCAGCTACAAAATTGAAGAGATTTTTTCTTCAAATAAAATTTGTTCTGCATATTGAGTTCTTTCATAAAGATCATGTAAATGTTTCTCAAAATTTTAGTAGTTTTCGTGCAATATTGCGTGCAATATGTGCAACATTAAAAAAATACAAACAAGATTTTCTCAAAAACGGCTCCAAATTTTTTCTTTAAACTGTTGGTAGGGATAGTGGCAAATTTACTCTATCAGATGACATAAAAGCCATATTGGTCTATCGGTTGGTTTTTTCAAAAATTACAAAAATGTAAATTTTTTTCTTGTCTCTCACGTCGTTAATATTTACATTATCAGCGATTTTTTTCACATTATTATATTTACGAGTATATATGCTTTAAGTAATGTCAAGTAAAGTTTCTCGAAAACACTACTGTTTTCTGTGAAAAGTAGCTCAAATATCGGCATTTTCAGAAATGCTCAAACGCCATTTTCTCATATATGGCTGCAAATGTTTTCTTGAAACTTTTGTAACAGATAGTGAATATTACACTCTTTAATATGACGTAACGTTTATTTTGAGTTATTTTGTTGTTTTTTCAAAAACTGTATAAATGTAAATTTTTTGAAAGATCTCTCACATCTTTAATATGCACATTATCCGCAATTTGTAAAGATTATTATATTTGTGAGTGTAGGTGCTTTAAATAACTTCAAATAAGGTATTTTAAAAACTCAAAAATTTTCTGTGAAAATGAGCTTCAAATTTCGCATTTTTAGTAGTGCTAAAACGCCATTTTCTCTTAAACGGCACATAATTTTTAAAAGAAAATTGCCATTTACGGCTAGGTTTTTGTGTTCTTTAATATTATAAAATTAATATTTTCGTTCTACCAACAGGAAACCGAAAAATTAAGAAAATGACAAAAAAATGTACTTTTGGCGGTGATAGGATGGTAGCTGGCAAGAAAGAGTATGTGGCAATTCCGAATATCTAGTGAAGACCCAAAAAATAGAAAACTAATACGGGAAAGTCTGTGCCATTCTGTAGCACCACTAGTTTTCTATGTTATGTTAAGTGTTTCTGTTTTATGTTTTCTATCTGATGTCTTATGTTAAAGAAGTGGCCCTATTTTTCTCAATTATTTTTTTTGTATTTTTCCTAGATTTCCAGTAAGTCATTTTTTTTAACTTTTTACGTCATTTTTAATGCATTTTCTCTCATTTGATCGATTTTAACATAATTTTAATGGCACTTGCTTCAAACCATATTTGCGAGATATAACAGACGTTCACCACAGAATTCCTGAGTAGCCTAATCGGTTTCTTCACTCACATGTAATATCAGCCTTTGTGTGTACTATGGGACCTAAGGTTCCTCTGACGCCTGTCGGCGCCATTGTCAGTTGGGCCGATTTCCCGATTAAGGCAGAGATTTTCTTGTAAATAACTGTACAAACTAAACATTTGCAAGCTGAGTTTACCTGAACAAAAGGAAGAAGCCTCTGTTACATCAATACATATCCAACAGTTTGAATTGTTCATCAGGAGTGGTTTTGATCCAAGTTTTTACATAAATTTTCTTTGTTTTTAGGGCATGTTAAAAAGCATTTGAAGACCATTTTATTGATCATTTTTGACAATGGTTTAGGTCATCAAATTCCGTCCCCAAGTGATGATGAATGAAATGGAAAGAAATACACACTTTTGGTTTGCAATTCTGTCAGTTAGGGGTTAATTACTTGATTTACCGCATGTGCTTGTATTTTGATGTCTATCGTATTGATTGATTGAATGCTTGTAGAGAAATAGTTTCAATATCCAATATTTTTTTAAATACATTTTGCTTCACTCAACATTTGCTTAAGTTCCATCCCTATTTGTATGAGATAAATGACTGCAGTTTTAGTAATTCCTTCGACATTAATCGTATGAAAGTTACGTTTGGAATAATTGAAATTGAATACAATTTTGAAAAAAAATCCCAGTACAATATTGACATTTCAAAAATTAAAATTAACAACATAGTAGCTTCCACTCGTTTTATTGGAGACCTGAAGTGTACGCCTACTCTGAAGTGCGAATCTCTCTTATATTTTTGAGCAATATTGAAACGTTTCTAATATATTTATGTGAATATTTATTGATACCATGTGCCAAAGTAAAACGTTCTTATATTTTTGCTTGAAAATATTTAACACTATAAACTATTTAATTCTTATTATAACTTTTATGAATGCCCGACTCCCACGTTCTTGTGTGATTGAGTAATACTTATGTGAGTCGACGTCTCATTCAGTACGGACTAGGTAGTCTCTGAAACCTTACTCTATTAAAAAGTAAAATGGTTCGTCTGTGGAGTATATCGATTAAATAAATGAGCCTTGTTTTTCAATGACACAGTTATATAATTTTTTTTTCTTCACATAACTTCAATATTTTATTTACAAATCTTTACTTTATGAAATAAAGTCTCGTTGGCACGTCATTAAATTTGAATTTTATTTCTTTTATCTATTAAAAGTCGTTTGAATGTTAATGTAATATTATCTTTGCAAAGAATTTTGACTTTGGTTTGCACAATGTTTTCCCCGTCGCTCACAGGAGAATTAATGGCGTTATACTCGTCGACTGCGTGCTGCTGAGGTGGAGAAATTCTCACGAACTGCCTGGATGCCCACCGGGAGTTTTCTGTTCTTTCGTAATATTAGTATTGTACCAAAGTTTATGTCCCTAAATCTAATATTAACTAACACAAAACATTTACATTAAATCATTTCCCGAATGCCTCGGTTGCACATTTCTATTCGATACATCAATTCGCGTTAAATAAACGTTTTGGCAAACTGAATCTCTTCCACGAGTAATAAATCATCCCGGGTGCTCGCGACGACGACCAAGTATCTTCTGAAGTGCGCACCCCCCACGATCAAATACCTTCTGACGAAATTCCGGTCTCGATAAAACATATCACCTCTTTTTCCGTTTGTCTTCGAACTTTCTGTAAGTAATTTTGCCTTTGTCTACAACTCATCTGTAGACAATCGCCTATCCTGTCCTGACGTCTACACCTGTACTAAACAGTGCCATCATTGGATGTCCAACTTTTATGCATTCCATCATATCACGCTACCCGAATTTAAAAAAATTATAATCGGCCACGTCCCAAAACATGTCTATTTTTATTAGGAATATCCAATATTCCATATTCACTGTTTATTCCGTCCTCGGTCATTGCTGAGTCTTAATATTTACGTCCTAATATTTGCTTTTAATTATAGCCTTGTCCAATATGGCTACCTAATGTCCTCTTTGAAAACATACTATGCTACTCCAATATTGTCATTTTCGCGTAACAATGTTTCAACATAACTATTTCATTGTTTTTTAAATTAAAATTTCCCTTAGGATATCTGGGGATATCTCAATATTTTATATCCCGTTGTCCCTACTTTTACAACACGCTTTTTTCCCCCAGGGATGTAATGTAATAGGCGTCTAATCTCGTGACGCTACTGAATGGCATAGACTTTCCCGCACTAGTTAATTTTTTGATCTCTTCAGACTACACTAGCTTTTCGGTATTAAATTCTCCTCGCTATTAAATTATATCAGCACCTAAAAGACAATTTTGCACTTTTTCTCAATTTTTCGATGCTGTAATTATAGAATTAAACCATATCTTTAAGAGTATTATAGAAAAGTAAAATTTGCTTCAATATGTAAATTTTCATTGAGAAATCTGGGGCCATTCTTCAGAAAATGTTTTGCTTATTTTCAGGCTTTTGAGTTTTCGAGAAACTTTACAAGAAATGTGTAGCAGACGTGCTCAAATGCAATAAAGTATACAAACCGCCGGTAATGTCAATATTAACATGACATATATATCAAAAAATTGCGTTTGTGTAGTTTTTGGAAAAACAAAACAAAGAGCAATATGACGTTTTTGTCATCTTATGCAGTGCATTAACACTATCCTCTCCTATATTATTTCAGTAGTATATGCGAGTTTTGAGTCTCATACTCAACCAGTCTTTATAAATGAGTTTTCTAAAAAAAGGGAATTTCATGGATATTTGATGAGTGGCACTTTAACGTTAAAAATATGAAAGATTTGTTGAAGAAACGCATCTCAATATTCATGCCAAATGCATTCCACATCACTCGGGCAGCTTTTTTAAACTCTCTATAATTATATAACTTGAAAATAAAGCGTTCTAGGGCCTTAAGCCTTAGACTTAAGCCTTAACACCTGTAAAGAAATTTTTATTCAGACTTTTTCAAATACAATTTCTAATACAATAGTTAACAATTAAAGAGAAATATTAAAAAAAATAACAAAAAGTTAAAGGTTCAAGGAGAGAGAGAGAGAGAGAGAGAGAGAGAGAGAGAGAGAGAGAGAGAGAGAAAAGAGTTAATAGCTAAAGAAAAAGTTTAAATGTTAAGGAAAAAACTTCCTAGTCCGTGAGGGACGAGTGTGGCGCCTGTGACGCGAGTGCATCGCCAGTACTGCTGCTGCTGCCGTTGGTGCGGTGAGGGCGGGGGGCACAGATCTTGTCAACAATCTCTCTGTACTCGCGCGGGGCGAGGTAGGGCCTGGCTGTGTGGGCGAAGTAGCACGCCGCGCTCCCAGTGATGGCTTCAGCTATGATCCGCTGTCTTAGTTTTTTCAGCTGATAGCCATTCGAGACCTTTAGAAGCGCAGCGTCGCTTCCGGGGTACCATTCGCCCAGGGCACCCACCACCAGCGGTATCATTTCGGCGGAGGCGTAGCCTGCGCTTTGAGGCCTAAGCCTTCAATGAAACATTCCTCACACCGTTAAATATAGGATGAGATCTTCTTGGATATTCTGTTACATTTTTGCTGGTTTGTTGCTTTTCGATTCTTCATTGCATTGAAATTACTTACTCGATCCTGCATTTTCACATGGACATTTTACGTAACTTTCTCAAAAGTAAAATGCTTTTCTAATATTTTTGTGACTATCAAGAAAAGCGCAAAAAAAAATTGTCACGGAAGATTTTATTATTACTTCAAATGTTGTTTAGAAGGGGTGTGTTGTAAATTAAAAAGTATAAAAAGGGCGTAAAAAGGGTGTGTTGTAAATTATTACAAGAACATCTATATATTATACTGAATAAACCTTTAATGAAAATTTGTTACAAATTTCAGATGCATTACTTATTATTATTATTATTATTATTATTATTATTATTATTATTATTATTATTATTATTACGAAGGTTAGAAAAGAGGGTGCGGTTTAATATGCGAGGTACTCTAGTGTCTACAACAGGTTTAAATAAAAAAATTGGAACTGTTTGTGTGAAAATCACTTTTAAAAATTGTTTCTATTTCAAGCGAAAAAGCTACACATATTTTTAAAAGTTTATGCAAGGTCTTATGTAAAGATCCAATTTTGAAGGAACCATTTCATTCACAAGAAAAAAATTATTATGAATATTCTAGTTGTAGGAAGACGCTGAAAAAATTAAAGCTTTTCTAATTTTCAGAGAATGCATCGTATGGAACGTAATGGAACGTTGGGAACCCTATCACTTTTATAAGTGTATTATTCTCTATCCGAAATGCAATCAAAAATATTGGAACCATTTTTGAGAAAAAAATAAATACGTCTTTCACGTTAAGTAAATTAAGGAAAATCATGTTTTGTTAAAATTCTCCGTAGAGTTTAGATTCTAGCAATATTCGTAGATAGAAAGAAGATTTTCCATAATCTACTTTTTTTGTATCAGGATCCCACAAAATGTTGATTCTGAGTGTACAACATGTTGGAGATAGTACTACATAACAAATTAATTGAGCTGACCTTTCAATTGAATTTATTCATCAAAACCCGCTGTCAAAGTATTCACCCTCAGACCTTTCATTCCTTTAACCTTTTAACATTAAACAACGAACTAATCATCTGGCGCTCTGCAAACAGTACAGTTAAATATCTTGAACTCGACATTGGCACACAGTTAAACTGAAACAAATGTACAAACCAAAGTTAACCAGCGAAAATAAAATAATTAAAACGGTACCAATAACAATTTACTAAAACCGTTTTAAGACCCCCACCTTTTATACGCGTGACCCGTCTGTTTCAATGCAGCTAAAACAAACCTCGACAAATTACAAGTCTTCCAAAGCCAGTACTTAAGGATAATCACGAACACCCCACGGTTCGTTACTAATGACCAACTTCACAAAGAACAACATTGAACTATAGCCAACAAAATCAATTACATTTCCTCCAAATTGTATTTATCATCATGCCACATAAATTACATTCAACATTAAATTCATTGAACCTCTGCCGAAACCCAGTACACCCACCCCCGAATCAAAAACAAATTCCCCCTCCTTTGCGTTCATGAAAAAAAATGGCCAAAATTAGCACTTAATTAGGTGCCTATTTGGCTTCCTCACCCATGTATTAGACTTAAGCGTAGTATGTAAGTTAGTAGTAAGAAACAAAAAAAATCTAAAGTATAACTTTTTACTCACATATATGAATCAACAAGACAGAACATAAAAACATATAGAAACATGAATTATCTACGTTTTCGGTATCGAGCACCTACAATACGAATTTTTCTGCAGAAAAATTGCCGTTTCACACTGGAACATTACACAACTTTCTCTATACACTAGGTATGTACTAAGCGGGAAAGAAAAAACTAGGCGTCTGCAACGCTCACATGTAGATGTGTTTAAGCGTTGAAATTTATTCCACGATTTTGTAAACATGAAATTCGAAAAACACATTATGCAACGACGAAAACACGTTTCGTGGGAAAACGTATTATGTAAGAGTGATTACATAAAACGTGAGAAAATAAAATTTCATTTACACACGTTCATGCTGAGGCACGTAACTTAACAAGAAGTCGTGACAAAAAATGTCAACAATTAGTTTTGAAATGAAAACAAACGCTGTTTGAATGTTGCAAACAAATGGTTTCATGTATGTAGTAGATATAGTTACTTAAATTCCGTGGTGTCAGCTGAGACAATGCCATCTAAATCATCAGGCCTATTGACAGACGGGCATCTTGTTTCTGACGTCACTACTTGTAGTCATAACATTACAGCGTGTTTTGCGTGTGAATAAGTGTTAACTGTGAATTTTGTGTGCAGAAATATTTGAGAACAGCGCTTTTATCCACTTTATTTTGTAATATTATCTATACTTAAATGTTTTGCGAACAGAAGATATGTGTAGAAGAGCAATTTTGCATCAGAGAAGGTAAATTCTCTCAACAACTTGTAAGAACGTTTAGAAGTTCGCGTTATGTGGTTTCCGCGCACTCCCACAATGAAACTGCTTACATACAATTCAGCCCCAACGTTTAAAACAACAACAGAGCATGCATTCTGGTACACAGAAAAGGCATTTAGTTTGTTAAATGATAAGGGCAAGACTGTGGTAGTGCTCTTAATTGATGAAACATTCTTGAAGTCAAGTGTTGACTATAAAGGAGAAGGTATGGACGGAAATGCCATTAATGAAGGAAATTCATCAGCAGCTTGTGTGTTCATGGTAACTAGTATGCTTTCATCATATAAAGTTGTAGTTGATATATTTCCGGTCAGAAAATTGACTGGTGAATTGCTTAACCATTTTATCAAAACCATAATTGTATGGCTTGAAAAGATTGGTTTTGAAGTGATTGCAGTGAACTCTGACAATCTAGTGAACCAAAAAGCCTTTCATTGTTTCCCGATTCTCCAAAACTAGAAATAGTTTATGAACATGTATGCAAATCCCACAGAAAATTACTTTTTCCTTACGACAATATGCACCTCTTGGAGTCCATTAGAAACCACTGGGTAAATCAAAATAACCAAAATTAATTTTCTTCATATGGAAAATGATGTTATGCATGCAGCATCAATTAGTTGCCTCAAAAATATGTGCCAATCTAACAAGCACAATATGGCAATACTTTAAATTTGAAATCGTTAAATCGTTCATCTCTTTTTAGTTAAAATTAACTGTTAATTGAATGAAGTGCAATAAAATGTTGCGAACATTCTTTTCTACAAAAAAATCATTATTAAGGTGCCGAAGAAAGTAAGTAAACGTTATTGACTGTCAGCAGCCGGCGAAAGATTCGTTTGCTGTGATGACTACCCATGTGACGTCACAGCGTCAGTCGACAGGCCTTATTCTAGTGTCTAGGTGGCGTTGGCTGAGATTTTGTGGGAAAATTAGTTAGAAATTCGTTTTTAAATTTTGATTTTAGACATTTTAGGAAAACTCTAAAAATGTTTACATGGTGTTTCATTTAGATAATTAAGTCAGAACGATTAAAATTATATTAATGCATAATTTCAAATCGATTAAAATTAGAAAATTTTGAACTTTTAAATTTCATTCTAAGAATGACGAAACAAGAATAAGAATGTAGCATGTAAGGCGTTTTTTAAACAGAAGTGTATCCAGTGTTTTTACGACAATCCTTAATTATCAGCAATTATATGACGTTTCGTAAATGGTTAGTTAGGTGACTAAAATTATAGAAATACAGTAATTAATAGTATTATTTAAATCACTACTCTTGTTCCGAAATTGTTCTCCATTTAGAAAATTTTTCTTGATTTGCCCACATAAAATACATGTAAGAAAGTAATATTCAATTATTAATTATAATTAATGACTTTATTATTTATGTATTAACTTCTTGAAAACACATTTTACATATAATCATATACGTAATATGTATATGTGTGTAGATCTTAGAGTTTTGATCATTTTTAGTTGAAAATATAATAAATAATCTTTTGAATTTTGATTTTGCAAGAACCAAGTAAGAAATATCAAATGCCAAACGACACGGGTTCCTGATCTAAGAGCACAGTTCAAAATATGGTACGCAAAATGGAGAGACAAACTCACATACAGGGAAAAGTTTCCAAAAAGGGACCTTTTGATATTAGCAATTCACCAAAAATAATTTTCATTCATTATTTTGAGGTAAAGTATGTCATATTTCAAATACAATCTTTCAAAAAAGTACACCAGATATAGAGGACTGACCCATTTAACTTGACAAATCAAAATAACTCGAAAAATATGCAAGGTTCAAAAAAATATCAAAGGCAAAAAATTAATATCTTCAAGGAGCACATCTGTCAGACCTAAAATCAAACTTCCTCGCTCGCCCCTTGAGAGTGAGGCGGGAGCCAATTTTGAAATCTTAAATGGAAACCCTCACTTTTTATTGCAGTTTCGTATTCACCACTATAAACTACGTAAGTTTGGTCTAAAACAGTTTTTGTTCGAGAGAGATGATCCAGACATGTTCAGACAAAAAATTAATATCTCTAAATGGAAAATCTGTCTGACATAAAATCAAAAAATCTCCCTCCCCCACCCCCTAGGAGTGGGGGAGACAACTTTGAAATCTTGAATGGAAATTCCCATTTTCTCGTTAAAGAATTCGATTTAAAGTGGATAAATCAGCACTGGCGATTTGAAGCCGCTGGACGTACATAAATACAAATAATCGGATCGTCTCTCTCGATCAAAAAAAAAATTAGACCAAACTTCTGTACTTTTTAGTGTAGAATCCGAATCTACAATAAAAAGTAGGTTTTTCCATTTAAGATTTCAAAGTTCGCCCCCGCCTCATCCTCAAGGGGCGAGCGAGGAGTTTGATTTTAGATCTGACAGATGTCCACCTTGGAGATATTCATATTTTGCCTTTGACAGTTTTTTAAAGTTGCACATTTTCGGAGTTATTTTGATTTGTCAAGTTAAATGGGCCACTCTGTATAAGCATTTCAGTTTTCAGCTTCTTTTACGCTAAGCCTGCTCTCTTTTGAGAAAACACGAATTGCAAGTACGCCGGGCATACCGATTCAATTACTCAAGCAATTCCTATTTGATGAGCATGTAAGAAATTACTAAATAAGCATTTGCCTTAAAAGACAATTTGAATTCATTTACTTTTACATAACGTAGAAATTCAACCGTATATTGTTATGCAACAGTGTGTAGCGCAAAATAAGAAAATCGGTTTCGAATCACAATTTTTTCTACTCCCATTGTATAATGTTGTCATTGGATGGCTGCAACCAGTTGCATAATGATAGCCATTTAAATACAGTTTTCATTAAGATACAGGTTCTTGACCAATCACAGAGACGCTTACACACAAAGTATTAGCACTTCATTAATCATTGACGAATCGTTGCAGTAAATGTTTCGTTCGAGTGTGTGTATTAAAGTTGTATTTAATATTATATTATGCTTCTCAATTTTAATTTCTTTTATTAGTAGTAAATTTTACGTGAAATAATATCACTGTTCTACAACTACACTGATCTATTTCTGAGATAAAAGTATGTGATTCATTACGCGTTTGCAATGGGAAGTTCATATCTGAACTCAAAATGTCGCGTTTAGGGATAGTTTTTCAGTAATTTTAACTTTTATATCATGAAAAGGCATTATTTTTGTAAATTGAGTGAAAGTTTGCAAATAACACTTGGCAACAGGGACTCTTGTATTTATGTAAAATGTTTTAGTATTCAAATATTGGTACGCCTCTCTCGATTGTATACGTTCATAAACACTGGTTACCTCAAACCTAGTCTCACAGACACTGTCAGGAAGCCTTAAGTGTGAACACGTTTAAAGAGATTTTTTTTGTTTTTCGTGACATACAGAAAGTGACAACTAAGTTGATGAGAAGGAAAGGAGTTAATGAGAATGTCTTTGTATAGCATGAATTAAATATTATAATATAATTTAGATTTTTCTAGAAAATGTCTCGTCGGACTCCTGTCGAGATACTCCCGACAACTTTTGCTACAACAGCGGAGAATTCACATTTGTAAGAAACAGGAATAGTGTATTGCGCATATTTTTTTGTAAATTAATTAACTGGTGGAAAGGAAAAGAAAATACCATGTTATTTTATTTGCTGCAATTTATTTGATGTAACTATGGTATGGCGAGAACCAAAAGACCATATATCAAATTGTTATTTCTGTGTCACGAAAATTCGAGGTTTTAAAAACAAGAAGTCAAAGAAACACATTGCTTACTTGGATCTATCTTCTGCAAAGACCAGTGCCACACTCTGTAAGTCTTCCAGTTCCATTTTAGAAAATATTTTTACAGTAATTATATACAGGTAGTACAACTGGAAGGTTTGCAGCGATTTCAAAGTATCTGGATTATTATTAGGCATGTAACAAGGCTATACAAAGTATGCTTACTTTCTTTGCGAAAAGGATAGTCGCGATGGAAATTCCCACTACATAGGAAAGAAATAGCCGGAACGAAATTGGAAAGTAGGTGAAAAAAAATGTCCAACTTCGAAGGCTGGTAGCTCATGAAGATATCATTCTACTATCTCTTCATTTCAAACTCGGTTTAATTAAACAATATGTAAAGGCGATGGATCCAACTGGCGAAGAGTTTACATTTCTTGCTAACAAATTTCCTCGTCTTTCAGCAACAAAGCTAAAAGGAGTAGTATTTGTAGGCCCTCAGATCAGAGAACTTCAGACAAATAGAAATTTTGAAATGTGCCTCACAGACGCGGAAGCGCGAACATGGCAATGTTTGAAGAAGGTGCAAGAAAACTTCCTTGGAAGAAAAAGAGCTGAAAATTACAAGGAAATAGTGAAGCTTATGAAGAACATGGCTGCAAATTGTCTTTAAAAGTATATTTCATGGACTCTTATGTTGACTTCTTCCCAAAGAGTTTCAGCGATGAATCGGACCAACCACGGAAAGAGATTCCTTTAAAAACATATATCTACCATGGAAAAAAGGCACGAAGGGAAGTGGATGCCTACAATGTTGTCCTGACTATTGCTGGAGTATCATTCTAGACAAGAAAGACACTAGTTACAGACAAAAAAAATAGATACTAAAATTTGTATCATGTTGCCACATTTGTATCAATTTCTCTTTTTCTTTATACCTTCCTTTAAAATACATGCTACAAAGTGAATTCTTTTAGTGATTATTGCCTCTGACAGCACCTTCCTCGGCTTTCCTAATACGGTAGAGTTAGATTGTGTAACTGAAATCAATCAAGAACACTGCAAATTATTTTATTGCTATTTCTTGAATTCCGAAACAATTACATGTATAGAGTGCTATTACATGTATAGAGTACCGTAAGATACAAATTAGAATTCCGTTTAGACTATCCCTGACAGAGAAAAACTGAAAACAGATTTGGATTCACCTTTGAAATTACTATAATAATCACAACTTTTTTCTCCAGAAATAGAAAAAAATGTTGTTTTTTTTGCAGAACAGTGTATTTAAAATAAATTGGATCGTAATTTCACTTTGATCCTATTTGACTAGCGCAGTGGTAGTTATTACAGAGAACATTTGAGTGACGTTAAGACCTGAACGCAAGTCATTTTGTGATATTTGCTGCTGCCGTGTGGTTGTCCTTAAAAAACCGCCCAATTCTTTAGTTTAAAATATTTAGTGAATGGTAGTTCTTTCTGGTGGTGTTGACGTTTCCAGATATGAGAGAAAATGCGAAAATGGTGACGTCGGAATATTATTGCCGCAACTTTTGTAGTCCCTCGTCGGCGCTCTGGTACAAAGCCAGCTGCAGGTGTAGGGAAGAGAGGTGTCCGCTAGGTGGCGTTGGCTGAATCTTACATGTCGACTGCCACGAAATGATTCAGTGGAGAAGTTTAACTTATAAAAGTTACCATAAGTCGTAGAAAAAGTACCGTATGAAACTCGATGTAATGGGTATTAATACACTCGTGTGAAGTTTACGATACTTGCTCGTTCCTCGCTCGTATCGTAATTTCACACTCGTGTATTAATACCCACCATTACGTTCGTTTGATAATGTACTATTGTGTTTGAATGGAAAGTTTTAAGCTTCTATCTTTAAAAAGTTCTACAAAAGGTGTTTCACTGCTTATACAACTGTTACGTTTCGGTGTCTCGTAACTGATGCTAAAACGAGTTACGGGAGTTCATTAAAAAATTGCATTAAAAGAAAGCCGATTCCAGTAAAATATTTAGAGCTATTTATCACGCGAGGAAAAACCAGCGAATGCACGTAGATATTGTTAACAAATGTTTTCAAAGCTGCCACTAACACTCCTTATTTGCTCATCTCTGGGTCAAATTACACACTGTTCCAATACTCGTTATGTCATCACACGTTCAAAAGGAATAAAGAAAGAATATTTCGGTTTGACATTTTTACTTTCTCGCCCATACTACGTAAGAAGAGAGATTATTGTAATCATCCCCCGGAAACCGGTAAATTTTCGACAGCACAGCTTATGGTTACGAAAAAGTAGACAGGTATATTCTCTGTATATAATAAATTACTCCCTCTTAATACTTTGTCCAGTCAGAACGCATGTTTTATGAGTTCTTGATGCAAAAAAATCTATTGACGGCAAAATGACTGTCCGTTCGTCTGTGTATGGTCAATGCTAGCGCCGTAAGTCTAAATGTACCGAAAAAACTTGTAGGAAAATTCAATAGATCGCAGCGCTATCAGAAGGAATTTACATTACCGATAACGTCTAAATGGTTCGATTTTCGATCTGTACACGGCATTTGACTCCTTTTTTTAATAGTATTTACGTACGAAGCCCTTTTTTCCAAAAAAAACTTGCAGAAACTCGATTTTGAATTTTTTCTCGTACATCCGGGAAAAATTAAAAAATGTGGACTAATAGCGCGATAGCGACAAGCTTCCAGAATCCAACGCCGGGTCAATCATGCACATCGGATGAATAGGAGCGTCGTAAAGTCAAATTTCGAAAAATCACCTCACACCCCTCCCCCTTCCACGCCGCGCCGTCACGCCATCCGCCCGTGCGCCCACGCGCTCCCTGTGCGGCCACCGGCAGGGAGTCTCTGGGCAGGCCAGTCTCGGTTGCCTGCGCGCGGCTGCCGCGCACGAGGCTGGCAAGCCAGGCAGTCATGCTTTCGTCATTTTCCATCTCAATATATTTTTTCCCCATAAATGAAACTACTGATGCTGTAACAGGAGGTAAAAGGTCTCATATCATATTTAATAGCAATTAGTTCTTGTTTCATTTTGATAGTAGTATAGATAGATAATTTGAATAGTAGTATAACACTATCTTGTTCACTATACTCCCGTCTTCCTTCAAATATGATCAAAAAATTGTTTGAAGTATTACTCAAAATATTGATTACCGTTTGGAACCTGGTTTCAAAAAGAAAATGGAATATTAGTGATATTCACACAATTAGTTCCATCTTCCTCACATATTATTTTAGATATCTGTATTTCTAAGATCTTCCATTATCATTCCACTATCGAAAGAATGAGCAGAGATTACGCACGAGCTCTTTTATCCTACTACTCGATTTTTACTTTCCCGTATACGTACGTATATACGGAATTGTTTTCGTAGTATAGGGAAAGTTATGTAATGCTGCGCGAAAAAACGGCGGATTTTCGGAAGAAACAAATTCATTGCAGGGCCCTGATAAAGAAAAGGAAATAAATCTAGTTGCTAAATTAAGAAAAAATCCCCTAACACGTGTTGTAGCCAGAATCCCTCTTTTGTTGGTCCTTGATACCGAAAAAACAATTGAAAGCAAAACCTTTGTCTGTCTGTCCGTCCGTCTGTGAACACTACTAGTGCCTAAACCATATGTATGCTTTTTTGTTGGTGTTTTTTCAAAATGAAGAAGTCCCTGTCGTTCTGGCTCGAGTCAAAGCTTTGAGATTTTGAAAAGGAATCTATAAAACTTAGCGGTACTTTACATGAAACCCCCCCGAACATTTTCGAAATATTCTCAAAAACGGCTCCAAATTTTTTCTTTAAATTTCTCGTAAGAATAGAGTAAAACACACTTATTAAGGTGGAATCGGTCATAATTTCACGGTTAACTCTGAATTTTCGAAAACTCTAAAATTTTCAACTTTTTCAGGCCTCTTCCTACAACTACAAAATTGCAGATAGATTTTTCCTTCAAATAAAATGTGTTCTCCAAAGCGAGTTCTTTCATTACGATCATGTACACTTTTTTGGAAATTTTAGTATTTTTCGCGCAATATTGCTTGCAACATGTGCAATTTGAAAAAATTATAAAAAACAGATTTTCTCAAAATTTGCCCCAAATTTTTTCTTTGAACTTTCGGTAGGGATAGGGCATAATGTAGTCTATGATATTTCATAAACGCCATATTGCTCTATTCTTTTTTATTTGCAAAATTTACAAAAATATTTGTTTAACTTGTCTCTCACGTAGGTAATATTTACATTGGCAGCGATTTGTTTACAATATTACATTTATAAGTAGATGTGTTTTAAATAATGTCATACAAAGTTTCTCGAATACTAGTTTTCTATTAAAACTAGCTCAAAATTCGGCATTTTCAGAAACGCTCAAACACCATTTTCTTATAAATGGCTCCAACTTTTTTTTCATGTTTTTCGAACGTATAGTGCAAATTGCACTCTTTAATATGGCTTGAAGTTTATTTTGAGGTATTTTTTTGTTTTTTCAAAAGTTTCACAAATGTAATTTTTGTGAAAGATCTCTCACATCTCTAATATGCACATTACCAGCAATTTGTAAACACTATTGTATTTGTGAGTTAATGTGTTTCAAATGACTTTAAAGGAAGTTTTTCGGAAACTCAAACATTTTCTGTGAAAAAGAGCTTCAAATTTCGCATTTTTAGTACCACTTAAAGGCCATTTTCTTAAAAACGGCTCCTAATTTTTCAAAGAAACTTCCCATTCAGATCGAGGTTTTTCTATTCTTTAATGTTCTAAAATTGATATTTCCGTTCTACCATCAGGAATTCGAAAACTTAAGAAAATATCAAAAAATGTACTTTGAGCGACGATAGATGGCAGCTGGTACGACAGTGTAGCAATTCCGAATAGCTAGCCCAAACCCAAGGAAATAAGAACTAATACGGGGAAGTCTGTGCCATTCTGTAGCACCACTATTTGATCTCAAAACGGCTTGTCTCCTTGATAGAATTCACCTGGTTAATCCCATTTTCCAAGAAAAGTAGCTGAAGATAATTTTTAAAAATATTTTCGTACTTTCGGACAAATTTGAGAAAGTGGTGCAACAGAATTTCACCGACTTACTCGTAGTAAAGTATTCTAATTTCCTTGTTCTGTGCCAGCTTTACCATCTTGCCCTATCTTCTTCCCAGCTGTTGTACAAGTTGGCGATATACAAGTTGGCGATATACAAGTTGGCGATATACAAGTTGGCGATATACAAGTTGGCGATATACAAGATGGCGATATATAAGATGGCGATATAGAAGTTCCCAGCTGTTATACTTGTATATCGCAACCCACGATACATTTCTTAAAGTTTTCTCATTATTCGGTTTCCTTGTAGTAGATTCGTAATATTACTTTTAGAATATTAATGAAGAGTAAAACATCCTCCTATATGGCAATTTTCATTAATTAACTTGGAGCCGCTGTTAAGAAAATGCGTGTAAGCGTTACTGTAAATGTGAAAATTGAAGCTTTTTTTTTAACAGGAATATTCCGAGTTGCTAGTGGGAGATGCCTGGTTGGGAAAGAACCCTGCAAGCCGACAGATAGATCGGTCGGTGATTTAGAGCTTGTTCCGACTGGGGTGGTGCCCCGCTGGTGGCAGATACCTGGTTGGAGAAAACTCCGCTTGTAGACGGAAGGTCAGCGCCCGATCTCGCCATCCAGCGGCGAACATCACCTCCACCTCCCGATTAAATAAACATGCCCTACACTTGCGGTACTAAAGACCTCAGTAGTTCACGTGCCCGAAGTCACTACCAATCAATAAAAAATGACTCCAAATGTTTTCCTTAAATTAATTGTAAGAATAAACTAAAATATACTTATAAAGGTGGCATAGATCTCATTTTAATTATTGACTCTAATTTTTGGAAAATTGCAAAAGTCCGAATTTTTTCGGCGTCTTCCTACAACTGCAAATTTGGAAATAGAAATTTTTCTTTAAAATGATATTTGTTCTCCATACTTAGTTCTTTGAATAAGGTCATGTACATTTTTTTAACTTTTAGTTTTCGCGCAATATTGCGTGCAATATGTGCAATTTTTAAAAAAATACAAAAACAAGATTTTCTCAAAAACTGCTCCATTTTTTTCTTGTGGAAAGGATAGTGCCTAATGTACTCTATGAGATGACATAAACGCCATATTGCTCTATTCTTTTGTTTTTTCAAAAATTACAAACATATAATTCTTTGACTAGCATTTCATTTCGTAAATATTTTCATTAACGGCGATTTGTTCACGTTATTACATTTAGGAGTATATGTGCTTTACATTATGGCTTAAAAATTCCTCGACAACAGATGTTTTCTGTGAAAAGGGACTGAACATTACGAATTTGCACAAATGCTTAAACGCCATTTTCTCAAATTGCGTTTGCTCTACTTTCATTTGCGGGGAAAAAATATATTGGGATGCGAAGTGACGAAAGCATAACGGAGTGCCTGCCTTGCCTGCCCGTCCGCTGCAGGCACCCGGGATTAGCAGTGCCGGTGGACTGCGCGTTGAGGAAGCGGCCTTTCCCCCCTGGGCGGATGACGGGGGCGGTGTGGAAGGCGGAGTGGGGTGAGGTGTTTTTCGAAATTCGACTTTACGACGCTCGTATTTATCCGATTTGCATGTTTGATACGGCTTTGGATTCTGAAAGCTTGTCGCCATCGCGCTATAAGACCACATTTTTTAAATTGTTCCCGGAAGTACGAGAAAAATTTTAGAAAACGAGTTTCTACTAGTTTTTTTGGAAAAAGGGCTTCGTAGCGTAAATTCTATTACAAAAAGGAGCCAAATGCCGTTTACAGATCGAAAATCGGACCATTTGTTCAGACGTTATTGGTAAAGTAAATTTTAATACATTTGGTGCTGCCACGTGATGGCGACAAATTGAACTAGTGTCGGTACATTTATCCTTAACCATTCAGCCAATTGAAATGGGTATTTTGATTTTGGGGGGGTTATGACTGGAAGCAACAACATTTTCAAAATTTTAAAAAAATTTTCCACATTTGTTTTACACTCTGTGCTCAGCGTAAAATGTTGAAACAATGACGCAGATCTAATTTGTATTGAAATTACAGAATTTTTGAAAATTTTAAAAGTTTAAACTTTTTTCAGCGTCTTCATACAACTAAAACATGGAAAATATTATTATTTTGTTAATAAATTCTGTTGTTGAAAAATATCTTGTAATAATGTCATTTTTTCGAAAAAAAGTGTAGTTTTCGCGAAATTTAGCGTGACATTTATGCAATTTTTGGATATTTTTTCTCAAAGTACGGCTCCAAATTTATTCTTTAAATTTTCTCTTTGTATGTGTAGAAGAGCGGTAAAACCCTGGTACTAGTACCATTTCCGGCAAACTCTATTTTCGAATATTTTCAAATAAGGCGTGCAAGTATGTGCTGTCCTAACACTACTAGATCTTCAACACAACGCTCGTCTTTATTTCGCAGTTCTCACTCTTGAAATATTTCGGAATCTGACGTTTTTGACTCTACGACATCTCTCACACTCCCAGATTCTTGCTTATTTGGATTTCCAAGTGTTTGGACTGTGAAGGAAACTTTGAGAGGATGGCGATTTGAAGGCGTTGACCCACTTCATTTGCTGTGGAATTATATAAATCAGTTTCAGAAATATTCAGTTTCATGATACAAATCACCATCCTCCATTTGAATATAGGAAGAACACAGGCGTGGTATGCCCCCACCCCAAAAATAGTTAACGGGAACTTAGAGAGGTTTCACACGTATTCTGGAGGTTTATTCAAAATGAATTTAAAAAAAGACATTTTCTCAAAAGCTGCTCTAAGTTTTTTTGTAGAATTCTCCAGAACAAGAAACGTAAAAAAATGGCACATGTCTAATTTTGTTGAACTCTCTGAATTTTCGAAAATGTCGAAAGTTAGAAACAATGAGAAAAAAGTATGTACTGTGAAAGTACCGCCATTTCTCTTTCACCATAACTCTCGTCTCCGTATCAAAGTTCTCACTTGCAAATTCATTCAGTGACTGAAGTTTAGGCCCTATGACATCTCCCACACATCCGGATCTTACTGCTTTGGATTTCCAAGTGTTTGGATATGAGAAGGAAGCTTAGAGAGGACGGCGATTGAGAGCGATGAGGCACTCTTTATATTTGTTTTGGAAATATGTGTTTCAGAAATATTCAGTTTCCTGACACAAATCTCCATCGCGTAAGGACACAAGCGTGCTATACTCCCCCCCAAAAAATATTTAACGCAAATATAAAGAAATAACATTCACACTTTTCGGCACTTCCTCCCTAGCGTGCATATTCAGTTTTGATTCGGGACAAACCGTGCGTGCGAAAAGTTGCGAGCGCAGTCCACAGGCCCGAGGGCAAAGCTCAGAGGGCGTGCGAGGCGCCGGTGGCGCGGCGTCGCGGCGGCAGCCGGGAATCCCACTCAGCTAAATGTCTGCGCTGCGCGGCGCGGGTGCGGAGCAAGCCCGCTTTAATTAAAGTGCTTAGTTGATAAATTAGAGGCGCCCTTCGCGCGCGGTCTGGCCCTTCCCTCGGCCCTTGCGCCGCGGAGCCCTTCCCAGGCCGCGCTCCTTGCGGCCAACTCTTGTTGGAATTTATGGGAGATTTTCCCGAAGCGCTGAACAGATACTTGACACGTCAATCAAACCCCTCGATTGGTTGGTTAGAGGTGAAGGAAGACTGCAATTTCCTTATGTTAAGAAATCAAACTAGCTAGATGAGCCATTGATTAGAAGCGCAAGCTTCTATTGAGTCCCGACCTTCAAATCTCGGTCATTCAATGCAATAATGAATGAGCAATCCGGGAAGGCTATTTGGTTGTCTTCACGGAGCGAACGTTTTTGCGAGATATTGTTTGGGGTTTTCAGCAATTCACCTCCTTCTGACTTCAGCGGTGATTCCAAGTCATAATAAAAGTACATTTGCACAACACCGATGCATATCCACGCTCCACCCTTCTCCTGCTTCCTTGATCCTTGCTTTAATTCTACTGGCACGTTTCAGAATAATTAAGATTTTCCGGAATCGCTGAACAGATACTTGACACGTCAATCAAACATCTCGTTCGGCTGGTTGGTGTAGCGGTGAAGGAAGGCGGAAATTTCATTATGGTTAGAAATCAAACTAGCTAGATGAGCCATTGCTTAGGAGCACAAGCTTCTTATGTGTCCCGAGCATCAAATCTCGGTCATTCAATGCAATATTGATTGAGCAATCTGGGAAGGCTATACGATTGTCTTCATGGGGGAATCGTTTTTGCGATATATTTTTTCGGGATTGTAGCAGTTCACAACCCTTTAATTTTAGCGTTGACGCGGCGTCATAACAATACATGTGCACGTTACCGAAGAGTCTCCATGCTCCTCTTGGGCCCTCGATCTCTACTTTGATCTGCTGGCACGTTTCAGAATAATGAAGACTTTCAGGAATTGCTTAGCGATGTGCTTGGTGGATGACACTCTCCGCTTGGCCAGTTACTGTTCCAATGAAAACGATTCTAATAACACGTTTTGAAATATTTGCTTCTGAGCAATCGCTTGGTATTTGTGAGTTGGCACGTAGCGCGCGTGCCAGCTTTTACCTCTGATTACTGAACTTTCTGATGTGCGTGTGCCCTCGACACACGACCACCCACGTATGCAATATTGTTAACACTTTGATAAATTATTAAAGTTTCCTGGAATCACGGTGCAGATATTTGCTTGTGAGTGTTTAAAAGTATTTTGGCCAACATACTAAATTTCCACTTCTGGGAATCGGGTTACGGAACGCGCCCGCTACCCGTCGAATTCGGGGAGGAATAAGCGAATTTTTTGTTGGTTTCTACTAAGTGTTGTATTAATCTTCACCAAACTTTGCAAGGACACTGCGTCAATCCTGAAAAAAGCCTGTTAAACTTCATATCTATTCATACACTACGTTTTATGGTTTCGATGTCGGATACATGTCGTTGAATTTACTTTTATTAGTCTAGAATTTTGGCATTCAATCTTCCGGTATTCTCATTAAATGAACATGCCAATTATTTCTTAGAATGGCTATTTTTTAGCCGAGATTGAAGATATTAAATCCATGTCTGATGTCAGAGTTTCTTTTATGGTCTAGAATGGGATAGTCTGCTAATGGCCTACGAAATTCATTTCAGCAGCTCAAGTCGCTGTATATGAGGTCCCAGTTTTTACATCCATACGTCATCATTGCAACTAGCATTGTTTGATTAAACTTCAGATTGGTGTCTGTACGTGTTTTCTGCGTGAGAGTATGTTGTATAGTTCCGCATATTTTATGAAATTTTTGAATTTGTATATTAGCCACGTTTATGAGAATATGAATTATTCCAACCTAGGTAGTTCAAGATGTTTTCTTGTTCAAACCAGTTATCAAATATTACCCCTTTGATGATTTTTACCTTGGAATGCCATGGATTTTTTTTATTTGATGAAATTTATAGAAAATTACTTTGATGAAATTTGTATTCTCTGATGACGGGCAGCTTTTTGGAGATTATCGTCTGAGGTGGTAAATATTATCTGATCATCTGAAAATAAAATTCTATTTATTTATTTATAAAAATTGTAAATTACAAAACAACAAATGCGAAAGTCTGTTGTAAATGATCCGATGACCACAAACACTCCTAATTTAATTTTCAAAAGCCATAACTTGTGAGCAAACCTCTACAATTAGTACGTAAATTACGAAAATTTTCATTAAACATGTTTAGAAATAAAAAAAATGTGCACTGCTATAAAGTAATATGATTTTTACTTTCTCTCTACCGTATGTGCGCTAGAGAGAAAGTTACAAAATACTGCGCGAAAAACGGCGTATTTTGTGTAGAAAATTTTACCCTGATAACGAATTAGTGGATAAATCCAGTTGCTAAATTTAGAAAAAATCCTCTATTACGTGGTGTTGCCAGAATAGAATTTTTTTTGGTCCTTGATACCGAAAAATCGAATGACTGCAAAATCTGTCAGTCTGTCCGTCAGTGCGTCAGTCCGTCAGTCCGTCTGTCCGTCTGTTCCTCTTCCTCTGTCTGCGTACAACGCTAGCGGCTAAACCGTTTAGCTGATTTTCTCCAAAACTGTTATTCCCCAATCGATCTAGATGATGTAGCGGCCCCTTGAATTTGAAACTAATATTTTAATTTTGAGGGGTACTTAACATTACACCCCTGGGACATTTTCAAAAAACGGCTCCGTCGTTTTTGATTAAATTTTGTTGTTGTATAGTGTGAGGGACGTTTAAGATAATGATGTCGGTGTCATTTTCTTTGAAAACTAATTTTTAGGAAATTTCTTCCTCGAACTACAATAATGAAGATAAAGATTTTTTCCCTAAATAAAATCTGTTCCTTATAGGGAGAAATGAAATAAGGACATTTACAATTTTCCAACATTTGAGTACTTCTTGCATAATCGGAGGTGAGAAAATACGTTCTGTTCTAGCACCACTAGTTATTAATATACGCCGATTCCGATACTGTTGTAACACCCCAAAATGGAGGTTACAACTCGCAGTGAAGGGAGGTTCTGAACTATTGCTGAGGTGGAGTATAAATAAATTTCTGGGCAACGCTGGTTTACTCAGTTAGTCATTAATATTTTTGGAATTGCGGAACAGATATTTACTAGGTGGCTACACATTGTCTAACGTACTATTCATCAATAGCCGCTCATGCACTATGCTGTCAAAGCCTCGAAACGCATGACCTGTCACATTATGACACTGACGCAAAACAAAATGACTCTCTCACCGTTATCTTCTTTGGAATTCATTAAGGATTTCAGGAACAACTCTAAAAGATATGTTTACTGTAAATCTCTCTAGTTGCACCTGAAACATGTAATAAATAGTGAGATTGCGGCAGGCTCCACCTACGTGTTTGCTGTCGTTTCTACACATCATTACAATTTTCAAGAATCATAATGTGGAGTAAAACACACAAACGTCACAGAACAAACAATTCAAAATGTTCTGGAAACAATGGAATATTCTGTCGATATATTTCCTAGTGACGCTCTACACGGTGCCGCAAGGTAGTTCCGGGTACATTCGCTAGGTGTCTCGTAACGGAGCAAGCGCTCGTTCCGCCATGTCTCGTCTTATCTCCATTCGCCTCGTCTGGTCACGGTTCCCCTCATCAGTTATCGACACGCCTCATCAGGTGTCAGTGTGACTTATCAGATCCACCTCCTCAGATCTCGACGCCTCCTCTGGTCTCGATCTGCCTAGTCGGTTCTCTATACGTCTCGTTGGGTCTCTGTAGGCCTCGTTGGATCTCCATTTGCCTCGTTTGGGTCTCTATACTCCTCGTCATGTCTCGACCAGCCTCGTCTCGGCCCATCTAAACCCTTCTCAATTCGTCTCGACACGCCTCTCCTTGACTCATTTCTACCCGCATCATCATATTTCGGGTCGCCTCATCCATCTTGATCCGCGTTGTCTCATCTCATCTCGCCCCTCCTCGTCGCGTCTCATGTCACTCCTCATCTCGTCTCATCTCGACCCTCTCCATCTCGTCTCATTTCATGTTGATCCACCTTGTCCCCATCTCATCTCACCTCATCTCAAAGTTTCCTCGTGTCATCTCCACCCGCGTCGTCTCATGTCTCGACCCGCCTCGTTTCGTTTCGACCTGGTTGCCTCGTGTCGCCTCGCCTCTTCTCGACCCGCCTAGCCTCGTCTCGACCCATCTTGACGTGCCATGACACGTCTAGTTCCCCTTGACTCATTGCGATCCGCCTCGTCGTGACTGGCCCCACCTTGCCTCCTCCCGTACCTTCTTACTTGATTCTGCGTCCCCTGTTATCACACCCTTCCACTCAGTTCTTCTTGCCAATCCATCCAGCTCATTCTACGATTTTCCCACGCTTTTCCCGTCTTCCGCTCCCACCTGGTCATGCTCCACGTACATGCCGAACGACTCACCCTAGCTCACCGCTGCCCTACACCCCCACCCACGCCACATTCCAGCCATCTAAAGCTAGCAGCGCCCAAAATCAATCTCAACCAAACCATATCCAAACTTTTAGGCTAATTAAATGCTCTATTCCCGAATTTTAGGCTCCCAAAATCGTGGGCGCTGCTATCTTCAGACTGCTATCTTCAGACTAAAGCTAGCAGCGCCCACCCAGAATCAATTCTCAAAATCAATTCAAAAATCTAAATCCCTTCCCAAAATTTAAGAAAGCCCTGATTTTTGGAATATAAACTCAGGGATAATTTTTTTCGAAGAGCCTAAAATTATTCTAAACTTTTGGAAGGGTTTCAGATTTTTCTTAAGGTTTTTTGATTTTGGTGTTTATTCGCCCGTAAGAATCAATGTTAATTGTTTCTCTTTGTACAGCCCTGATTTTTGGAATATAAACGCGGAGATAATTTTTCTAAGAGCATAAAATTATTTTTAACTTTTGGGAAAGGTTTCAGATTTTTGAATTGATTTTGAGATAGATTCTGGGTTTAGTCTAAAGCTAGAAGCGCGCACGATTTTGGGAAATCCAGAGGAGCCTAAAATTCGGGAATAGAGCATTTAATTAACCTAAAATTAGCCTAAAATTTTGGATATGGTTTGGTTGAGATTGGTGCTGCTAGCTTTAGATGGCTGCCACATCCCACCCCTTTCCGCCCCTACGGCCACCCCCTTCCCCTGTCACACGCCCGCCTTCTCCTCCCTCGGCGCCTCGTCCAACGCGCGGTGTCTCCTTCGAGCCGTCGCGAATCGGCGGAGTCATTCGTTGGCCGCTCGACTACATCTAGTGCTTTCCCGTCGCCCGCTCCGAAGCAATCTAACGAGATTCCTTTGCGGCGGCGGCGGCGGCGCTCCCATCCCGCCCTTCTTTCGCAGCCGCGCGCGCTCTCCGCTTCGCGGGATTCCTAGACAAAGAGCTACTCGCATCGCCGCCGCACGTGCGAGGTTTAAGTGGAATTGAGCACAAGGGCGGGGCAGAGAGGACGACTTGCATTTTGCCTGATTCAAATTCCAATTTGTGAACTTGATTCTTTCCTTGACTGCAAAATTAAAACCTCATAAGATGTAATTGTGATCTTATTGATAGTTATACAAATTAATGACTTTCGACATATTTAATTTATTATAGTTACATATTGTTCTAAATTTATTTATTAATGCGGAAATGAAATGAGGGAAAATTATTTTAAAATTGGGACTAATGGAGACGTCGTTGAGAAAGCAGTTTTAGTTGAGGACGGCCAAGTGTTATTCACTGAATGATTGTTTAGCGCTATTGGCTTTTAATTATTCCACATGACAATTAGAGATCTTAGCAATATTTCCAGGTAACTCAAAAGTAATAGCGAAAACTATATTGCATTCATTCAAAATGTAGCATAATTGTTTACGACCAAGAGACTGCACAGGTCCCAGTTTTTGACGGTTTAAGACATAATGTAACGTCAGTCTACAGTCACCTAAATGAAAGATTTTATAGAAGTGATGGTTCGAAGAAATGTGTTAAACAAATAAAAGGAGTTCAAAAATAATTAGATGAGAAACAAAAAAAAAGATGTCCGCCCCCGTGGCCAAGATCGTTAAGACTTGTGCCGTAGCGATCTCGGACGTAAGGGTCGCGGCTTCGAGTCCCGCCTCGGTCAAGGTTGTATGTGTTCGTCCTTTCATCCCCTATCATCACCACATCGTTTCATTCTCATACCATAACGTTACATCCAATAGCGGTCGCTAATGAACCAGTAGTTGATGCGCCCTTAAATGGCAATAGAAAGAAGTCGAATCTCGTCTCAGAATTCGGCTGAATTCTCAAATCGGGCTTTGAGACGGAAGAATAAAAGAAAGAGTGTAGGCGATAACTTAACTCACAGTATCAGGACCCCCCTCACGTAAGCATTTGAGGAGGGATGCAACAAGGATTTCATTGAGAATTTTAACAAGAGTTATCAGAAATTGAACCAAATCAGGTATAATAACCCAGAGTACATGAATATGATCAGATTTCCCTGGAACCAAATCCTGTTGCGGAATTAACAAAAAGGCGGCGTAAGGGGGCAGGGATGAACCAGATCGACAGCCGCTAATGACGACTGTACTGCTCCCGAAATCAAGAGCAGCCGACTCAAGCCTTGAGAGGCGGAGAGGACTGTTATGTGCATATTATGCGAAGGAGCCACTGGTATGCGAAGGTATAGTCTATCATATCCATCATCTAAGTCATCATAAAGGTTCATAAAAAAATCATCTTTTGAATCTACATCATTCTCTAGGAGGAGAACAACGACAGCTCAGTTAAAAAAGGCAACAACTTCTAACTTCTTCACTTTGTGATATTGTCGTTTTAAAGTGTAATATTGGCCTGAAAATGTCAGTTACATGACTTAAATTTGATTGATTGATGATTCCGGGCGCGTCAACTGTTAAGGTTATTAGTCCCGTAAGTGTGGCGCATGTTTTATCGCGGGAAGTGACTGTGATCCTCCGCCCCTGGCTGGCGAGATCCGCCGTCGATGTACGTGGGCTTGGGAGACTTTCCCCAACCTGAATCTCCCCCCAGTGTCGCACCGCCTTCGCCCGGACAAGTTCAAAGCTCCCGACTGATCTCCCGACATGGGTGGTAGTGTAGAGCAAGTGTAAATGTGTGTAAGTATAGCATAAGAATAGAACACGGAAGAGGAGGGAATGCTCACGCAGTTCGTCGCCCGCTTGTTAATGGTACTTCTCTGGCAATCGCCTGGGGTTGATCGCAGAAACTATGGAAAACCAACGATCATAGCAGAGATTTTATTCAGGTTTGAAATATTAGTTTTCAAGAATAAGTAGCTGTACTTGGAAATAATACACGCTGCCCGTGTTATGATTTAAATCGTTTGATATTTTGACAAAACTTGATTGAAACACTGGTTTCTTCGCTTGGCCGAAAGAGCTTGTATAGCTTGAGCATTGTTCCGATGTAATTTTTGTACACTGCCTTGAATTGTGAATGCGTAGTTCTCTGAAAAGCTCGGCTACTACAACCGCACAAAACTAAAAAATTACAAACAATATCTATAAAGCGCATTACTTGCCCGATTATTCCCATGACCGAAAACTACTTTTCGATGTTGTGAGCCAGTAATAAGATACGAGTATGGCTCACAATTGGTGGTCACCCGGTATAAATAGAAGTTTCTACCTTCCAAAATATGCTTCCGATACATTTAAAATGTACGAAAATTAATCACTAAATAACGAAAGCAATATTCACAAATGATAAGCGTTTATAAATGCATAGTTCGCATAAGTCCATTAAAAGCAAAAATTAAAATGTAACTTTAACTGGTAATAACATTAGTAAATTTAAATTTACCATCAAGATTCTTCAACTACTATAAACTTCAATGTCTGCGCTTCAATGTGACGACTAAAAGAAGAAAATCTGAGATAGAGTATTTGAGAAAATGAATTTTGAAAAAAATTGTAATTATTTACTATGGTATTAATATGGCCTTATTAACACGTTGACTGCCACGTGGTGACATCGTGGACTCACAGATTAAAGAGACATTGCGGCCGCGTGAAGCCACGTCGGTCTCATGCAACCGATGAAGGAAGGAGCCACATGGTGCCGCAGTGGCTTCACGCAATGCTTTGATTTTCTGTTCAGACAATCTCTACGGCCACTAGGACCGAAAACATTCATTGGCTTCGGCCTCAGGATTTAGTAAGATTGTAAATAAAAAAGATAAACAAAAATTGCCAGAAAGAGGAAATTTTTTACTAACTTGAAAATAATTAATAAAATTTAGTGAATGAAAGTGAATTAATATTTTAAATAAATTGATAAAATAAATAAAATATAATTGATATAAAACAATATACTAATCGGTAACTATTATAATTCTATTTTATATCAATTCTGTATTTTATCTCTTTATTTAAAATGTCAATTCACATCTTCCTTTTTTTCCAACAGCTGTTTAGAATATGCTGTGTTTCCTTACTCCTAGTACAAATCTTCATCAGAAACCTTCTTCAAAATCCTTCATTCTCTAAATTTGATTTGATTTGATTAATTTCTTGTACAATTATGAATTTTAAAAAAGCAATCAAGACAATAATATTGGTCACATTCTTTACATTTATAAGTTGTTTGAGGTGTTTTCCTTGCAGCAATTTCTCTCCCATGTTTTTCTTTCATTTCCTTGTAACACTTGTTACATCTTCTTCTTCCTTTTCTTCCAACATCTGTTAGGACATGCTGTGTTTCCTTACTCCTAGTAAAAACATTTTCAGAATCTTCCAATTTCAACAATCCTTTGACAATGTGCTCTCTAAATTCTGTAATTTTTAGTTTTTGATTTGCTACAGTTTGGTGCAGAATGAAAGCATTCACAATTGCTGTGTCTACTAATAATTCAATAGCCAATTTGCGATACCATTTTATACCCCTACGGATTGAGCTTGAATAAGACTTCTTTTGATCTGAGAGATCTATAAATGATTTATACTTATTGTAATCAACTATGATCTGTGGTTTTTCTTTTTCTTTGCCTCTCTGAATTACTGTAGTAATTTCATCTTTATGTTTCGTGCTCAGAACCAAAACATCTTTCTTGTCTTTCCACTTCAGTACTACGACACCTGTGTTGCTTTCTTCGGCTATTGTTTCACCCTTGTCAAGTTTTTTGTTCACCACATTGGATGGGTTGAACTTCCGATTTGATCTCAAAGTTCCAATAAGGTGTGTCTGAACGTTTTGGAGATCATGGGCTAATGACACTGATGTATAATAATTATCTGTACAAAGCGTGCGACCCATGCCTACTAATTCTTCCATAAGTTTCATGACGACTCCTGATGGAACTGTCTTTTCCTTTGATTTTTCCTGACCACAATAAACATGTAAATTGTACGTGTAACCTCCAGCAAGGCATAATTTGAAGACTTTTATTCCAAATCTATGTCTCTTATTTGCAATATATTGCCTAAATCCTAATCGCCCTCTCCACGGTACAAGAGTCTCGTCAATGCAAACCACTTCACCTGGATTAACGATCTTTTGGAAATTTTGTATTATTTTGTTCAACAGAGGTCTTATTTTCTGCAATCGGTCCTCAGAAACAATTTCATTGTCATTGAAATGTATCATTTTGAGCAACAATTGAAACCTGTTGCGTGACATCTTCGAAGTAATAGTATTCATGTAGATGCTATTTTTCGACCAATATTTTTCAATTGATGGAAATTTGCATAATCCCATCCAAATATGTAAACCTAAAAAAATTTCCATTTCTTCGCGATCTGTATTACGCCAAGCTGTTACCCTGGACCTTTTGTATCTATTTTTCAATACACACTGAGATGCGTAACGATTTGTTTCTTCAACGATCAGGTTTAAAATGTCCTCATTTATCATAATTTTATAAAAATCAGAGGGCTCCTTGTCGTAATAATTTTCATAGAGATTTGATGTTATTCCAGAGTTGCCACTGTCAAATTGAAATACCTTCAAATTGTTTCCGGTGACAGGTCCCCAAGATATTGAAGAATTCACGGATTTTGAGATTTCTTCATTATATTCGTGTGTCTCATCGGCAAACAACGTATTTATTACCAAATCTATTGTTTCATCGACACTGTCTCGACTAGTAGATGGCACTGCATTTTGACACAGATTTAAATGTTCTTTAGGAACACGTTTCGTTTTTGTTTCCACTGAATGCTCGAAAGAATTTTCTGAACCATCACTATCTGAACAATCTGGATTATAATCACTGTCCGAGAAATCACTCTCTTCCTCTGATAAAACTTCCTGCACCATTTTACAAAACTGTTCATCCTCAAAACGTGACATTGCAATCGCACAACAAAGGAAATGTGAACTGGTCTGTACTATCGCCGGACGGCTGCAGCCACCCCACCTATCACCACCTTCTCCGAATGCTTCGTGACGCAATAATACCGAGGAAAGACATATCTGGATCGGCTTGATAAGACTCTTAGATGTGGTGACACGTTGGTCTCACATGGCTCCTACGATAAATCTCTACCCTACAGCCGCGTGAGACCGACGTGGCTTCACGAATTAAAAAATGTTATAATTTACAAAATATGCACGCATCGCGTAACTCAACGTTCTCTAATAATAACCCATAAATTTTTTTATATAAATTCTTCAAAAACATTTTTGGCCACTATGATACGTTAAATCAATACAATGGTGGCAGTCAACGTGTTAATGCCATTATAATTAGGGTTTATCATATCAAATTTTTAGGGTAGGATGTACTCATTAGAAATATAAGGCAAGTTGCAAAGTAAAATCAAATTTGAAGATAATTTACTAGTTTTTTATATAATACCCCATGAAACTCATGAAAAATATCAAATTTCAAAATTTTCAAAATGAAGTAAACTTTAATGCCAAAAATACAATATTCAAGTGTTGTTTCGTCATTCTAAAACGATTTGAAAAATTTCAGTCGAATAGGAAGATGGTCGGGAAATTTTGGCCGATTTGACATGGAATGACCCAATTAAGAATTTTGAGTGGCTGACTTTTGGAAGTGGGCCGTCGTTATGTCCCATTGAACATTTTTACTGTAACATCACGTCATGAGTATTTTGCTAGATCAGTAGAAATACATATGAATACTATTTTGCAGTAGGTGAAAATTGCTGATATGCCATTTATGAGAAAAATTATTTTGTTACAGGGAGGTGGGAAACACTAATTCATATTCATTGGTGACATTTTCAGTCTTCGACACATGTTTTTCTATTCTAAAGGTTTAAAATTGTTTCTCACTAATGAACAAACATCGACAATAACCACAGTAGTACTTTACAAATCAAAACTAAGAGCCAACAGGCCACTTCCTGTCAAACTGACAATCTAAAAATGAAGTGAATCTCAAATTGTGCTGCACTCTGTTTAATTTCAGCTACCAAAGTATTTCTATTATTCGCCGCGCGATCGCCGCGCCGGTGTATTAAATCACGGCAGTTGAAAGGTGCTTCTCTGCGCGTGGCAGGTGCCACCTTCAGGGCATGCAAATAATCAGCGCTGGCCTTTGTGGCAGCGTTATTAGTGGCCACAAAAGCGATGTTGTCGCTGGGAAGAGGACGCTGTATCGTGTAATTCGCCTTGCGCCCGTGTGGAGTCGTTGGGCGGGCGGCAATCCTTTTCAACAGTTCGCGACCGCTTCCTGTCGACGGAAAATTACTCGAATCGGGGAATTGTTCTTTTGAAGAGGCGCTCGACCAGCCGCGATGAATCCCTCCCCGCGGAAGTGTGACAGCCGGCTTTAACACGTTGGGTCGCAACTCCCGACAACGTGGTCATGATCGGAGCACGTATAGAGCATGTTTGAATATGGCAAAAAAAAAACAACGAACAAACAAAAACAAACAAACAAAAAACAAACAAAACAAACCTTTCTTGGAGTTTCGAAAAGAATGATTCATTAAAATGATGGATTCTTTAGGACTGATTTAGTGACGCAATTCCTCTTAGCGAAATTTTCAAAACTTAGATTTTGGTGTTCCTATTTATTACTCGAATATACGAAGGGGTCGTGTGTGAACTTAAGTGTAACACCACTACACTACCACATCCTGAAGAAACGCTACACTACCGCATTCTCAAGAACAGAACGAATATCTATCTACTGGTGTTACAGAATGTCACAGACTTTCTCGTACTAGTTTTCTATTTCCTTGGGTCTGGGCTAGCTATTCAGACTTGCCACATACTCTTGCCAGCTGCTATCTATCGCCGCTCAAATTACATTTTTTTGACATTTTCTTAATTTTTAGGTTTCCTACTCGTAGAACGGAAATATTACTTTATGAATATGAAAGAATAGTAAAACCTCGTTCTAAATGGCATGTTTCTTCAAAACATTTAGAGCCGCTTTAAGAAAATGGCGTTTAAGCGCTACTGTAAATGCGTAATTTGAAGCTCGTTGTCACGGAGAAGTTTTGAGTTTTCAAAAAACTTCATTTAAAGTAATTTGAAGTACATCACCTTACAAATATACTAGAGTTTACACGTTGCTAGAAATGTGCATATTTACCGTGTGAGAGATCATTCAAAATATATCATTTGTGTATTTTTTTGAAACAAATGCCCCGTCATATTAAAGAGTGAAATTAACACTATCCGTTCAAAAAGTTAAAAGAAAAAATTGGAGCCGTTTTTGAGAAAATGGCGTTTGAGCTGTTCTGAAAATGCCGAAATTTGTGATAGTTTTCACAGAAAACGGTTGAGTTTTCGAGAACCTTTATATAAAATTACTTAAGCACATGCACTTATAATCATAATAATGTGAAGACAGTTTCAAAAATGTAAATATTAACGCCCTGAGAGACGTGTCAAAAAATTACATTTGTGTAATTTTTGAAAAACCAAACGAATAGAGCAACATGACGTGTATGTCATCTCATAGAGTACATAAGGCATTATCCGAAACAATATTTTACAGAAAAACTTTGGTGCGGTTTTTGAGACAATCTTGTTTTTGTAATTATTTAAAATTGCAGATATTGCATGCAAAATTGCGCGAAAATTACTCAAATTTTCAAAAAATGTACATGACCATAATGAAAGAAATTACTTTGGAGAACACATTTTATTCGCAGGAAAAATCTCCATCTTCTATTTTGTAGTTGTAGGACGTCGCCGAAAAAAATTCAAACTTTTGCAACTATCGAAGATTCAGAGTTAACCGTGAAAATCCGACCTATGTCACCTTTGTAAATGTATTTTACTCCATTCTTTCAAGAAATTTAAAGAAAAAAATTGGAGCCGTTTTGAGAAAATGTTGAAAATGTCCGAGGGGGCTTCATGTAAAGCACCCCCAAATTTTATTGAATTTTTTTCAAAATCTCAAAGCTTTGACTCAAGCCAGATCGATAGGGACCGATCTATCTTCAATTCTAAAAAAATCCTGCGTGTAGTTTCGTTGCTAGTGATGTTCACAGACGGACGGACGAAAGGACGGACGCACGTTTTGCTTTCAATTGGTTTTTTGGTATCAAGGACCCACAATACAGGGATTCTAGCTAAATTACGTATTAAGGGTTTTTTCTTAATGTAGCAACTGGTTTTATCCACTATACTACGTATATTATTCCGTATATACATATGTATACTGGAAAGTAAATCAAAGAAATAATGTGAAATATAGAACTTGATGCGAGGCCTTTGTTTCTTTCCATTTTAACTTTTCGCTGCATCCTTTATCTTGATTACGGGTGAATGTAGGAATTTTTATAATTTTAGGATCAAAACGAAAGCAGGACAGGAATAGTAGGACCTCTTGCAGATCGTATGCTGACTTCGAAAAGAATCACCCTATTTTTGGTGAGTTGATGTACTTCAAAAGAGTTATAATGATGTTTTTTGAAATCTCAAAAATTGTGCGTGAAAAAGAGCTTCAAATTTCGCATTTACAGTAGCGCTTAAACGCCATTTTGTTAAATATAGCTGAAAAGTTTTCAAAGAAAATTGCCATTTAGAACGAGATTTTACTGTTCTTTAATATTTTTAAAGTAGTATTTCTGTTTTACTATTAAGAAACCGAAAAATTAAGAAAATGGCAAAGAAATGTACTTTGGGTGGCGATAGATGGCTTCTGCCAAGAGAATGTGGCAAGTCGGAATAGCTAGCTGAGACCAAAGGAAATAGAAAACTAATACTGGAAAGCTTGTGCCATTCTGTAGCGCCAATAGTTAAGTGTATATATGCATACTCATTAATTATACTGATAGTAGAAATACTTAATTTACATACTAATTCATTGTTTATATTACATATCTCTTTCTGTATTATTATACTCATTAGCTTACACCTTACACTCAAATTAATCAATTATTCTGTTTACAATTAGTACTGAAGTTGAAAGTAAAACATTAATAAATTATCAAAAAGTTTAAATACAATATTTAAATAGTGAAAAAAGTTAATTGTGTGTTATGAAAATAAGGGTAATGTTGGGCAACAGTACTGACATGAGCCATATTCATCTAATTGTGAATGTGAAAAATATTAATAAATACAAAATACAATACAAGGAAGCCATGAGAGTGACACGAATATTAAAATGGAAATTTCTGCATCGTCCCATATTCGGGACGTTGTGGAAACTAATCTATTAAGAAACAAAAGGCTTGAATGTATGAAACGTGAGAACGAAACGATAATTAAAACATTATTAATATTATTATGGTTTTAATATAAACAACATAAGAAAAGAATGGCTGAAGGATATTAACGAATGGGAGCACAGGGATTGTATGACAAATGAAAAATGGCGTGTAACGAAGCAACACGAAACATATTTGACCTTGATCTGCGCCGCGTTATAAACCAGCGAACATTCACGAAAGGCATTGATACTGTTTCAACAGAAAAGGATCGGCAAGATAGAGAAGCAGTTCGGACGCGTCGTGATTTTACTTTGTGCTACGTCGTTTTTAGTAATGATTTTATATTTAAAACACAGAACATTATTAGCATAATGATCGCTGGTTTTAGGTAAAGAATAGACATTTTGAAATTACAATTCGAAAGTTAAAATTATAAATTATGACCGTATTGTCGAATGTGGATGGCGATGTGCAGCTGGACCGTCGACGGGGCCTGTGAAGAGTTGGTACTATTGGACCAGAAGTAATTCGTCCATCAAATAAGCAGCAAAATCAACGAAAGGAAAGTGGGAATTTCAAAAAGACTGCGTAGAAGTGTACGACGCTCAAAGCTTAATTTTCGGATACCAAAGCAATACAACCAATAATTACCATTAAATTTCATTCTGTTTAATACACAGATCTGCACCTAGGATGAATAAATGGAGATTATATTATTGTTAATTAGTGTGAATGTGTTTTATTTCTAATTAGAATTTCTGTTATCGTTGTATTATATTGTACGTTATTTGTTCTATAGCATCCGAAGGACGTGTTTAATAACAGACAGCGTAACACAAAATACTTGCGTATTAAAAATAGTGAATAATTTTCGTTTTAGAAAGAGTTAATTTGCAAAAGGAATTTTCGTGTGATAGTTCTTCAATCTCTTAATGTAATACAAATCTCACAATGACTTAAAATTGTAATGTCGTAAATGGCTGTCATCCCATTGCTGTTTTTAAGAATCAAAGCTAAAGAGAAACCATTGGCCTGAATAAAATGAGGTATTGAGTAACTACAGGGGGGGGGTGATATGCATGGCTGAAAATGCAATTGACATGTAGTATAATTTGAGAATAATGTGAAAATTTTAAATAAGTACAAAGTTATACAATATATTTAATCATAGTTAAACAAATGTACTCATTACAAGTTCGGATACATCGAATTGACAAAATGAAGCTTAAAATGTAATTCAAAAGGAACACGTTCAGTAAAACTATTCAGCAGTCGGACAATGTGATATAACTACAGTACATGACAATAGTACGTGTCTTTGACAATAGTACATCATTCGGATTTCCTGCAAGTTAAACTTCTTTTCTCTGCCCATAACATATTGCTCGCGCGACCTAAAGTCCAACTGATTTCAAATCTATCTAAATACTTAATTGCTCTGAAGTAGACTGTAGATCAGTGTTGTCAAGTTCCATGCCACGAGCGGGAGTCCGTGGCACGAGTGCCAAGACGAAATCGGCTCTCCACGCAGTTCATCACCCCGCCACCAGAGACAACGCCATCACTATTGTAAAACAGCGGGGTTACTACTACTCGTAATAGTTCCCTTTCCAAACGCTAGTTGCGCAGAGAAGCTTATGGCATGCTACGGTGCCACGAGGCGTGCCACAGCCACCAGTAGAAGACCTTGTGACCATTGCTATAGATATTAAGAGTAGCATGTTATCCAACGTTACTGGTTCCCCTTAAATCATAAGTTTAGATTGAAGGGGAACCAGAACGCAACCACTAGTGAGACTATATTCTAAACTTAGTAGTAGTTGCGTGCTCGCAAACTTAATATGGCCTAATGTATAGCCTGCGCGAGCACTATACCTAAGGGGACACATCCTTGATTCTCACGTGCGAATGGCTCAAGTGAAGAGCCATTCGCATCCTTATGTTTGTTCATTGTTTTTATCAAAATGTTAATGGCCGAAAGCGATAGGAGAAGAACAGGTACTCCAATGTCAGTCCATCTACCATTTAACGTAGATTCGCGTTTGAAAACTGTTTGTGGACAAAGCTCTTTTGGAGAATTGTATTATTTTGTTTGTAGAAAAAGTGTCCCTCCGTATATTACTTTCAGTATCTAGTACGGAAACGAAAAACTAACCCAGGAGATACGTTGAAGAGATATGGCCAATCGAAACTACAAACCCTATCCCGCCTTTCCACTCGTCTCTCCGAACTTCCGCCACTGCCCCTACATCACATTACGTCGATTTGCACCGCAGAACACCAGAACACTTCTTCCCACACAGACTCTACATTTCCTACTAACTGCTGTTATTTAACAGAAATAATATATATTAAAATGTGTCTTCATGCACAGTGTGTAACGGTAGCGGATTTTCGACTCTAGCTCTGTAGTCGAAGCCAGTGATCTCAACATTGCAGTGATGCACAACTGCAATGCTTTGAAGTGCTGAAAATCGTGACGGTCGTATTTCGTTAGGCTGGCTGCGGTGAACGTCTTCCTACAGACTTTCTTACGAGTGAAATGTGTCTTGCGTGTTGTTAGCGATACTTACAATCATCTCTGTCGAAAAAAATCCCAAAAGCAATCGGTTGTAAAGAACGCTAACAAACTGTAAACTAGATGTGAATGTTATTAGATGAGATATTTATCCGTTACTTTTATAATATTTTTTATGTTTTTGACGACTATTATTTGCTATAAGTCGATCTAACAAAATTATTCAAGATACGCAAAACAAGAACACTTCCCTCCTTAAAAAAGTTTCCAAGAAATGAAAGATTGGATTTTGTTTAAGTATTATAGGTAAATTGAAATTTCAAAGTATTAAATATTGATTACTTTCAACTTTTTTTAAGTTCTAGTGAACATAAAAGAGAATAAATGTTTAAAAATAGGAAGGAGACCCTAGTTCCTGCTATTTGGTTCTGAGGTAACTAGGACAGAACAGACGTTCACCATCATTGTGGTCCGTCACGATTTCCGAGCAGTGTGTGTCTCCAGTCTACTCTAGAGCTCATTGGTCTAAGCGAATGCTGGACAAGTGCCCTAACCAAATGGTCGTGGACCGTGCATCTTTTCCTTCTTTCTCCTCGTCCTATGCTTTCCACTTAGGCACACTTACAAGCACTACACTACAACAAGCATCGTGTCCCGTCTAGGGCGGACTTCCACTGGAACAGATACCTAAAGCGGGAAACACCCGCAGGCCGCCATGCAGGTCGTTGCCGGATCTCGCCATCCAACGGAGGAGAAACACCAACATAGGAATATTCCATTCTCTACCCTAATGGGAAAAATGACCATAGAAACTGTACATGAAAACATCAATCACATAGAACAAATTTGGAGTTAGCGCTGTTTTTCTGATGCGGTTTTCGCTTTTTCCGACCTGCCGCCCCACTGTCCCCGCCCGCGTGAAAGCGCACGCTTCCAATTCGCGGCTCGTTCGGAAATCTATTCCCGTCGCGGGCGCCGCACACTGAAAGGTGGGATTGAATATGGCGCGGTATCACGGCCTACAAAGGTAATGACGTCAACAATTTGCCGAATGAAGTGTGAGAGAGGGCCAATCGTTTTGAGCGAAAAGGCCCATCCGCCGGCTGGTAGCCCCGGAACAAGGCCGCTCAGTGCAGCCACCGCGTTGGTCACAGTTCGACTTCGTTGTAATGAGCGCTCCATTCCATTATCCCCTTGTTCCCATCGCGTTTTCTTTTATTCGGATTACGTCGGTTCTGTCGCGCTGCGCGTTGTTTACGGCAGTCCTATTTTTCGGATCAGCCTTTAAAGCGGATTGGATACACCATTGTTTGGTTGTTGTTTATTGCATTTAGTAGATTACGGTGGATAATTCGTTGTTCGCGTCAATGGAGAATTAATATTAACGTTGTGCAGTTGTTGAAGTAAGATTTGTGCAGTGGAGTATTTGTTTTGTTTCCGTGAAGTTGGTTTAAAAAAAATGTTTAATACCTTACAGGATAAAAGAGAAATAATTATGAAAATATTTTGTAGCCTTTTGGTGCATAATCCTTGTAATGGTAAGAATGTACACTTTCAATGCAATTTTAAGCGAAATGAAATATCCCCTTTGATAATATCGAAACGCTGTGGAAACGTTTTATAGAACTACAAAATTATTAGATAAAAGAGAAGTTATCTTCCACAATTAAACATGAATTTACGCTAAGTAAATACACATCACGCATAAATGTTTCGAGGTGTTGACCCCCTCCTTCAATGCTCCCTATCAGATATAAAAAAGGAAGAGTTATGAAAAAGGTATATACAGAAAAATATATGAAAATAGGAAAGAATAAAATGAAACAGTTAAATAAATGAAACTAAACACCCAAGCAACGTGATACAAAGCATGGCTGTTATGTAATGGCACGTTATATAATGCTGTGCGAAAAAATGGTGAATTGTCTACAAAAAACCCTTTTTACAGGGCCATGGTAACAAAAAAGAGGATAAATTCAGATGCTAAATTTACTACAGAAAAATCGTCGAATACTGGTGTAATTAGAATCAATGTTTTGTGGATGCTTGATATTGAAAAATCGATTGACGGCAAAATGTCCATCTGTCCTTTCATCTGTCCGTCTGTCTGTTCGTTCGTCTGTGAACAACTCTAACAGCGAAAACCTTCAGCCGATTTTCTTCAAAATTCATATTCCCCAGTCGATCTGGATGATGTTGCTTGAATTTAAACCGATTGAGAGGTAGTTTACACGAATCCCCTGAGGCAGGTCTTATTTTTTGTTCTCTGATTTTTCGAAAATTGCAAAAGGTCTAAAAATTTGATGAGTCTTCCCACAAATAAAATATTAGAAAAAGAGATTTTCACTTAATGAAATCTGTACCTTAAAGATAGTTTTTGAAATAAGATCATGTACACTTTTTCAAAAACTCGAGTAATTTTCGCGTAATTTTGCACGAAAATACGGGCGAGAAAGTGCATGCTGTTTTAGCACCACTAGTTTAAAAGTGTTTAATTATCTGGCGTCGTCTTGTGCACTGGGCGGCTTTGGAAACTAGCTAAGAATGGGTGGGTGGGGGAGACGCATGTGGGAAGGGGTGGCTGATGTTGAATAAAGGGTTAGGATTTACATTTGTGTGATCGTGAAGATAGGGGATACATGGGAGCAAAGATAAGATTGGGCTCAAGGAGAACAACTTGCCATTTGACCAAAGACCTTGCGCCAAATTTAAAATCCGAAATGCGTTTTACGTGGTAAAAAGAAACAAACAAATGTGTTAAGTTCAAAAGTTTCTACGACCCTTCCTTTATTACAAAAAACCAATTTTGGTCTATTTTATCAGACTTAATAGTGCGTAGTAGTGACAATAAATGTGTGTAGTCTGGAGAAATAGATTGTTAGAAATTACATGCAAAGAAAATATAGCATTTGAACAATCTTTCCTTCAAAACACACATTTTACATAAGTGTCTAATTAGTGAAATATGTTACGACAGGCAAATATTTTAACAACACTCCTTTCACCTTAATCTAATTTATTACTACAATATATTTATGTCTCAGGATATTAACAAAGCGCATTTCTTCAAAACTAAACAAGATTTCAACTAAAGTTTATTTTAGAAAAAGAGTTTTTCTGCCAAAAATTCGCCGCTTCCCGGCGCAGAATTAAAAGATTTCCCCCCCCTTAAGACGTGCGAGAAAGTAAATTAGAGGGTAATCACTAATCAATGCTTCGACTAGACCTCATTCGTTTATTAATCTACGTAATTCTAAAGTTTAATTCCACAAAATTGATTTTTACTGCCATTACTCGATTGAAATAGATTTTTATTTTAGGATTAAAGTCCATTTCAAAAATTAATTTTGTCAAATATGATTCAACAGGCAGTTCTTGACATTACCATCGCCACCACTACCATCACCAGTTGATACTGTCACCTAACTGTCACCTTCTGCTACCTTCTGATACCGCAACCATGATTTGACACCGCAACCACCAGTAGACACCATCACAAATTGATGTCGCCACTATCACTTGACACTGCAACTTATGACAACTTCACATGACAGCTTCGGCCCCAATTGAATCCTCAACCCCCACTTGTCAATGCTATGACCGCTACGCGCCACTTGACATCACCAACATCACGTGACACTTCCACCACCTTTTGATATCGCCCCTACCAGTTGACGCCGTTCACCACCACTTGATATCGCTACCATCACTTGATATCGCTACCATCACTTGGTACCGCTACTATCAGTTGATGGCGCTACCATTACCTGAAGCCGCTACCATCAATTGATACCACTACCATCATTTGATACCGCTACCATCACGTGATGCTGCTACCTTCACTTGACACCGCAACCACCAGTAATCACCGCAACCGCTACGTGACATCGCAACTGCCACTTGACAACGCCACCAGCATCACCACCATCACCTCCTCTTTCTCCCTCCCTCCTCTTACAACTCTTATTTTCCGCATTGCTGCCACCTTTTCACACACCACCTCTAAGTGACACCATCCATCGCCACCACCAAGTCCAATCCACCTCCATCCCTCCTCCCCTCCCTGCCCACTCGCACTCTTCCCATCCGCCATTGCTGCGGGCATGCGTTCCGCGTTTCCAAGCCGCTCCTCCCGCAAGCCCATTCCCAGCGGCGGCGCGGAGCCGCAGCTGACGGCGTGACGTCACGGAGCGGCCCGCTGCACATACACGTCCGCCGCGCGCAGGGCGATCCATCTCAGGCGGGGCGGCAGTAATGCGGCACGCCCCACGCCCTCCCCATCCCCTCCCCCCCTCCCTCGCGGCCGCCGCGCCACGCGCGCGCACGCCAGCACCACGCGCGCCCCGCCCGCCCCCGTCCACCCGCCGCGTGCCACCCTCCGCAGCCGCAAACCCTACCACCACCGCCGTCTCCACTGCCCGAGCAACCTTCGCTATTCTTTGTCCTCACTTTTTGGGCCCGTCTCTTTTTTGCAGCTACCGGTCGGGAGCTTAGAGCTTGTCCCGGCTGAGGCGGTGCCCCCGCTGGTGGCAGATACCTGGTTGAGGGAAAAACCCCGCTAGTCGATGGTAGTTACCGGGATATAGGGCTCAGTGCATCAATCTGATGTCACTGTAGTCCCTCTGACCGGGAGGTCCTACGCGTCCACTCCCGACGGTGTGGACATAAACATATTCGACATAAACTTGTCAGCTAGGTCGAATTCAGTTGCTATCTGGAGGAGAATTCTAGCGGCCGGTGCTCTGATTGGTAATTTTCCGTGGTTTCTCCGATCAACACCAGGCGAATGCCGGAGTAGTACCCTAACAAACGAGCCACGGACCGCGCGCAATCTTTCCTTCCTCTTCCTTGTCCTATCATCTCCTCTTACACACACACCCACACACACTTACACTAACAGGCACTACACTACCACACATGCCGGGAAACCGGTCGGGAACTTACAGCTTCTCCCGGCTGGGGCGGTGCCCCACTGGTGGGAGATACCTGGCTGAGGGGAAAACCCCGCTAGTCGACGGTAGGTCGGCGCCAACTCTCGCCATCGATCCAAAGATCATCGCCACCTCCCGAGAAAACACTCACTACGCTTACGGGACTGATCCAAGCAGTTGACGCGCCCGGAAACACCAATCAATCAATCAATCAATCAATCAATCGACGGCGCCGGATCTCACCATCCAGCGGGGGAAGATCACCGCTGCCCCAAGAGAAAAAAACACGCACTACACTTACCAATGACCTCTGTAGACGCGTCCGAAATTACGAACAAAATCAATCAATCTTTTGTAGCTTTTATTTCTATTGTTTCCATCGTTCGTGTTCATCATCCTTGTCGACTGTCCCTTCACACGTCCTTGCGAATTGACGCGGCCCACTGACTCTGTCATCCCCCTTCATATCACCTCAGCCGTTCACTCCTGCCCACAGTTCCTACCTGTTGTGGAAACCCATTCCATCCTCACTGCCCGTTGCATCGATCCGTCGTCACGGCACATGACATTACCGGTTCACTTCCACTTGCTGTGCCCTTCCATCTTTGCATTTCTCCCAGTTCTTTTTCCGTTCCCTTCTACCATACCCAACGTCTCTACCAATCTATTCTCTCTGTTCTACCCTTATACACGTGAATTTGTTCGTCTTCTTTGTCCCTACTCTTTATTTATACCCTTCATCCTTGTCCTTCACTCCTGCTCAGCGTACTTGACATTCCCCTGTCCTGGCCTTCGTCAACGCCCGTCACATACTGACGTACGCAATTTTTATAAGAGGATATTGCATGTTTGGAGCCAAGACACTAGAGAAGACGGTATGACTACGACTGATGGTGTGTCTATGACTCACAGATTTAGATTTTAAAAATATTTCTGTTGACGACAGACATTAAATCTGTTCTGAGAGTAATTTGTCATAGACGCCTTGGGTATTGAAGTGCTCTTTAACCTTATACACTAACATTTATAATTTACAAAAGGTATGACCTATTTAAATGAAATAGAAGTGAGAAATTGAAAAAGGCTAAAAATATTCATGAAAACGAACAGAATTGTGACAGTTTTTATTTCATTTTTAAATATATTTTGACAACTAGGTCATCAAAGATGTTTCCACAATATTTTACATGGAATTAGTTTATTAAATTAAATTATATTTGGTCAATGTATTTCGAACAGACTATTATTTATTACAAAAAAATAAATAAATAACTCGGGTAATTGTGCATTTATTGTAGTAGCAACACATTCGAGGATATGACTTTCCTCATCATCAGGCTAAAATAAAATATTGAAAAAAAAATCATTGAATGAAAAAGAATTCATGACAATTTTATATTTTCAATGAGAAATCAATTAATGATTACCCAATATAAATCATATGAAGGAACATGTAGGCAGGATAAATGGTCATGCTAGTTTGTTTGGCTGTTTCTCATGATGTGAACTTTCATAATATCTACTTAACTTCCCACGCACAGCAAAGGTATGTATCTTCATTCTTTATAATTCAATATCATATAAATTATTTACAAGGGAAAAAATAACAAACCATAAGAATAATACGAATACAATTCTGGTAGTGCTATTATATACATTAATAAGTATTTAAAAAAATTTTTTGTTTTGTTGGTTTTCGAGCACAATTGAATATAATTAGCCTTTTGCGTTTAATTAGCGTTTAATTTGCAATAATTAGCGTTTCAATATCTATATATTGAAACGTTCCTCTTTAGAGTTCATTTCAACAATGTTTTATGGGTGGGAGATGTAATCGTTGTTCGCGAATGGGCTCTGGGTTTTGACACATTCATCAGAAATACACACACATTGAAATATAAAGAACCTGGACAATACTTTATTTTACATCGATTCATACACTCGGTGTGACACTTCTCCACTTTTCTAATATTAACTGCTAACAAATCACAACCACACCTCCTTTTTATTTTTAAAACACTAGACCATACACAAAGGGAAAGAAAACCTGGCATTTATTGGGCGATTCACTTAGCTTCCAGGCGAGGCGCAGTCCCCCCTCCAGATCGGCATTACTCGGCTGCACTCGGTCTGTGCCGTTACCCGGAGCCACGACCGGACGACGCTGCTTGCAACTCGGGGCCCACACGCCCCTGTACAATTCTCCCTCCAAAACACTTTTCTTCCAAGCACTATTTATGTTTATTTTGTCCATCCCTTTCACACTGTCTAGTTGGTGGACCCGCTGCTCATCAACACTCAGTTTCCCGTCCTCACCGAACGTTTTATAATCACATGTCCCGACACGTGGCGAGACTAGCTTCCCCTGATACTTCGTACTTGCTCTATTCTCTATAATTCGAACTCCGATTAGCTGTCGTACATTCATCGTATTCATCTATACACTGTTATTACTATGTCCACTGTCCAACATTACACTTCACGTTTCCTCAGTCCCTAGATTACGATCCAAAATCACTCCAGCTCACGTGTCCGTCCGTCTCTTACCGAGTTCTCTTACTCACTGACTCATTCCATGCCCGCGCTCCCGCTGCAGGCGCGCTCTCCTGACCCGTTCAGAACGGGTCAAACGGCAACGGACATAACTGCCGCGCTATTTGAATAGGATCGGCCGTCGCTTCATTTTGCTAAACGTATTATAATAATAATATTATAAAATTCGTTTCAATATACATATATAAATATATAATGTGTAATGTTTATACATAGTTTTAATATGCAATTGTAATTATCATTGTTGACAATATTTGTAATAACCGTGTTGTTAAACTTGTCCAGCCCTGATGATGGAGTAATAATAAACTCCGAAACGTCGGCAAACTGACATGGCTTATTATTTTGGACCAAAACCCGTGAACCCGCAAATGGAATAATGTAACATCAACATAAAACATAGAAACGTAGTTTCGTACAAACTAAAGTTAAGATAAAGAGTACTATCCAAAGGAAACCTTCTGAAAGAATCCCCTAGCAGCGAATCCCCTAGCAGCAACGTTTGCATCGGTGCTTGCAGAGCGTGTTCATTGAGCTTCCAATGCACCATTCAGTTTAGATGACATCTCTGCGCAAGAAGCAATACCTTGATCGATGATGAGCAGGGGCGGGTGCACGCGATTGCACTGCGCGCTCGCTGTGGCGTGTCGCAAAACAAACCGTCACGGGCAGCGGCGGCATCCTTGACGGGTGCAGCAAGGCCCGAGGGAGCGCTCAGCCTCGAAATCCGCGCCACTGGCTGCACGCGCTGCCCCGCCGCCACCGCACCTGCCGCTGCTCACTCCATTTCCCCTCTTCGTCCCTCCCTTCGGTTGTCCATCTATTCACTTACCTCTCTCTCTCTCGCTTCGTTTATCCCTCTCTTTCTCGCTCTCATCAACCGTCATTGTCTCCCACTGCACCTGCCGCCGCTCACTCCATTTCCCCCTCTGCGTCTCTCCCTGCGGTTGTCCGTCTCTCCATTTACCTCTCACTCGCTTCATTCATTCCTCTCTTTCTCGCTCTCGCGCTCGTCAACCGTCATTATCTCCCTTTATCTCATTTCTCTTTACCTCCCATTGTCACTTCATCTCTGTCTCTTCACCTGTTCTCTGTGTCACTTCGTATTTGTCTCACTTCATCTCGCTCTATCTCACTTTATCTCGCTGTCGCGCTTTACCTCGCTCTGTCGCACTTGATCTCGTTCTGTCTCACTTTATCTCGTTGTCCCACTTTATCTCGCTCTGTCGCACTTTACCTCGCTCTGTCTCTCTTTATCTTACTCCGTCTCACTGTATTTCGCTGTGTCTCGCTTTATCCCTCTCTTGTCTCTATGATGGCGCCGCAGTGTCGATGGTTTTCGACCTTACATTGCGGAATTCCGTTGTCTTTCTACATTAAAGGAGATGGGTGAAATGGGATTACGAGATCACCGTGTCGGCCTAACTTGAGAAAGGGCGTGATTGAAGAGGGGGAGGAAACATTTTTTTATTTAATAGATAATTATTATACATTTATATATATATATATATATATATATATATATATATATATTTGCAATACTTTTTTTAACTATGTGGCTGGGCTGAAGGCCTTTAAGCCATTACAATACACACATCCTAACGCGTTATAACCTTTTGAATTCTGGCATTCACCCCGAATGGTCTCTTTATCGCATCAAAAGGAAAGGAGACCTTAAGGTACGGGTGAGGAAAAACACATGAAGGGGGGAAAACCTGCCGTCAGAAGACGAGTACGTGCTAATCTACTAGATTTTTTCTGAACTATTTATTCATTTATTTATTTATTTCGTGGCGTGGTCATCTTCTACATCCAGTCTTTGGCCTCCTCAGTCCCGGATATCAAACAGCGCCACAGAAGATCGCTCACACAAAAAATAAATAAAAAACAATAAGAAACATCTGACCAAGGCGAGCTGTTGCTCCGACGAGACCAAGGACTAAATTATCGGCTGCGAACCCCCGACGAATGTATGTTGCAACATGCATTCATGTTTATTTTTTATTCTTAAACATTTATAGCATTGTTTTATTAATGCACGTTTTAAACTAGAAATATTAATGTTTATCGTGAGAGTAAATTTAATGCCAATATCTTCATTCGTATTAAGTCAATGCAGTATTTTTTATGAAAGCGTGAAGCGTACAGATGGCAATGATTCTCATGCAGTGCTTACAATGCTCACTTCTTTTACCACAGAGTGACATTGGAGAATATAGTTTGAACCTTTTCCTAGAAATGCACTTTGTAACATCGAGGTTAATAAATCAACCATTAAAAAACGATTCAAAAGGAACTGCCGTGAAAGAGATTTCTTTGTAGTTATTCCTCTACAAAACCTTTGAAGATCGTAGGTTGCATATAAGTTTATTATCTCGAGTTGTTTTGCCTATGGTAAGGTCTTATTTAGTAATACAAACATAAAGACGATCATAAAACACAACATTTATATTACAACTTCTCTGCCATATGTCACACAAAGGTTATAACTGTTTTTGTGCATGAAGAAATAGACGTACAACTGTATATGGAATATGGGGACTAAAAATTGAGTATCAATAAGAATTCGGACCAGTCAAAATTCTAAAAAGATCGTTTTATCATCAAATACTTTAGCAGTGTTCATATTCACACATATTAAAATGATTCATGAATGTTGTAGAATTATACATTTTGAATTTCGTATTTCCAAGGACGGTCAAAGATATTAATTCATTTTCAATATAGTAGAACCTTAACTTACCTTCCGTGGATCCAACATACTATCGTTTCTGAAAATCAAAATAAGTTGTGCTCTATCATTTGCGCTATTTCTGGTGATTTATGAATCAAGCATACAATCTAATACATCACATTTTGATTATTTGTTGAGAAGAACTTACTAGCACCCTTAATTATGACCTTGTGTCGTTGCTCATCTCATAAGCTTCTAAATGTGTTCGACTGACTGGCTGTTCGTGGCCTGTCGACATTTTATAGAGTCGCTCGAGAGCGTGCGTGCGTTAGAATGCAACCGCAGTAGTCGAGTTTCATTGTCGGTTCTGTTAGAAAACGCGTTCTCTGCCTGACGTCAACTTCCCCGCCTCCGTGCTGCTACCTGCCGCAGGGTTTTCCACTTAGCGTTTCGCGTTTGTCTGCTCCCCCCCCCTCAGACCCAACCCGCGGCACTCCGCGTCGCATCGCCTTTGCCTGAGGGGCACAATGGGTCGAAAGAGATGGGCAGGAAAAACAAAACCTTTTTTAAAAATCAGTGGGTACAAGTCTGTTACAAGGGTAGGTAATTGCGAATTCGTAAGAGAAGCTTCGAAGATTGGGAGGACTTAGGTTCAACGGAGGACTGATAGATTTCTCATTAGTCCTGTAAGTATAGTCTGTTTTTGCTCGGTAGGTGGCGGTGGTCTTTCCCCGCTGGATGACGAGATCCGGCGCCGACCTACCGCCGGCTAGCGGGTTTTCCTCTACCAGGTATCTCCAACCAACGGGACACCGTCCCAGTCGGGACGAACCCTAAGATCCCAACCGGTCTCCTGACATGTGTGGCAGTGTAGTGCATGTTTGTGTAAGGGATTGAAGGTAGGACAAGGAAGAGGAAGGCGTGGTCAGTGACCCGTTTGTTTGGTACTACTTCAGCCTTCGCCTGGTATTGATCGGAGAAGCCACGGAATACTACCGATCAGAGCAGCCGGCCGGTAGAATTCTCCTCCAGAGAGCGACTGAATTTGGCCCAGCTGGCAAGCTAGTGTCCAAATCCTGCTACCGTCAGGACTCGAACCTGGGACCACGCGTTCAGATGCCCAGAACGATCTTTCTCGCTCAGTAGTGGATATTCCACAGCATCTACATTGCGGGGGCGGACAAAGCTGTCACCTGTATGAGCGACCCTGGCGCACGCTGCTGTGTTCGCATATTTTCGACGAAGTGTTTTCGAATTGATGAGAAATCAGGGGATATTCAGTCATACTTATTGTAAATCCTATTATCATTTATTACTAATTGTATATTTAAAGTTGGATGATGGGATACCTGTAATAGGAAACTTGTTTCAACTGATTACAGAATTGAAGGGCCCGGCTCTAGAAAATAGTATGCCACATTTCCCTCAGAATTAAGATAATTGTGCAAACATATTCGGTCTATCGATTATTAGAATTTGTGAATCTGGTATAAAAAATTGTAAGTTTTACTACGTAAACATCTGCTCTGAACTCAGTGGCGAGGGACGGCGACTTGAAATTTTTGTTTTTATTTCTCGAGATTAACGAGGTGTAACATAGAACTATCTAAAGGGAAACCCTTCATTTCTATTCATGTAATGGATATAATGCAAACATACATCCTACATCATATATAAAACATTGTTTAAATTGTGAGCTCTTCAAATTCATTCTGGATCGTTTCAATGCTCGTTGTTTCAACGCACGTGTGTTTCATGAACATTAACATTTCGCTTATTAGACGTGATTTTATTCTGCATGCGCATTCTGTTCGCCTCTTTGTTTGCATTCTAACGCGCGCACCGGCACTGGAGCGTGCACTTGCGACGCGCGCGCGCATTCAACGGTTTGTGCCGCCTCCAAATAAGAGAAGCGAGCGCCGTTCGCGCGCACTGTGCCGCGCGGCGGGGCCGAGGCCTGCAGCCGCCACCTGCAGCTCTGCCACGTCGAGCGGCGCGCGGGCGCTGTACGAACTCTGGCTTTATGAACGCCCCCGCGTGCTTCGGTCCCGGCCCCAGACCGCGCCGCTGCAAACCGCCGCCCCCACGCCACAGCACTCTCACCGCTTCCACCTCGGCGCCCGTTCCCTCTACCCTCCACGCCGTCCCGACGTTTCCCCCGCGTCCTTCGGCGTGGGCCCGAGACCGCAATACCGCCGCCACGTCACGGCCCCAGCGCCCCTGCAGCCTCCCCGCTCCTATTGCGGCCCTTGCCCCTCGCGTTGCCTCCGCCAACCGTGCCGCCCGCGACGTTTCCCCCGCGTCCTTGGGCCTTAGCCCGAGACCGCGCTACCGCCCCCACTCCCAGCCCGGACCCACCAACTCCCAGCGTCGCCTTTGCCCCTCACACCACTTCCGCCTACTGTGTCCCCCACGCTTCACCGGCGTGTTTCGGCCTTAGCCCAGGGCGGTGGCCCCGACGCCAGGATCCCAGCCCCTGCAGCCTCCCCGCTCTCACTCCGGATGTAGCTGCCACTCGCACCCGTGTCGTCCTCGCCGCACCCACCACCTCCACCGACCATGCCGGCCCGCACGCTTCCCCACGCGTGCTTCGGCCCCGGCCCGAGACTGCGCTGGCGAAGCCGACCCAAGCCACGGCCTCCCCGCTCTCAGCCCGAACCCACCAACTCCCAGCGTCGCCTGTGCCCCTCACACCACCTCCGTCTACTGTGACTTACCCCACGTGTGATTCGGCCTTAGTCCCATATCGCGCTGCTGCCGACGCCCCCGCGCCACGGCCCCAGCCACCCCTGCAGCCCTCCCACTTTTAGCCCGGCTCCACCACCTGCCAGCGTCGCCTTTGCTCCACCCACTACCTTCCCCCACCACGCCGTCCTTGACGCTTTCCCCGCATCGCCCCACATCGCGCTGCTACTGCCGCCCCCACCCCCAAGAACCCTGCAGCCTCGTCGCACCTCTCCCCCCCCCCCAGTGCCTGCGGCCACCTCATCTTCAACCAAGATCTTCCCACCGTGCTAAAAACGAATCAACCAAATTCCAATACGAATTGTAATTGGTTCATGCGAAACTTACGTTCCGGCTTACGTTTGTCATTGTGAACGCTTGTTTTTACGTGTAAATTTTTACGGCTAAACTTACAGCATTACGTGACGTGTAAGTTTGCATTGTGGATGAGGCCGTACGTCTGCATCGCTGCCACCTCGTCGTTTGCCTTCGGCCACACTACGTGTGCGCCTCCTTCGCCACCGTTGCCACAGCGTCGGACCCCTCTCTCTCGCCGCTCCATTACCACTCTTCTAGCTGGCGGCGTAGCTGCTCTGGTTGCCTCCGTGGGTGGTGCTATTATTCTCCGCAGCATTCGAAATTCATTCAACCGCTCTACCTATTTCATTCAGCATAGGGGCGCGATTCACGCTGATCTGAAAATACCAACAATAGGAGCAGAAATAAATTGTAGATTCAAATACGTCAAGTTAGAAAATCACATCAATATTTTAGTCATAAATATTCTAGATAATAGTACAGAAATATTTCATTATTTCGTCGCAATGCGTTCGTGCTTCTGAGTTTTGTATTATAGACCTAGCCTTTTTGGACTAACTTTTTTATTTTCTCGCCCTTAATTTGTAAAAAGAGAAAATATTGTTATGGGGCACCGGAAAACGGCGAATTGAAATTCGCCTCGGACCCGTTTTCCAGGTTTGTTCAAATCTGCTGAAAACCTTGTATCTATGTTCTTATCCGTATACGTTTTCAAAGTACTTTTTTCTTCTCTGTGCAGAGTAAAATAAATTTACGGAAGTGTTTTCTGAAAATAATTTGAAATATCCTTTATTTCTCAATACTCAAGTTGTAGATTAAAATTCAGATAAGTACATAACGAAACAAGTCTTACATTTTACTTACAGATTCATTTATTTTCTATTTAACAAGCGCTTGTAATAAGTGCTTTATGTCTTTGTTGATGCACCACTTAAACTACCTCACTCAAGTTTATATACACAATTTCAAACCTCTCACACAAGGACTAATTATAGGGAAGTAGTTTTCATTCCGGGGCATAGAAACTCAAATGGAAAAGTATCTATAATAATACATTTTTGAATTTCTTTCAATATCAAATTAATTTTGTCATCAATCTAATGAATCAAATCTTAGCGATTCATTTTAGTCTGCAAAGGAATAACTATTCACAGCATTTCACTACTGTTAGTACCTTAAAACACTGAAAAACGTGTTTTTCTAGAATTCATTTACAATATTCTATAAAAGATTTGTTGAAAAATAGTGCCAAACAATTCGTCTTGTCGAGAGAAATCGCATAAGTTATGATCAACTCAGTGCTTTAAAGTTTTCAGAATGCATTTTAGGTGCTTACACCCCCTCTACATAATTCTCTTATAATAATGTGCCGAAAAGATCGGGAATAATGGCCAGTTTTCATCCAATGGTAGACCGAGACGCATTGGGCGGCATCTCTCACTCCCCGAATGCAGACCGGAACACCGGTCTATCCTCACCGTCCGGCCGGACAAACACTCATTATTCACTTTCTATTTGCAGGACTTGCGCTTTAAAAAATCGACAGACTTCTATTGACATTGCACTAGTTAACTTGAGTTTACAAGGCCAGTAGGCCGAGCCAGCCAGTGCAACACGGGGATGTTATCAGTTTCCGAGGCCACTAGGCCGAGCCAGCCAGTGCAGCACGGAGATGGTATCAGTTTACGAGGCCAGTAGGCTGAACCAGCCAGTGCAACACGAGGATGGTATCAGTTTACGAGGCCAGTAGACCAAGCCGGCCAGTGCAGCATAGGGACGGTATCTGGACGCGCGGAGACGGCGCGGCGCGCAGGTATTTTCGCAATTGACACCGCAAATGGGGCGCGTCATCGATCTAATCAGCGATACGACCGGATAAACAGACGCCCCCGCCCCGCCCCGCCCCCCGCGCCAGCTGTGCCGAGCTCCGCTGCCGGGGCCGGCGGAGATGGGGCTGCTGGCGGCGGCTGATCAATCGCCATCAACGCGGCGCCGACCTCTGGGGCGGGGTCAGCGGCGGCGCGCCGGCCTCGCGGGGAGACGGGGAAGGGGAGGATGTTGGAAGTGGTTGGCGTTGGGGAAGGGGATAGAGGAGGTGGAAGACGCTGGGGAAGAGGATGTTGAAGGACGATGGCGTTGGGAAGGTGGTGGAAGCCGATGTGGAAGGGGATGTTGGAGGAGGATGGCGTTGGGAAGGTGGAGGTGGCAACTGTTGGGGGAGGATGTTGGAGATTGGCGATGGGGAAGGGCATAGTGGAGGTGGAAGCCATTGGGGAAGGGAATGCTGGAGGAGGATGACGTTGGGGAGGGGATGGTGGAGGTGAAAGCCTTTAAGGGAGGGAATGTTGGAGGAGGTCGGTGTTGGGAAAGGGGATGGTGTAGGTGGAAGCCGGTGAGGAATAGGATGTTGCAGGAGAATCACGTTGGTAAAGTGGATGAGGGAGATGGAAACCGGTGGGGAAGGGGATGTTGGAGCAGGATGGCGTTGGGGAAGGGGATGGTCGAGGTGGATGGCTTTTGCGAAGGGAACGTTAGAAGTGGAAGCTGTTGGGGAAGAGGTTATACGTGAATGAGGTTGGAGAAAGGGATGATGGAAGCGGATAGTTTAAGAAAGATGAGAGCGGAGGTGAATGCCATTGGGAATGGAAGTAGTGGAAAGTACTGATAGAGAAGAGTTATGGATGCCGAATGAATGGGTGTTATTGATGATGGGGAAGACGTTAGTAGGGATGAGTGTCTTGAGGAAGGTAATGATGGATGTAGATGATGATATAGAAGTCGTACAACATGGTGGAAGAGGATAATGGAGGTCGATAACATTGGGGATGGTGATAGAAGAGATTATTGACTTTGGAGAAGAGTGATGGTAGTGTTTAATGTGGCAGGGAAAAGTGGAACAACCCACGTTTTGTAGAGACAGAACGTTGAAGAAATGGTGGGAATATTAACAACGGTGAAGGACGGGAAAAACGTCAGTGACGAGCGTGACAGATCTAAGAAAATTATGGAAATGTCGGGGAGCTCGCAGACGGTGTGAAAGAGGAGAGCCGGAGAATCGCATTGGAAATCACGTCTGGTGAATTACTGTGGCATACGTGGTAGATGCGAAATATGAAAATATTACGAAGAGCAGACAGCGGAAGTGGGACGAGTTGACAATGGCGAAAGAGAAGGCACAGGAAATATATTGAAGAAGGAGGTTCTGAAAAGGATAAAGTATGATAGGTGAGAAAGGGTGATGGTGGTGAATTTAAAAACAGAGTAGCAAAGTTAAAATAATGAAGTGAACGAAAGCCAGGAATATGTGAAACAATAGACTCAGGTAGAGAGATACCATTAAAGGACTTCGCCGAAGACAGGCGTGTTAACATTGAAAGATACAATCGGGTAACAACAAACAGGAAAGAAAAGCAAACTGAGAGAGGAAACATGAACAGAAAGTGGAACGGAAGCGATTTCAGGACTGCAGTGGCAGCGTGTGGTGGGTTCAGACGCGGGGGTGCGTTCAGAACTGTGGAAACGGGCGAGGGGGGTGGGAGACCGGACTTGCATTGACCCGACCTCCGCCGCCGCCCGCCAGGGTTAGGATATAACACAATTAGGGGCCGTTTCGCGCAGCTGATTCGCGGCCGGCGAGGGACGTGAGCGGGTGGGGGCGGGGGCTGGGGTGGGGGCAGGGCGGTAATGAAACGCCCGCCGCCCGCCCCGGGCAGCCAGGGACCTTTCGACCCATCCCCTCCCGCCGCCGCCGATGTCCGCGTGTAGATAAGCTAATTGCTTCGCCTGCTGTCCGGTGTCGCGGCGGGCTACGAACCGAGGACCCTGGATGACGGGCGGTGCGAGGTGAAGTTTTGGGGCGCCGGGGGCCGTCTGATGGGGCTGTACGTGAGGGGAGAATTGGGAAGAACGAGAAGGGCAGACGGCGGGCGCGTAGGAAATATGCCCGTCCTCACAAGGACATCCTGGATGCGGGAAATGGCGTTTGGAGCAACGCAGTATTCAGTTCAAGGTAAGTTCAAGTGTTTGAGTGAACATATATGCTGCAAAGACACGATAAATATTGATATAATATGATATCAACAGAATTTTTATCATCAATCAGTTGAAAGAAAGAAAAATTGCCGAAGAACCTACGGATAGTTTAACGTCATGACTCTTCATCTGAAATGTACGGTCTGTGCAATGAAAAGAGAGAGGACGCGGACAGTATAATGCATCTAAAATAATTTATGCACAGCTTACAGTCCTGTGGAACTCAGTGTTCGAGGCTGATACAAACTAGTATAAGATTTGGAGGGGATGCATGTAAAATTCATTGAGTATGTCAGGAATTTTTTGTAAAGGGGTGTGCCAACTTCACCCTTTTGCAAGTCCCTTTAAGTCCGTCATTTTGATTGCGAATTCCCTGCTTTGTGTGACTTGGCCAAAACGTTTTAATTACGTTTTAATTAAAGAACTTGGGCTCATCGTGGACAAAACGGTAGTATGTTCGCAAATGAGAAATTGTCTTGTGGGAGAGCTACAGGATTTCCTGGCTTCGACTTAAGCAAAACTTTTTACAAATAGGGCAAAAATGGGTAAAACTCTGCTAGAACTTGGTGTGTTCAAATTTCAAAATTCTCAAGTAAGGGTGTTAGTTCACTGTAAAGTCCAAAATTTGATTTGCAATTTCCGGTGTTGTGTGATTTTTGTATAACGTTTTTGAGGTTGGTCAAACTTCGGCAAAACTTTGGTGTAGGTCATTCGATTTTCCTGACAAAGTAGGGGTACCAACTTTACCCGCCTAGAATATTGATATAGTAAAAATTAATGCGGACAATCATTTAAAACAATTGCTGTATAAAAAGAAAGAGACGTTGCATTCGGGGAAGATCAGCAACATGTCTCAAGTTCATCGTAAGGTAGTGAAAAGAAAGCAAGAGATTGGAGGGAGGGGAGTGAGCGGAGAAAAATGGCGAAGCGAAGGTTAACAATTGCAGCTTATGGTAGCAAGGAGAATAATCTGAGCGTTCCGAAGGAAAGAGGGCAGTTACAGAGGAGCGTGAAGTGGAATATCAGAGGGAGAAAGAGGAGGCTCCGGATTAGCGCAGTGTTGTCTCGGGGACCGGAATGATTCATTGATTGATGTTTCCGGGCGCGTCAACTGTTTAGGTTATTAGCCTCGTAACTGTAGTGCGTGTTTTTTCTCGGGAGGTGGCGATGATCTTTTCCCCGCTGGATAGCGAGATCTGGCGCCGACCAAACCGTCGACTAACAGGGTTAACATCCCCTCAATCAGTTATCTCTCACCAGCTGGGTTCTGCCCCAGCCGGGACAAGCTGTGAACTCCTGACCGGTCTCCCGGCATGTGTGGAAGTGTAGTGCATGATAGTGTAAGTGTGTGTGTAAGAGGAGAGAATAGAACAAGACAGAGAAAGGAAAAATCGCGCGCGGTCCGTGGCCCATTTGTTAGGGTACTGCTCAGGCTTTCGCCTGGTGTTGATCGGAGAAACCACGGAAAACTATCGATCAGAGCAGCCGGCCGCTAGAATTCTCCTCCAGACAGCGACTGAATTCGACCTAGCTGAGAAGCTAGTGTCGAAAATCCTATCGCCTAGGATTGGGACTCGAACCTAGGATTGCAGAGGGATTGCAGTGACATCAGGTTGATGCACTGAGTCATCTCTCCCGCATCATGATGCATCATGATAGAGAACTTCTGGCGAGGCGTCGCCCAGCTACATCTGCATTCTCACGCCCGGCGATCTATATTAGGGCTACAGCCGAAGGAAACTTGTGCACTGACGTTACATCCCTTTGCGTTCTTTCTATTCAAGGTGTGTCCAACTTCCAAGCCCTCACGGGCCAAACCTAAAACTTTTAATATGGTCGCGGGCCATATTTTCATTACCCGGGCAACCCACATCTGACTTCCCCGTTCTGTTGATCTCGGCACTTTGCCCGGCTGCTCTGATATGGGTGGCCGGGGGGGGGAAGGAACCGTGCGTAATATCTGGCTGTACTATGCATAATGCAGGAAACACATCGGGATGGTTTTGAATTCTGAATACACTAGAAAAAATCTTTAAATCTACATTTAACCAATTTTACATTAAGAGGAATTTGACCCCGACAGGGCACATGCGCTCGCCGCACAATGTTCGCGCCCAGTAGGGATGAAATGGACTTTAACTTTTGACTAAAAACCTTTCGCGGGCCACAATAAATGGCGTCGCGGGCCGTCATTTGGACAGTCCTGTTCTAGTCATTAGTTGGTGTGCCCTAATTCAGTCAAACGTTCTCTGCCGCTGGAGCTGACAACTTTGAACACTCACTACTGTGTTATTGCTCGCGAACATGCTTCCTTCAATTGATTACGGCTTAAGGGTCTCTGAATAGCGCCAACAACTTCCCGCCGACCATTCGTCTCTTGCAACGTCCGTACCTATTTTCAGCATTTACCTATTATTGGTTTTCAAGGCATCCTATTACCTCTCTGTGCATTTGTGTGACCCAAAATGCTCCGATTTATGCAAATTCATCTTAAGATGAGTTGTGAATAAAAAATATAACTTCATCGTGAGATTCGGTATTGCATACTGATCTCCTGAGCATTGTCAATTTTTTCCCCTAAAAATAAGAAATAAAATGTTTATTTCTTATTCGTAACATTTACAAATTACAATTATTCGTAATGTAATTATTATTATTTATATTTATCTAATTCTGTATGTGTTGATTTCTGCAGTTTAAAAATAATTTGTCTCTTCAACATGCCTTAATAGTGTTGTTAAAATTTTCTATTATATTTCAATTAGATGATAAATTTTAATAGCCTTGATCACATACTCGCATTAACTGGGAATTGCCAATAACACCTAATTTGAGGTTCTTGCATAATTTTCGACCTTTGCGTACAATTTGTCGTAGATCAATCGCGTCACACATTCTGACTCAGAGCATCGTTTGTGTTATCATTTCCTCCTCTGCCATCACCACCAGCAACACCACAACCGCTACTTTGACACTCATTCGACCGCCGCCGGTGAGGCTTCGGCTTCGTCGCCCTAATTCTGCCCACCCACACCTCCGCGCCACTCCCCCGCGCTGCCCCGCCCCGCCCCTTGGCCGGTGACTCGCTCCCTTGGGGCCCACTTCATTAACGGAGTAGCCGTGACAGGCAGCGCTCGCCCGCCGCGCGACTCGACCGGCCGACTATTCGATTCCCAGCGCTGATGGCGGCTGCCAATGGACCTCTGATCTGAGGCCGCCCCGCCACCGCCCCCGCCCCCGCCCACTCCAACGCCGCCCGGCACGTCATCTCCGCTGCCTCCACCGCATCCACCAACGCTCGTATCCCCGCCTCCCGTCCTCCCCGCCTCTCATCCTCCGTCTCCCAACCTTCCCGCGTCCCGTCCTCTCCGCATCCCGTCCTCCCCGACTCCCGTCCTCCCTGCCTCCCGTCCTCCCCACCTCCCATTCTACCCGCCACCCATCCTCTCCGCTACCCATCCCTCGCCTCCCATTCTACCCGCCTTTCATCCTCCCCGTCTCCCATTCTCCTCGCCTCTCACACAACTGCCTCCCGCGCCTTATTCTCCCTCACCCCCGCCTCCCACTTCCTCCTCCCAAACCCCCACCTCCCAAACCCCACCTCGCACCGCTTCCCACACACTCCTCTCGCGTCACCCAACGCCCTCCCTCGCCATCTTCAGCGCCTGCCGCTGCCGCCGCCACGCCCACTAGCCCCGCGGTCGTTCTCGGTGAGGTGTCGTGTGATTTTCCTCATTGTGCGCCGTCAAATGAGACCGTTTGTGACGGACGAGGCCGCTTTGTGCGTCGTCGCGCGGGGTTTTTCTCCGTCGCCCGCGCAGCGCTGCGGCACGCGCGGTGGCTTGTGGCCGCGCGGATCAATTCAGCGCCCACGCACTGCGCGCGCGCTGCATTATTGCGCGCTCCTTATAATTAGCGTCGGCCGAGATCACTTGTTGGCTGCGTGGAGCGTGGACGGCGACCTGCCGTTGCACGTGGATGCTGGGGGCGTAGGGTGAAATATGCTGGTGGAAGATTCCGTCAAAATAATTAAGCTACTTATAGAACAGCGGATTCGATGATTGTGAATTGATGCCAGTGGGATTTGTGTTTCTAATTAGATAATGGGTATGAATCACGATAAGAAAAATGTTGTACTCTTCATTGGCAATATTTTTGCACGTTATGAATATGGTTAGTGTCAACAAACAGCGCGGTCTTGATTTCTTCTGATTTATATCTCGTAAAAAATTCCATTTTTGTATGAACAATAATATTTGCAAGCGAGATAGTGTATCTTTTAATCTCGCTTCCGAATAAATTTCTTATATTTCAATGCATGGGATGGTAAACATTTTTGTGAAAAACTTTAAATATGAGTTCAATAGATTGCTGAGTAACGAAGAGAATGAGGAAAAGTAAGATACAATTTTCTTTCAGTGTATTTGTGTGAGTATAAGTATTTGTGTAAAATCATACGTATAAAACCAAATACAGTTATGGCATTTTTATACATTATTTCCACGATGATTTGAAAGAGCGTATATGACGTATTGTAAATAAAATAAAATACTATTAGTTAGCAAGGAAAATAAAACTGGTTCCGCAGTTTGCGATGTTACTGTAATGTAATTATTATTTTCATGTGAAGCAGACTGATTTTTTAAATATTTAATAGGGTTGCCGCTCCAATGGTGTCAATTAGTTTTGTGGACTTGTTTCTATTTCCAGTCCAATTTATTTTTTATATTATTGTGCAAAGTTACAGTATTTCGATTACAGTATTTCGTTTGACAGGCTAGTGGCGTAGAGAGATTTTCCTACATTGCCATCAGTAGCTTGCGGAGGAAAAGCTCCGAACTCATTAGCAAACGATACTTATATGGCATTTTAATTTCAGCGGTAAAATTATGTATCAACCTTAGAATTGTTAGAAAAAAGCCTCCATTTATGATATGGGTATTTACAACGTTTGGAGAGTGAGCGACTGCCAAGGAAGGTGTGGGAATACAATCCTGAAGAAAGTAGGTATAGGAGAAGACCATGCAAGAACTGAGAAGATAAATGATGGCAGCGAGAGATGTAGAAGACGGCTGGAAAGATCGAAAGAAAGGGAGAGTAGGCAGCGAGAAATAATAACCAATTGCGTTGCTTCAGTTGATGTCACCTGGGGCGAAGCTGATGATGTCACCCTCCCCCCATAAAAAAGTATAAAATATCTATTGCTGCATTGATTGCACATTAGTTTATTAAAAATACAAACGTATTGGCACATGATAGAATGTTGTAATACATTATAAAAACTATGTAAATAGGAATAATTGCAAAATAATTATAATTAAATCATAATCTGTGCTTATGATTTAAATGTATACATATTAAATTAATATAATAATTTTAAATGAACCATAACTAGCGATACTACAGAATGGCACAGACTTTCCCGTATCAGTTTTCTATTTCCTTGGGTCTTCCCTAGCTATTCGGAATTGCCACATACTCTTTCTTGCCAGCTGTCATCTATCACCGCCAAAAGTACATTTCTTTTCATTTTCTTATTGGTATAACGGAAATATTAATTTTAGAATATTAAAGAACACAAAAACCTAGTCATAAATGGCAATTTTCTTTTAAAAAGTATGTGCCTTTAAAAGAAAATGGCGTTTTAGCGCTACTAAATATGCGAAATTTGAAGCTCATTTTCACAGAAAATGTTTGAGTTTTCAAAATACTTTATTTAAAGTTCTATATAGCACTTACACTCACAAATATAGTAATGTTTACAAATTGCCCGTAATGTGCATATTAAAGATGTGACAGATCTTTCAAAAAATTTACAATTATCTAATTTTTGAAAAAACAAAAAAATAACCAAAATAAACTTTACGCTATACTAAAGAGTGTAATTAGCACTATCCGTTACAAAAGTCTGAAGAAAAAATTTGCAGCCATATATGAGAAACTGGCGTTTGAGCGTTTCTGAAAATGCGAAATTTTGAGCTACTTTTCACAGAAAACGGTTGTGTTTTCGAGAAACTTTACTTGACATTATTTAAAGCGTACTCTTAAATAAAATAATGTGAAAAAAGCCGCCAATGTAAATATTATTGACGTGAGAAACATGTGAAAAACTTTATATTTTTATAATTATTGAAAAAAAACCAACCTATAGAGCAATATGACTTGTATCGCATCTGTTAGAGTACATTTTCACTATCCCTACCAAACGTTCAAAGAAAAAATTTGGAGCCGTTGTCGAGAAAATCTTCTTTTGTAATTTCTTTAAATCTCACATATTCCACGCAATATTGCACGAAAACTACTAAAATTTTGAAAAAACATTTACATGACCTTTATGAAAGAACTTAATATGCAGAACAAATTTTATTTGAAGAAAAAAATCTCTTCAATTTTGTAGCTGGAGTAAGACGCCGAAATAATTCAAACTTTCACATTTTCGATAATTCAGAGTTATCTGTGAAAATCGGACCTATGCCATGTTAATAAGTGTATTTTATTCCATTCACACAAGAAATTTAAAGATAAAATTTGGAACCGCTTTTGAGAAAATGTTGAAAATCCCCGAGGGGCTTCATGTAAAGTACCCCCAAATTTTGAAGAATCTTTTTCAAAATCTCAAAGCTTCGACTAGAACCAGATCGACCAGGGAATATACATTTTGGAAGAAATCGTACATATAGTTTAGGCGCTAGCAGTGTGTGTCTGTGCTAACGGACAGACGGACGTTTTCCTTTCAATTGGTTTTCGATATCAAGTACCCACAAAAGAGGGGTCATGCTACACCGTGTGTTAGGTTTTTTTTTCTTAATTTAGCAACTGCTTTTATCCCCTTTTTCGTTTTCACGGCCCGGCAATTAATTTTTTTCTGCCGAAAATTCGCCTTTTTTTTCGCGCAGCATTACATAACTTTCCCTACACTTATATCACTCCATGTATACGTACGTATACGGGAAAGTAAAACTTATGTAATTCCAACAATAAAATTTTCAAACTACTAAAACTAAGAAAACTAACTATTAATAATAAAATGTTTAAGTAAATGATTTAAATTTTGTAATTCCAACTATAAAATAATTTAATTGATGTCACCCCTAGAGTGGTGTCACCCGGGGCGTGTCGCCCCCTGCCCCTCCTACCTAGCCACTGATGGTAACAGCTGTAGAATATTCGCTTTACTACTACTTACTCCTACAAAATTCCATGCTTAATTCTTTCAAGTGTCACATAATTCAGGTATTATATTTCTATTGATTTGCAATAAACATTCCTATTCACTGAATACCCTATTATTTTTTTAATAATTTGATGAGTTTTCAAAATATTGTTTGAAATTTAATATTTAATTATAAACAGTTTAGAAACGGTCCCCTTGTGAGCCCCAATATTGGCGCGGACATAGTATCGGAGTGCACACATTTGTCCTAAGAGGGTCGTCACTCCGTCGATCTTCGGTGCACTCCGGGGGCGTCGTTATTCAAATGTATACAAGGTGTCCCGGGAGGAAACGTCTAAACTTCGGTTGGGCCGCAATAATCAGTCAAAATTTGGTTTGAAAAATTGATTTCTAGGCAAAAATTTGCATTATGGAAGCATAGAAACACTTCAACAAGAAATAAAAAAGCACCCAATTTACACAATTTGACTCCTTTTTTATTTCTACCTTAATTTTTCATTCTGAGCAAATATATTCATTTCTTTGTAAATAATAAACAATTTATATATTTTTGGAGCGTTTCTATGCTTCCATAATGCAAATTTTTGCCGAGAAATCATTTTTTCAAACCAACTGTTGAGTGCTTATTGCGGCTCAACCCTTAGGAATAACCACATAGTTTATTAGAGAAAACACGCTTGGAATTGTCTTAAGAGCTTGTTTTAGAAGTTTCGACGTTTCCTCCCGGGACATCCTGTAAAACCGGGCGTCGACGCGACGAGGCCCGTTAGCGAGGCGACCTCGGGTCCCCGCCGGAAGCGTAAAGTAGGAGCGAGTAAACCGACCACGCTTGTTAATGCGGCCCCAGTATCTTTACGGGGAGTGGGCTAATATTGCCTTCAGAAGGAAGACACGCTATGGGGGTAAAAGGCCTTATGGCCCCGCGAGACTGGTCGGTTACGCCCGGAATACATGGACGTCATCTGCATAATTATTCCGTGCAGATATATCGCCGTGTTCGCACGTGCTTTTGAAGACACGCGATGCGATGCGGGATTTGTAATAAAGGGATTACGCGGGAAGTCTCGTGTTACCTTGTTTTTTTTATTTGGGCGTCATAATCAAAGTGCGTGCTCTTAATCAGCTGTTGTTAAAGCCGATGCCTGACAAGAATAAAACAGGAAAGCATTATAGTCGATTATATAATGAACATATGTCAATTAACGAAAATGTGTTTTAAAATGATTTCAAGGAGATACTGATACATTTGTTTGTTATTCAAAATTGAACCACCAACTATTACATCTGAACGATCATCCCGTTCCTAATAATTTATCTTACGTCAATTACCCTTCATGATCACCCCTAACATTATTCATCCAGTGGAAGTCAACGACAAAACATCAATACGAGAGTCATAAAGGCTCAAGCTTCCTCCTTTGCCTATTCTTGGGAACCCAGAACAATTCATCATCGAACGGGTAAATGCTGTATGTCTCTCATCGTGTGTTTAAGCAAATAGTAGCAAGGCGTTGATAGCGAGCATATAGCGGCATAACACAATCTGTAAAAGGACATATCTTCGTAGCGGAAGACAACGCTTTAATAGATTGGTAGGCGGGAAAATGAAAAATAGGCTACAAATAAGTCGACCAGAAAAATAATTTCGGAGCTAACGATGTTTGTTTACATCAGATATATTTAGTTTCGTATCCGTGGGATTCCCTGAGATAATTTTCCTCCTGACCTGCGATCCTCGAATTTTAGATGGGTACATTAGAAAAATGAAGAATAAAAACACTATTATTTCTTCTGTGTGTATCAAATGCAAGTTTGTATCGCTAACAGTCGAAAGGTTCGCAGTAAACGTTAGCCAATATGGCCGAAATATACTTAACTGCAGTGTAGTGATTACGGGGGAAGCCGCGAGCTGCGGGGTCTGCGGGCTCGAATCCCGCCTGGGCAGAGTTGTGATGGGGCTTGACTCAAACAATGTATCACCTCAACTACATCTTTCGTTGCTGGACCTCTTCCTGTCCGATATTGTGAATGTGACTGGTGTCAGCGGGGGGAATGCTCTGTAACGGACGGAAGAGCCACAACGTGAGCGCCCCCTGACCGCCATCAAACGTCTTTACCTATATAAGGGCTCAAGCGCCGCCACGGGCTGTAAGCCACGTGCAGCAGGAGTAAGTGCTCGGCCCCAACGGGATTACGAGTCACTACGGAGTTAGGAATTGAGGCTAGAGTCAAGTGACAATTAATTTTTGACAATTACCTTATTAATTTGTTTTTATTTAACTAAAACTGTGGCCACGGCGTAAAAGTTCTTAAGTCAAAAATCTTAGTTTGGAGAAAACAAGGGTAAAATATTATTGAGCCGACGCTTCTTCCTATGCTCAACGCTATTTCCCAATGCTTTTTTGTCATAAGGAGGCAACATTTGAATTCAGTCGTTTTACTAAAATAAAATATAGATACTTAACTTTGTTTCAGTACTTAACCCAATTTTTGCCAAAAATTGACTTAAGAATGTTTACCTCGTGACCAAGAAATATTGACATGATGTTTTGGAGGTTTCTTTTTCTCCTTCTTCAGACAGATGCACATTGTAAGTTTAAAAAGAACGAGAACTTCTGTTGCCATAAGTAAGGTTGTGTGTTTTTGAAACGTTTCTCCGGAAATATAATTTTAGCAATCAATATTGCATAATGTAAAGTTTTAATCTTGTTAAACGCAGGCATACTTTAAGCCACCTAGTGGACTATGTGGCAATTAACTTTTTTTGATATATTTTGTAAGGTATAGATTTTCGTTCTATTTCTTTAATACTTTACATACACGCGAGGTCGAAAAAACTTTGGAAAAGAATGACAATCCAATCTTTAGAAAATTTCATGAAGAGTGTCCAATTTCCACGTTCAACGTTATAAAATATTAGCAGAGAAAAAGGAAGAATATAAAATGGTAATATGAAGAGAATTCATTCAATTAACTAATAATTCCATTGAATGAAAACCAACTTTAACTAAACCATATTTTGAAAGAAATATGCCAGTCCTTTGTCTCAGAAATTGGGAAGAGAGTTGTGTTTTAAAAATAATTGCTATGGAAATGATCTTCGAAAATAAAGTGCCACCTTCCACTTATACCTGGAAGGATGTGAGATGACCTGTGCTCAATTTACGCCTTCTCTTTGTCGGTCCCCATTTTACATACGGTTTAAACTATTTTCTTTCAGGTCCCCAATTCACAAACGCCGTAACCACCAGTTTTCATAGATACCTTCCTCCTCACCGAGTTCACTTACCACAACTATTGCAATGGTCATCCCGCTACGGACTTTCCTCACTCTGTCTTTCATTATCGCGACTTCATCCAATAGCGCCACCCATGTCCGCAGATCTCGCTTCTGCCCTCGCATTTCTCACCTCCCGTCACTAGCTTGTCAGCTGGGTCGAATTCAGTTGCTGTCTGGAGGAGAATTCTAGCTGCCGGCTACTCTGGTCGGTAGTTTTTCGTGATTTCTCCGATCAACACCAGGCGAATGCCGGAGCAGTACCCTAACAACGGGTCACGGACCGCACGCGATCTTTCCTTCCTCTTCCTTGTCCTATCCTCTTACGCACAAACTTACACTAACATGCACTACACTACCACACATGCCGGGAGACCGGTCGGGAGCCTACAGCTGGGGCGGTGCCCCGCTGGTGGGAGATAACTGGTTGAGGGGAAAACACCGCTAGTCGACGGTAGGTCGGAGCCAGATCTCGCCATCCAGCGGGGAAACGATCATCGCCACCTCCCGAGAAAACACGCACTACACTTACGGGACTAAAAACCTAAGTAGTTGACGCGCCCGGAAACACGAATCAATCAACCAATCAATTCTCACCTCCATCGTTCCCTCCCCTCCCGTGCGGCTCCGCTCGCGCAACCCACGTGCTCGCCTCTCGCCGCGAGCGTTCGACTCGGCGCGCCGCGGCGCTCGCTCCCCGCCCCTTTTCGACAGAATTAATCACTTACTTTCGCCGCGTCCCCACGGCGCCCCATCCTCCCACCTCCCGCCCCCGCCCCGTCCCCCTGCGCCAGGGAAGAGAGGCCGGGCGAGGCAAGGGGAGGCCCGGATAACCGTGTGGGCGATGGGGGGAGGAGGGGGCGAAACTCGGGCGGGAGACGCGAGGGCTCTGGCGGCGGCGGCCGCTTCGCAGCCTGGGGAGCCTATTCAATTATTAGCGATCGAAGGGAGGCTTAGAGGACGCGCGCTCCGCAGCCCCGCCCCGCGCCGTCCCCGCCCCGCCCCGTCCCCGTCCCCGCCCCCCTCTGCGTGCATGCGAGCGGGTGCCGCGCCGCTGACCCCGCCGGCACTCCGCGCCGTCCACTCATTCGCACGATAACTCACCCACCCGACTCTTCGCTTCCCCGTCTATTCGTTGCGATGGAGTGGGGAAGACGGTAGAACTATGAAAACGCCCCAGGAGATATTTTGTTTGGCAGCTTGGTACTTATTTCTCGTGGTTGTAAGTAGTATAGTATTGTAAATATGCAATTTTAAGAATTTTTTTGTTATTATTGAGTTCGTGGATGTACGTTTTCGAACGTTCTTCAGAAGAAAGTGTACGGGCAGAGTGGATCAGTGTTCTGCCAAATGCGCTTTCGAGAGAACACTCGTTGTCGGGAAAACAATCGCCCACTCGCCCTCCCCGTAACTCGCCCGCCCCATTCGTCGCCTCTCTGCCCATTCATTCATGCAGCATCACAGGCTGAAACCTCTCTGATGAGTCCTGAACAAGGACGAAACGCTTTCACTACCCTAACTGCTCATCCTTTGCGCCTCTGCGCTAGGGTCACCCTGCGCGCACTCTTGTGCGGTAGGTGGATAACGCACCACGCCGCTGTACCCTTTTTCTCGAATGAGAAAAGATGAGAGCAGTTGAAAGTAACACCCCTCTTCTGCATCCACTGGTCGTTGACCGAGTGAGCATAGGCCAGGAGGCCGACTTTCCGGGTCAGTTTCGTCTTGTGTTCGACTCTTCAGACGCGGACGCCTGGTAACTTGCCCGGCCGATCGCCGCCTCCTCGCCCATTTGATGGAAGCCCACCGGTGGGCGGAAGTGTGCGGAATGGAGGGGGGAAGACGGTAGAGTTTGAGAAGACCCCGAGCACCCTGAGATGTTTGATCTGACAGCTTGACAGGTTTTTCCTTGGATGTATATAGTATAGTATTATGAAGCATTTTGTATTGTATTGATTAGTACGTAGTTATGAGAAAATTAATAATATCGCTGGTGAGATTAATATGTTTTAATAATTTGAAAAGACATGTTGTCTAGTATCACTATTTTTGCTCTAAAGATATCTAAATTTTTATTCTAGAGCTCTGATGATGTCGCAACGCGATCGAAAATATCTTTGGTACAAAAATATTGGAATTAGACAACACCTATTATAAAATTTGAGATAATTACTTATTATTGAGTGCGATGATGCACCTTTTTGAAGATATAGAACTCTCGAACTTTCCCCATAAGTAAGAGTACGGGCAGAATGGATAAGTGATCCGCCAAATGTGCATTCGGAATAACACGGTCGTTACACGGCCTCACTCCATCCAGTGCGTTTTGGTGAACACAGACGACACTTCCAACACTGCAGTATCAAATTAACTTGAATTATACTTCTTAACGTTGATTGAATTATTCGGCTTAACATGTGGATGTCTATTTAAGGACACATTTGCCCTTGTTACATTAGGTTATGAACAAAAATCCGTAAGGAAGACCTCCGATTAATTTCATCGTAATTATGACAGGAAACGTGAGAAGAAAATGTACCAAACGTGTTGAACCTGATACCTTAAATGTGAAATATCTTTTACAAATTTCTCACTTCATTTCAAACATATATCTCAGTGAACAATTGCAATCTTTTCGGATCCACCACGTGTTACCTGCAGTTTGGTACAGTCGCACTCTCTGTCCACTACCGTTCAGCGCAATTAGACGACCGTTCGTGCATGAACTTTCTTTGTACCATAGATTAATACTAACATATAAGCATATGGATGTCTTAGAATGAATATTACCTGGATCTAAGGCAAGCAGAGAGGTCGAATTTGATCACTTTTGGCCCATGAACATAGTGGAAAATTTCAAATAATGGAACTATATTTGACATTCGCTCCTGATTGTTACGGCAGTTCGCATACAGGTGTTTTTTGAAATTTCCTTGAAAGCCTCAGAACGTGTCCTGTCGAATATCTATGCATCAGACGTTTCAGGGATAAATGCTACATGTGTACCTCATTGATTTGAAATTTTCCACAATATATTCGTAGGCAAAAATTGATCATTTCCTCCCTTCTGCATGCCGTAAAAGTTTATGCCACTTATTCTAAGACTATATGTATAGTGTTACTGGTGTGTGCTACTTGTACAACTCTGTTCTTTATTAAGCAACCTTGTCTTTGAAACTCATAAAATCGAAAAAGTTTCAACGAATTGTGCTAAAATATCATTCTCAAAAACAATGTGAATTATTGACATAAAACTAGAAACGTTCTTAGAGAATGATTATTTTTCTTCGTTCATTCTAGCACGTTTTATTTCGTGATTTTACTGGTCTGTCTGTTAAACATCCAATGTCTCTGGAGTGTAAACTCTTACGTTGAGCTCCACGGGTTGAAAGTGTGTGCCTTATTAAAATTATTGGTCTCAGTTACTTATTGGATCTTGTTAAATTTTGTGGTTACCTAAAAAATTAGCTCCCCATGCACAATAAGTATAGGATATATTATGTATTTTCATTTAATTTCAAATAATCGGGATTTTTATAAACCAATATTTTAATTGAGGGGTAAAGAACAATCTGTTAAATATAATTTAACTCTTAAAAATACTTCTTACGACTATGGCCCGTCTTAGGCTTTTTTTATAGAGCGATCACTCATGGCGACAATGATGAAAAAAGTGCCATGTTCCTTCAAAGCTAATATACAAAATAGACAAAGATCATGACAACAACAAAACAATACCAAATCCAATTTATGTACAAAGAGTAACATAAGAAAGAATCACAGGAGTACTACGTGAAAGTGTACTTTCCAAGCACGACATGTAATTGTTTTGAAAGATCTCTCACATCTTTAATATGCACATTACCAGCAATATGTAAACATTATTTTATTTGCGAGCGTAAGTGCTTCAAATTATTTCAAATGAAGTTTTTTGAAAACTCAAACATTTTCTGTGAGAAAGGTTTGAAATTTCGCATTTTTAGTAGCGCTTAAAACGCCATTTTCTTAAAAAACGGCTACAAATTTTTAAAAGACAATTGACATTTAGGATGAGATTTTTGTGGTCTTCAATATTCTAAAATTCATATTTCCGTTCTACCATTAGGAAACCAAAAAATTGAGAAAATGTCAAAAAAGGTACTATTGGCGGCGATAGATGGCAGCTGGCTAGAGTATGTGGCAATTCCGAATAGCTAGCCCAGACCCAAGAAAATAGAAAACTAACACGGAAAGTTTGTACCATTCTGTAGCACCACTAGTTCTGTATTAAGGACCCACTAAATCTGGATTCTGACTAACCGAAGTTTTGGATGAAGTAAAGTACCACATACAGCTGTAGGAACAAGATTTATCCACTTTTTACTTTTCCGTATACGTACGTATAGACGGAGTGATATATGTAGTATAGGGAAAGTTATGTATTGCTGCGCGAATAAATGGCCAATTTTCGGCGGAAAAAATTAATCGCCGGGCCGTGAAAACGAAAAAGTGGATAAAAGCAGTTGCTAAATTAAGAAACAAATCCCCTAACACATGATGTAGCCAGAAACCCTCTTTTGTGGGTCCTTGATTTCGAAAAACCAAATGAAACGAAAACGTCCGTCTGTCCGTCCGTACAGATACACACTGCTAGCGCCTAAACCATACGTACGATTTCTTCCAAAATGTATATTCCCCGATCAATCTGGTTCTAGTCGAAGCTTTGAGATTTGAAAAAGATTCTTCAAATTTTGGGGGAAATTTACATGAAACCCCCTCGACATTTTCAAACATTCTTTAAATTTCTTGTAAGAATAGAGGAAAATACACTTATTAAGATGGCATAGGTCTGATTTTCACGGATAACTCTCAATTTTCGAAAATTGTGAAAGTTTGAATTTTTTTCGGCGTCCTTCTCCAGCTACAAAATTGAAGATAGAGATTTTATCTTCAAATAAAATGTGTTCTCCAAAGTTAAGATCTTTGTTTAAGGTCATATAGATTGTTTCGAAAATTTTAGTAGTTTTCGTGCAATATTGCGTGCAATATGTGCAATTTTAAAAACAATTACAAAAACATGATTTTCTCAAAAACAGCTCTACATTTTTTCATTAAACTTTTGGCGAAGATAATGCTAAATATACTCTATCAGATAACATAAACGTCATACTGGTCTACACGTTTTTTTTCCAAAAATTACGAAAATGTAAATTGTTTGATTTGTCTCTCACGCCGTCAGAATTTACATTGTAGATGTGTTTAATTGTTTAGTGCGTTTCTTTACACATAAGCTTCAAATGATCTCCAATGAGGTTGTTGAAATGTCCATAAGTGGTCTGTAATAAACGAACAAAATTAGCAAATTTTCTGAAATGTTCGAACGAAATTTTCTCAAACACTATTAAAAAATTTTCGCCGAAATTCTCAACAATGGTAGAGTTCAATTCTCTCCCATATTCCAGAAGCTTGATTTGGGCCGCAATATTTGGGGCCCAAAAATCAAAATAATGCTGAAAAATATAGGTGTAGTTTAATCACACACAAAATGAAAAGTATGCATTGCACTGCCACGAAAAGAAAACCATCACGTCTATTGAAAAGTTTTCTAAATATTTTGTTTTATAACATTTTCTCGAATTATTGAAAAGATATCCTCAAATGTGATTTTTTCCACTTGTTGTATTCGATCAAAGAGGGACAGTGAGTTTTTTTTGAATTGGTTATCAGGACAAGAAAGTTGTTATTAAACATGGTGTGTTTATTTCGCGATTCAGAAAATGAACACGGTAGAAGATTTATCACTGAAATTTATGAATGAATATGAAGTATATGTGTGTGTATCTGTCAAAATATACACAATACATATTACATATACCGCCACAATACATATTAGTGTTGTGAATTTAGGGTCATCGTAGTGTATTACTTATTTTGTGAGTTTATTTCATGTGTATTTTTCGAATAATTTTATTACTGAAATCCTTCGCTTGCTTTTTTTTCCCGAAAGATCATTCGTAAGTATCAATTTTACGTAAAATTTGACAATGAATGATAAAACTATAATTTGCATTTATAATTTTTTAATCGTTTGTAGTCAAAATATTTTGTTTAGTCATGGTATTTCAAAGTATTTGAAGTAATGTTCATTTGTGGTAATATTTACATTAGTGGCGATTTGTTCACATTCTTGTATTTACGAGTACATTTGCTTTAAATAATATATAGTAAATTTTCTCGAGAACTCACTTTTCTGTAAAAATTAGCTCAAAATTTCGCATATTCAGAAACACTCAAACACAATTTTCTAAAAAATTGTTCCAAATATTTCTTCAAACTTTTCGAAAGGATAGTGCTCATTGCACTCTTTAATATGACGTAAAGTTAAATTTGGTATATTATTCTGTTTTGGCAAAAATTACATAAATGTAATTTTTTTAAAGATCTCTCACATTGTTAATATGCCCATTTCCAGAAAATTGTAAACACTATTGTATTTGTAAATTAATGTTCTTCAAATGACTTCAAATGAAATGTTCCGAAATCTCAAACATGTTCTGTGAAAAAGAGCTTCAAGTTTCGCATTTTTAGTACCGCTTATACGCCATTTTCTTAAAAACGGCTAAAAGTTTTTCCAAGAAAATTTCCATTTAGGAAGAAGTTTAGTGTTCTTTAATATTCTAAAAATTAATATTTCTGTTCTACCATTAGGAAACTGAAATGTCAAGAAAATGCAAAAAAATATAGTTTGGAAGGAAATAGATGGCAGCTGGCAGGAGTATGTAGTAATTCCGAATAGCTAGCCCAGACCCAAGGAAATAGAAAACTAATACGGGAAAATTTGTGCCATTCTGTAGGGAATTTATCTGTAAGGAAGGAATTCTGTTCTGTAGGGAAGTAAGGTGAATGTAAAAATATTTCTTGTTATGAGAAAAATGTTTTAATTAAGCACTTAAAAGTTGGAAAATTATCAATGAGGGATTCTGTAATACAAAGTACTCAAGGGGCCAACCTTAGCGTGAGCAAATATAAATTGAAAAAACAACAACAACAAAACAACAACAGAACAATTACTGTTACGTCATGTTTGTAGAACTTAGCCTCCCCAAAACTGTTATTACGAACTATCAATTGAGTAACTTGAATGAAACCTGCATATTTTCTTCATCATTCTCGTCATTTTGTAGTGAGTTGCTTCTACTGCTCGGCACTGTCGGCTTCTGACTTTTTAATCTGGATGGTTTTCATGCCGGCTGAGGAGAAAAGTTCTGTAGGTGGGGGGGGGGACTGCGTTGGTCTGCGGTGAGATCCGCCAATGTGGGTCATTTTTTATTTACGACCTCTCACAGGAATCTATCTCGTTGAACTGGCAGTGAAACTCTAAAATAAACTTTGCCGTCGAGTTCAAAATTTAACTGCTTTTGAATGTGTCATTCCCGAACTGTGTTTCTGATGCTAAACGTAAGTTCATACCGATGTTCAATAGTCACTGCCTCCAAAAGGATGGCCAAATCCTCTCTGTACTTTATTACCAAATTTTTATAGTTAAATTCTAATTTCTGTCATCCTTAAGATATTACAATCCATAGTTTTATTGTGGCAAACCAAAAGAAAGCGCTCCCGTCACGAAATAAAGATTGCGAGTGCAAACAAAATACTAGATTTTTATGACAAAAAAATAAAATGATACATTACGTTCGGAACTAAAATGTGAAATGTCAGACCTCCTAAATTATTTATTGAAACTTAATAATTATTATCGACTTCACATTGATAGTTTTATATAAAACGAGGTTAATAAGAAATAAAATGATTTAATAAACTGTTTTGAAAACTTTAATAATATGTTCAACAAAGTCATTAGAAATATTAAATAAAGAGCACAATCAAACCACCGATTAATCTACACACAATCCACAATAATGCATTTAGCACAAATGTATAATGATTAAATATAGTTTTATATATATCTGACACTGATCCTAATATTTAGGTGATCAACTGGTGATTAATTTATTTACGATATAACGTCGACCCTACTTGAATGTAGCTGTGTCTGTAAGTGTCTTTCTCACCGTGTAGCCAGTGTTCGCGTGTATTTAGACGGTGTCACGATACACGACAACTGCTCACGATGAGATGCACTAACGAGATAGTTGCAATTTATTACCGGGAGTGAGCACCGTGGACTTGACTTGGACTACTTATTACCCGACGTTCTTGATGAAAAGCGAGTGTGTATCAGATCTTTTAAGCCTCGCAGCCAACGCGTTATACTGCTAGTAAAGGGAGAACGAGCAAGCTCGTTAATGATGCAAAAGTTTATGATACACTCCAAGTTCGTCGAGATAAGTCATGAAACATAGAGGCTGTTTTGTTTAATTAAACCGCGTAAGAATAGAACATAGGTTGAATTCACGTTTGTTAAAATCATAACGGATTTTGTACTAATGTTCGGTAATAATTTAACACGTTTGATAATATGTACTTTTTAATTTGCAATAATATTTGTTTTAGTCTGCCACTACTAAAAGCGGTGATTTTTAGACCATGCACAGTGTATTAAAAGTTCAATTTTTGGCACTAGTACTTAAAGTGAGACGATACTCAAATGTTCAGATAAAACTGTGGATGCCACGAAGACAATAAAATTCTTTCGTCTGACCGTTTCAGCTACTACTTAAGTTAATGTAACATAGTAGCCTACATAAGTAAATGATTTGTATACTTGAATCAAAATAAAAGGGAAGTTGGTATTTCTGTTTACAAATAGTATATGCAATTCGTGATAAAGTGATTTTTATTTTGCTCTTAGGATTGCGCCTATCGGCGTCATGACGCAAACTTCTCTACTCGCAATATAAAATTACACTTTTACCACTCGTACTATAAATTACTATTTAAAAATTGAAAAATGCCTTGGACAATTGTTCTCATTTCTGTGAAAGGTAAAGCGGGCATTATAAAACGACCAAAAATAAATAAAAATAAGAAATATGGAGACATAAAAATAAATATATAAAAAATATTTTAGACGAAATGTTTACTGTTATGCACAACTGCGGGAAACTACTGATCATAGCAGCCGGCCGCTAGAATTCTCCTCCAGACAGCGGCTGAATTCGATCTAGCTGTGTAGGTAATGTCTAAAATACTGCCAGTGAGTGAAAACTTTGGGAGTGAAACCCTAGGACCTCCCGGTTAGAGGAATGGCAATGACATTAGTTGATGCACTGAACCACCTCTCCTCGGTACCCAGTCAACAAACGTCACATTCGTTCGATCTAATCGTCCAACCTAGTTAATTCTATCAAACAGAACGGTCTCCTGGCAGCCTCCCTCGCCGCTAATAAAGTACATAGGTGTCCTTGATCGACGACTCACCTGGTAATCCCATATCAAACACATTCGACAAGAAAGCTTACGATAAAGTAGTTCATCTCTACCCTTCACTCACAGAGCTTCCCTTCTGAAACTACGTATCATCCTCGGCCGTCCTCCACAAATCATTATCAACTCAACCCTTTCTTACGCTTCCCAAATTTGGTCCGCCGCACCTCCATCCACACCTCCGTCAATTTCAGAGATTGCATCATAAATTTATCAGGAAAATAACCAATGCACTCCGGTTTGTACGCAGCTCACAAATTTACGGAGACCTCGGCATCTTTATAAAACGCATTAATCCATGAACTTAGCTCGGATTTCTTCCGGAGCCACCATCTACCCCATATATATATATATATATATATATATATATATATATATATATATATATATCATCCGTTCCACCTCGAAGAACCTCTCCTCTTCTCAAGAACACTCAAAACCTTCCCCTGAGATCACGAAACTATGCAACAGTTTGTCTTCTTAAACCCTAGCGCCCCGGAGCACCTCTGCTTTTATATGTTCACCATTTCCCTACCACCGACTGAAGCCCTACAAACCCCATATTCGCAGTGCCCCAATCCTGCTGTGTTGTTGCATAACTCTCTAACTAACCAACGGAAGCTGCACAAGAGTACTTTTCAAGGAAATCCAGATTGTACAGAAATAATCACTCTAGGCCTAATCGATCCGTGATCCTTATCTGAGGGACGTTAGATATTAGCATTTGAAAGAATTCTGCTAAAAAGAAAGAACAGTGGAAAGGAGGGGATAACTTCGGAAGGTGTAATATCAACATTTACATGCTATAGGACGTGAATGCATCCAGCACAAGTTAAACAAAAACGTTAGAGACAATTATTTTCTAGGAACTGGTTGAAAATAATGATTAGTCGCATACATTGCATAGTGTGGCGTCATGGGTATTCAAAGCGAACAGACACAGAGCTTACATATATACAGTTATATTTACAAACAAATATGTTCAGTTAAATGGTTACATTTAATACAATAGCTCTGATATACCTTCTACTACCCCCTAATCGCGGGAGCGATCCCAAATCCGATTGAGAATCGGTTTAAACTAGTGGCACTCGCCACTCGTTAATTCGAAGCGCGCACAAAGCCCAGCTTCCGTGACCGGATGTCACACTAGGACACTCAGTCCTTACAGGCGCATCAATCCGTGATGTGCCTTGATTGCAGGAGCGATCTTAACTGATTGATGTGTGAGTGGTGGATCTCAACTCACTCGCAGCTCACATCGGAGCTCGCACACAGCATCACCCCTACGTGACCGCAGTCACATCTGGGGCACAAAGATCCTGCAGGCGCGTCAACACATGACTTGCCTCACGAGCCCTGCTCGCCGCCGCACCGCCCTGGCGCAAAGTTGTGCATGAGCACGAGGTCCTCACTTCTCTAGAACCCGCGCATTCCTTCGTCTACACTCTTATATACTGGAGGCTCACGTAACCTTCTCCTACGTCAAGCGCCTCCCCCGCCCCGCCTCTAGAATGGTCTGCCCTTTGTTCAGTCTTTGGGTGCTTTCTCTAGGGCACCTTTCTCTTCCTGCTTGGCTAGGTAATTTCCTGTTGGTAATCCCTTTCCGCCCATACCCAAATAGGCTACCACGATGTTGGCTTGCCAATACGTTACAATAGCATATTACATCATTTATTGGTATGACAGTCGTTTGAGATTTACGAGCCCTCTCCATATGACGCATTAAAATAAGTGATTCGGTCTAGAAACTCAAGGATTAATTGTGACTGAAATGGTATTATTATTTTCTAAAAATCTGAGAAAAATCTTGGAAAAATTTTGCAATCAGAACTTGATGTCTTTTTACTAATCTTGATATATAAAACTGTATCGTCCTGTTAATTCGAAAATAGCTTGAGTAGCTTCAAAAGTATTAAATTTGTGATAAAATGGAGAACTAAAGAGGTTACATAATATTTTGCATTCAGATCTGCTTTAAGAGGAATAATAAAATCAACCGCATCAATATTCAATGCAAAGAATAAGCTATTGCATTGAGGAAAAACATGGTTTTACTGTCTCTCAGTAGTAAAAATTGAGAATCAAATTTCCTTTTCTTCAATAAAAGCACAGATCTGTAAGTACGGGCCACCTTTAATGGACCGTTTTATTATTGTTCCTTGCTAATACCTCTTCTTTAGTGGTAATTAATGAAATATAAAAATAACTGCTCCTTTTTCGATTCTCAACTTCCTGAACTATTTTCGTGCATTAGTCAAAGATAGCGGCCACAACCTAATTTTTTTTCCCTGTTAACGTC